>CM060249.1:10140299-10615299 GCA_030684275.1 Acipenser oxyrinchus oxyrinchus
GAGAAGAGTAAACAAGCACATGATCATAGACACCAAACCCGATCCTTGTCACCACTTACCACTGGAGAAAATGTCTGGATTTCTGACCAAAGAATCTCTGCTAAAGTGATCAAACACTCCAAGATCGTATGTGATGAGGCCCCACAAGGTGAGATACGATGCGACAGATTGTGTGTCTCACTAATCCCGGAGAAGAAGAGGAGAGTGATGTGGATGTGCCTTATTACCCGATGAAGAGCCAACAACTGTGGTGCAACCACATACACCTGCCGATCTTCAGCCGCATGTGCCAATTCAACCTACTGTTGAGAGGTGAGGAACTTTTCTTTTGCCAGACGGGGAGATGTAGTGGTAGGATGTACTACAGCCATAGCCACACACCCAGTGAGTGACCTCACAGGTTATAAGAACATAAGAACATAAGAAAGTTTACAAACGAGAGGTGGCAATTCAGCCCATCTTGCTTGTTTGGTTGTTGGTAGCTTATTGATCCCAGAATCTCATCAAGCAGCTTCTTGAAGGATCCCAGGATGTCAGCTTCAATAACACTGCTGGGAAGTTGGTTCTAGACCCTCACAATTCTCTGTGTAAAAAAGTGCCTCCTATTTTCTGTTCTGAATGCCCCTTTATCCAATCTCCATTTGTGACCCCTGGTCCTTGTTTCTTTTTTCAGGTCAAAGAAGTCCCCTGGGTCGACATTGTCTATACCTTTTAGGATTTTGAATGTTTGAATCAGATCACCGCGTAGTCTTCTTTGTTCAAGACTGAATAGATTCAATTCTTTTAGCCTGTCTGCATACGACATGCCTTTTAAACACAGGATAATTTTGGTTGCTCTTCTTTGCACTCTTTATAGAGCAGCAATATCCTTTTTGTAACGAGATGACCAAAACTGAACACAATATTCTAGGTGAGGTCTTACTAATGCATTGTAAAGTTTTAACATTACTTCCCTTGATTTAAATTCAACACTTCTCACAATATATCCGAGCATCTTGTTGGCCTTTTTTATAGCTTCCCCACATTGTCTAGATGAAGACACTTCTGAGTCAACATAAACTCCTAGGTCTTTTTCATCGATTCCTTCTTCAATTTCAGTATCTCCCATATGATATTTATAATGCACATTTTTATTGCCTGCGTGCAATACTTTACACTTTTCTCTATTAAATGTCTGCTCTATCAAGAGAAATAAACTTTAGTTTAGCTTTCTGAGAGCTCAAGTGAGTCCAGACTTTCTTTTTCCCACATTAAACAACACACACATTCATTAACAACATGTATTTAACAAAGTTATTTTCCCATTATCATTTTACAAGTTGCATTTTGTAATAGAAAATGATATGGTCTAGTTGTAGCCTTCCTTAGCGTGATGTCCATATGACAGAGAAAAATTATTAAATACAGGGCTCAATTTCCCCTAATTATTTTTGAGCACTTATAGGTTAAATGTTATGGTTTTTGCTATTTTATGCTTTTAACATTATTTTTGTTTTCCCCCAGCAAAAGTTACACTGAAGAGCTACACAGCTAGGCTTTTAAATTTTATTTATTTATTTACTTATTTATTTATTTTTTGTTGTGTGGAGATGTAAAAATTGATTTTATAAGCAGATACATTTACATACAAGTAGTCATGCTATCAGAGATTTCCCTGCGCACCATGTTGTCAGCCATAGGTTTTAACTTGGCCAAGGCTAGAAGGTAGGTCATCAATAAACACAGAGAAAAGAAGCGTATTAAAAAGGAAAAACCCATGACACCCCTTTAGAATGGTAATGGAGTTCACTTCTGAAGCTGGTGAAAAAAAGAAAAATGAACACCACCAAATAACATGACAAATAAAGACACAAATATTAAAATGAGACACTCCAGTTTTAATGATTTTCTTCATAGCTTTGCAGTGTAATGATATAATGATATCTTTATTTTTATACAGCGCCTTTCATAGTGGACCACCATCACAAAGCGCTTTACACAGGTAGGCTGTGAACTGTGCATTATATGCAGAGTCACTTACAATTGGACATTGATTTAACATCTCATCCGCAGGAGCCAGTCAGTGGCAGGATTTGAACCGGTGACCTTCTGATTATAAGCCCTGGACTTTAACCACTGGACCACACTGCCTCCAAAACAAGGAAAAGGATGTAAAGGCTAGACAGGATAAAATAAGCAAAAAAAACCCCAATAATTCCAAGATTAGCATTACCTTTCAATCAATCAATATTTATCAATAAATATTTATTTGATATAGCGCCTTTCATAGTGGACCACCATCACAAAGCGCTTTACAAGAGAGTGAGGAACAATGCATAATACATTAAATACAGGGCATAGGACATTAAATACAACAATGCAAATACATTAAATACAGGCATACTACATTAAATAAAAGGCTAGGATGTGAATTCTAAACATTGTGGCTGTGTGTGTCATACAGAATCATACGAATAAGATGGAGTGAAAAACCTGAAGTAGCAATTTAGACAACAGCTAGTAACAGATATCAGCCTAAAGAGCATTTAAAGCAAGACAGAATAAGTGGGTCTTGAGAGTTGATTTGAAGCGAGCGACTGGGAGCCACACGCACTAAAGCTGGGAGAAAGTTCCAGAGAGTCGGGGCCATGAAGCTAAAAGAGCGCTCTCCGAATGTGGTGCATTTTGCTTGGGTATGACAAGCAAGCCAGAGTCAGAGGACCTCTGCTTGCGTGCAGGGACATAGCGGGTCAGCAGACTGGAGAGATACTCTGGACCTGTGTTATGAAGGGCCTTGTAGGCAAGCAGGAGAATTTTGAAAGTAATCCTGAACTTTACAGGTAGCCAGTGCAGCTGGATGCAGCTGAGAGGCTTTCATTCACAATCTGATTGCGCTCAGCATTCAATGGCTCGAGGTTTATCATTCCATTTATATATCATTCAATCAATCAATCTTTATTTTATATAGCGCCTTTCACAGTGGACCACCATCACACAGCGCTTTACAAGATGCAGTAACAACAAGAAAATCCATAATACTTTAGGTTGTAAGTACAAAAGAAATATAGGTAGTATGTACCTACAGTACTAATACTAACTTACTAGCAGGCTGTTATCAATGATTCAAATGGGCTTCTCAGCCCAGCCATATGAAAACACTTTTGTTTTAAATATACGCTTTAAATTACAAATGTGCCTCTTTTTACTAATAAGCTCCACCTGGAATCATAAAAGTGGAAGTGGAACTTCCCCTAATACAACAACACATTTAAATTTAACCTTCAAGTGTAATATGTAATTATATTTTCCAAACTTTTTTTTGCATACAAATGGATTAAATTGTTTTATGGAGGACTAACAGTGGACAATAGAGTAATCCCTTTAGTCAATTATAAACCTCTGTTGTTCTTTCTAGCCATCAGAGGGTTAGATTTGCACCATTACACTCAACTGCAGTACACTCTGTAATAATATATTAAAAGACTGAAGAATAATTGCACATAAAATACTATTTTAATCAAGAGGTACTTTATATGTAGCCCCCTTATGGTTTTATTGTAATTTAGTATTTCATTGTGTTTGATCGTTTGTCACTAAGGGAACCATCATACAACTCTTTATTTACAAATGTATTCAAATATTTTAAGTACTGTATCCCTGAGGGGGTGTATTTAACTCTAATTAGCGTGAAAAATGACTGGTAAAAGGCATGGTTAAATGTCATCTGAATTTCCTAGCATTGTCATTTTTCAGATGGAAGTTGCAACTGTCTTTTAAAGGATGATAAATTGGAAGGCCTGCTCTTTTTTCACTCGTTTGTCAGTTAAGTGCCTGTGGTAATAATACATTTGCATATTTAATTTCTCAGTTTTAACGAGAGCACCTCTGTACCACCTACTCATTATTTAAAAACATTACAATGCTGCTCATTTTTCAGACCTTTTTTTGCTTCCAAAGGGCATTTTTAAATGCTTGTGCCAAAAGACATAATTTGCAAAATCCTATATTTCTGTAAAACTTTGCAGTATAAAACACAATCCAGCGTTTTATTGAAAGGACAATGGTTAATTTAACAAATGGCACACATCTATTCACAAACATAAAAGCAATGAAAGAGACATTGTGGGAGAAATGCGTAGTCGTAATTTAATGTAATTTATAAAATAATTTATAAAATTTAAAATCTTAAACTATGGGACTGAGATGCTGTGATGTTAAGTTTGTCTTTCCCCTTCCTTCCCCCATAACATTCTAGATCTACTTCAAAGGACTGGATATTAGTAACAGAGGGTCGGGAAGATTTAAATTGGCGAATGGTTTAGATTACCTGCTGTGCTGATGTAAACAAATAAAGATGATTCTTATCTGTTAATTAAGAATGTCCATCTGAAAGACACTATACAACTTTCTTCCTATAAAGAGTTAAGAAGTGCAACACCTGGTTGATACGAGGTGCCATGACTTTCTCTCATGAAATTAATTGTTACCATGAAACATGGAACGTTTAAGTGAATAAAAATTTATAATCTCCTTATTGTAAAAGTTCACTGAAAAACAAACAAAAAATACGAGGGTATAATATTGACTTGTTTAACAATCTCAGGGTTTTAGATTTACTAAAACTATGAGATTCAAACTTAGTTTGATGAATAAGTAACAACTTAACTTAAATTGGTTTTAGAATCATTTTAATAACAAATCTGACGGCTGTAAGTTTAAGAGTTGTTTAAGTATGTTTTCCAAATAAAATTGAAATGTTTATTATTAAATTATTTAACTTTAATTATTGTATAATGTGTTTAACATGCTTGTAATGGTAATTTAGTTAGGAGGATGAAACTGAAATTTGTATTCTTTGATCAATATAACTAAAGTCAGAATAAAATGAAGGTTTCGTTCTATAAATCTTGTTGATTTTCTTGTTATTCTCCATGGAGGAGGGGGCGCTACCTGAAGGCCCGGATTAACACACAGGCAAACTAGGCATCTGCCTAGGGCCCAAAGTTATGAGGGGGATCCAAAATGAAAAAGTATATATTTTTAAAACAGATACGGAATTGCGCGCAAACTGGAAGAACACTCACTCACATTTCAACCGAGGCAGTGTATCTCTACTTGTGTTCACACAAAATCAAACTGGCTGTCCCGGAACTTATTTTCGCTCACTTTCGTCAGGCGACACCAGTAAATGCCAGGTCAGTCAGTTTGATTTTGCTTGAATACAGCAAATGATGTCTCTTTCAGGGAGGAAAATGCATAAACACAAGAAACAGGAAGAATGTAAGCGACAAAGGGGGCATTAGAAATATTTTTACAAATCTGAAATTCAGCACAGTCCTCCACATTAGGTGCTGAAAACCCTGAACCGCCAAAAACCCTATCACCGACCCTCTGAAGAACAGCATTTTAATGAAGCTTATATCATAAAAACACCTCCAATCAACAGTAAAGCAAGGAAAGCTAACTGGCTTTGCTGCATTGGTGGCTGAGAAAGAAGTAAGCCCCTTCAAACTGCATTTGACTTAAGGTTGCCAACTCTCCATAAATTTAAGGCCAATCAGTAAAAAAAATTACATTTTAACAGTAAACCGTAAATAACAAAACAATTCTGTGAGTTTGGATCGAAATAAAGGATGGTATATTTTGTTATTGCTTTGCAACTTTCCCATTCAGCTTGAATGAGATATACCTACACCTTATGTGATGGCAGTGAAACGTATCAAAAGAAGCATGCCAATAAACCATAATTGACCGTTTCTGATCAAAACCATGTATAATAACTTAAAACCAAAAATGATACCTTTTGCAAATTTGTGGAGCGTGGGTTATAGAAGATAATATATATATATATATATATATATATATATATATATATATATATATATATATATATATATATATATATATATATATATATATATATATATATATATATATATATATATATATATATATATATATATATATATATATATATATATATATATATATATATATATATATATATATATATATATGCATGTATATATATGCATATATATATAATAAGCTGTCACACGATTAAAGATTTTGATCGGTTAATTTATTGGCATTCATTGATTATTCGGTAGATTAATCCGTTCACATGTTTCAGACTGAAGTATGACTTACAGGGCCACCATACTTTGCAGTACAGGCTTGGATAGGAGAGGGGCTTGACGTTCACTTCCTGACAGTTTTTGCGTGTGACGTCACTCAGAGGGGCATTTAGTGTCTAAAGGGCAGAGACAGTTTACAGCAGCCTGCTATGAGGTCTAAAGTAAGCATTTATGATTAGTCAAACATATATGTTAGTATATTGATTCTTATGTATTTTACTGGTTAACCTCTCTTGATTCTGAAACTAAAAAGCATGTTTTTATAACTTAGCGTCATATTTCTTTTCTATTTTGTTCATAGTTCTTTTGATATATCTGAAAATATCTAACAATGGAATTGTGAATATAATTGTATAAGAAATATGACATTTGTGAAGGTCTAAAACCCTATTTTTATATTTAAAAAATAATAAACCAACAGAGGTGTCGTACTGTATATTAAGCAATTAATATTAACTAATATGTTTGTATATTACCAACATAGTGGGGGCATGGCCTAGGATATTTAGGTTAAATGTTAAATATTATATATTCATAAATATGTACTACAATATGTGCCCTTTAATACAGTCTCTTGATAATGTGAATTATTTTGTTGCCCTTACAAATAAATTAAAATTAACTTAAGATATTTTATTTTGAAAAACTGAAAACCACACCCTGGCTTGACAAAGAGCTATTGTGAATTAACTTCATTTTTTGTAATGTGCAGTACAGACATTTTTAAATTGTTAAACAGGAAGCATCTCTCATGGGATATGGATAAATCTATATAGGTAAATTTTAAATGGTTTTAAATTGTATGTGAAGCGTGTCTTGATCTATGTGCTAATTCAATTGACAAATCTGTCTTGTCACTGCTCCAATTTTGAAGGATTTCAAGTCCATGGGCATCGACTGCCATGATATAAAGAACTTAGACCTCTTGGGGTGGCTTTTCAATACATACTGTACCTTGGGAATAGGGCACATTTCTCTGGCATTCATATTGCAATGATCTGGATTAAAAGTGATTTGCAGCTTGGACACAGATTTTTTCTATTCTCGTTTCCTCTTTATCAAACACCAAGCATATTCTGGATTAGAATCGAATTCTGTATCCTGACCAGCAGCTGCTAAGCTGTGTTTAACATTTAGTGTTTGTTGAATGGGTCATTTTTTTGTATGTTTTATTAGAATCAGTTGATAATTTTTTTTACCCCAGAGTGCGCCAAAACAATTTCACTTAGTTCATATGTACTACGTGCCAAATATTCAAAGATTTTGCAATTTTGTGCAACCTTTATTCAACTCTACTTGCATTGCAAATATCTTGCTTATATTCTCAAAAGAGTTGCAGGAAAACTGTTAACAGATCAAAATGAATAAACAGAAAATGTACAGTATGTTGTAGGATTTGTTTCCTAGCATTTATAAAAACAATAAAACTAGTGAAAGTCTTTTGCACTCTTTGCTGCACTTCCCGCTGAAGGAATGCATTGACTAGGTCCTGCTGAGTACAAATCAATACTCGTAACACGTTTTCTGAGTACAAGAAACATGAGTAATTTTACTGTTATTCATATTTAACAAAAGGATGGAAAAAATGCATTGAATCAGCCTCTAGCTCCAATAGGGCAGTGACGACTGTCAATGTAGACTACTGTCAGGAAAGTAGTCTTTGAGCTACATGTCCTCCATTACTGTTTCAGAGGATAGCGACTGTCAGCGAATTCTTACATGAACCCACTTTGAAAAAGGAATTTCCTAAGGCTATATTTTTCAAAAGCACACATTATTTCAAATATTTTTCAGTTCATATTACATTTATTTGTGGATTTTAGACTTTTTTCAAAGTTATTTATTATGCCTGTGTGCACATATCCATGAAACTCATTTTGTTAATATAAACTAAAAACATATTTTTAAATGATGTGTTGTTTTTTTTTAAAGTGTATCCTTAGTGCTGTACATGCATTCTTTTGCAATTATAAACAATTGTACTAATTAAGTTTTCGTGTTGTGTTTTGCTGTTCTCTCATTTTTAGAGACCCGTCTCCTCCTGGATTACCTGCATCTCCAATTTAGGTCCCGGAAATAAAGTTCCAGACAATCAAAGTGCTATTTAAAAATAACACCAACGTGTTTTCAAAAGAATGCAGGAATCAAGATGTTCCTGCTCAACGCAATAGAAGTAGCTTGTCATTCACATACTGCCACCTCCTCAGTGGAGGAGAACAACACTCGGGTTAGTTTTTTTCAAAGATTATTAGTAACGGCAAATTATTAGAAGCATTAGAATCTCAAAATATTTATTAAGAGGTGCATTTGCAAGACCTGAAAAGGATAAAAGAATAAATATAGTGAAAATAAAATATCAAATATGTTATTATAATGTTGTAGCCCCAATAATAATAATGACATTACACATTTATAAAATAAATGGTTGTGGTGTTACCAAAATAACTTCTGAATACTCAGAATCCCTCAATCTACTGACATCATAAACTCATTTTGCTATCAGAGTCAATAAATGTGAAGATCCTGCTAAATCCAAGATACTAATCTGACATGATTACAAAATATGTTTTTCGAAACACTTAAGTGGGACATACAGTTAATATTGATACAATACAATATCCATGTTTTGAGAGAAATCAAAATGAAAGATAAGATCCTAAAACCCGAGGGACTGTTATACGTTATACATGATGTAGTTGGAAATAAGAATAATTTACATTCGTCCTCTAGTGTCTCCTCTAATATTGGTTGTTGGAAAGCAACAATTCATGCAAATCCCAGATCATCATTTTTAATTGACCACATTATGATAAATGCATACAAACTTGAAAATACAATGTCTTCTACACTACCGGTCAAAAGTTTTAGAACACCTCCATTTTTCCAGATTTTATTGAAATTTACGCAGTTTAATGTCTCAATGTACTCTGAAATTAAAGCATAGAACAAATAAACAATTGGAGATAAAAAAAGAAATCATGGAATCGTTTTGTTTAACAAAATTTAATCTAAATTTTTGACTCATCAAAGTAGCCACCTTTTGCAGATATAACAGCCGAACACACTTGTGGCATTCTTTCTACAATGGAAATCAAATATTGTTCGGAAAGTTCTTCCCAACACTGTTGCAGAAGTTCCCACAAATGTGTTGCACTTGTAGGTTGCTTTGCTTTCACCCTTCTGTCCAGTTCATCCCAAACCAGCTCGATGGGGTTTAAGTCTGGAGACTGTGCTGGCCATTCCATGATTTGAAGCCTACCGTCTTGTTCTTTTCTTCAAAGGTAGTTCTGACATAGCCTGGAGGTATGTTTTGGGTCATTATCTTGCTGTAGGATGAACCCTGACCAACTAGGTGTATACCAGAGGGTATTGCATGGCGCTGCAAAATGCTGTGGTAGCCGTTTTGGTTCAGGGTGCCACTCACTCTGTGCAAGTCGCCGACTCTGGATCCAACAAAGAGCCCCCAGACCATCACGCTTCCTCCTCCATGTTTGACAGTTGGTGTCACACACCGAGGAACCATCCTTTAAGCCTACTCGACGGCGTACAAAACCCTGCGTGATGAACCAAAGATTTCAAATTTTGATTCATCTGTCCATAAGACCTTCTTCCAGTCTTCAGTAGTCCACTGGCGGTGCTTCATGGCCCAGGCAAGCCTCTTTTTCTTATTTTGCCATCTTAGCAATGGCTTTCTTACTGCCACTCGACCTGTCAAACCTGCAGCTCGAAGTCTTCTCTTCACAGTTGAAACTGAGACTTTGACCAGTGTTAAGCTGTGCTTGAAGCTGTTGTCCTGTGAGCCGCCTATCACGCAAGCTGTTGACTCTCAGAAACTTGTCTTCTGATTCTGTTGTGGCTTTGGGTCTGCCAGACCTCTTCCTGCCAGAGTTTCCTCCGGTTTCCAAGTGCCTTTTGATGGTGTAGGAAACTGTACTCACTGACACCTTGGCTTTCTTTGCAATTTCTCTAAAGGAAAGACCTACACTTTTAAGGGTTATAATGGTCTGTCTGTCTTCCTTTGTTAATTGCCTTTTTCTTGCCATTATGATAGCAATATACTACTTCCTGCAGTACAATACTGTCCAAATAATGCTTAAGAGGGTGTAGTAACACAGTCTGTTCCAACACTGCTTTTATACAGACAGAGGGTTTGTAAGTAATCAACAAAAGTTGGGACACCTGTAGGAATTGTTAGCATCAACTTTCAAGGCTTAATTAAATATGACCACTTTGTGTTTAGCGCTTGTAGTTTGGCAACCTTACATCAGAAATTAAAACACAATATATTTATAGAAAGGCTTATATTTAAATATATTTAGTAGCTGTTTCCAATGAAATGTATTATATGTTTTTTTATATAAACTGCACCACCCACAAAATAATTGAAAAATGTATAATAATAAATAATATATAACTGCCAATTTTGACCCCTTTTCAAAAATAATTCCAAAAATTATCAGTATATGACAGATGCAGATTTCATTAAAAAAAAATCAGATTTCAAATATCTTCTACTATTTTGATCGAGTCATGGTCTGTATGCCAAAATTCCCAAAAACTGCCCTTTTTTCAGAACTGTCAGCTATTTTATGAAAGTAGTCCAGACTAAGCAAAATATGAGTTGCCAAATCTTGTGTAAAACCTTTTATCATGGTAATGTATGAAAAAACAAAAAGTATTTTATCAGGAGGCTGTGTAGTCCAGTGGTTAAAGAAAAGGGCTTGGAACCAGGAGGTCCCCGGTTCAAATCCTACCTCAGCAAGTCACTAAGCCTCCTTGTGCTCCGTCTTTCGGGTGAGACGTAATTGTAAGTGACTCAGCAGCTGATGCATAGTTCACACACCCTAGTCTCCTTGGATAAAGGCGTCTCCTAAATATTTTGTATCATGGAGAAAATAATATTTCTATATAAGAATGTACCAGCTTTACATCATTTTTTTTTTAACAGCGAGGTGATCTGTTATTTTGTATGGTTAACACTGAACCGGAAGGAGAATCATATTGTTATCGTGAGTGTTTTGTTTGTTTTGTCGTGTCTAAAATGTACATGTTTGTTCTTATTAGATGACTAACATGATACTGAGCTGTCACTATACGCCAGCACTAAACCCGGCAACACTGCACTTGTTCACGATTAATTGTATTTTCACCACAAGCACTACAGCACTGACTTTGGACTTGTGACCGTGTTTGTGTTTATTGTGTGTGTTTAAATACAGTGTTTAATATTTCGGGACTGAATGTCATATTTATTCTGTAGAGCAATATAAGATGGAAGGTGTACTGTTGTATCTTGTATTTGTATGAGAGCCATCAAGCTCTGAAACCCTTATTAGTCTTTTAATCCAAACAATCAACATTCTGAAGAGCACAATGTTTACTCAGAGCTGAGCTCTTAGAAAACCATCTGCACTATTCCATGTGGACACTGTATTTAAAAGTGGGAAAACAGTTTTTTTGATTATTTTATTTTGCCTATAAACAGCGGTTCAAATAAAAAAAATCTGTGAGCTATGTTTGTCTCTTCTGTGTGCTAGCTAAAGGTATTTGATGTGTTACGGCTGCTAGAAGATTGTAGAATATTAGGTTATGGGGTGTCAATACTTGCTTTGGAAGCTCTAGGTTGATTTTTAACATAAAAATCTCTAATTTTCTTTTGTGATTAATTGCTTTTATTTGAGCAAACACATAACATAATCAGAGTCCTATAGATGTCAAAAACTATAAACAGAAGAACCAGAGCTTGCACAAATTAACACATAAATAAATAATAAAGGAGAAAAATTATATAAATCCAATCATCCAGGAGAGCAGAGACTGAACCCCATGCTGGTGTTGTCCCATTTAACCTGGCTGTGGTCCACTCTAAATGAACAGTATTTTTATTATTATTTGTTTATTCAGCAGACGCCTTTATCCAAGGCGACTTACAGAGACTAGGGTGTGTGAACTATGCATCAGCTGCAGAGTCACTTACAATTACGAAAGACGGAGCACAAGGAGGTTAAGTGACTTGCTCAGGGCCACACAATGAGTCAGGGGCTGAGGTGGGATTTGAACCGGGGACCTCCTGGTCACAAGCCCTTTTCTTTAACCACTGGACCACACAGCCTCCAGTATCCCTAAACATGCAGAGCCAGGAGCAGGCTAGAGTTGAATCTGGTGCTATCCAGAGCTGCAAAATGAGTTATCATTAAGTAAAAATAAGTAAGGTTCAGCTACTAACCTTGAACCAGTCAATTTAGATAACACCAAAGCTACATGGCTCCAAAAAGTGGCAATGATGGGATAGTCCCAGAAAAGGTGAGAGCTTTACCGATGTGACATGCTGAGGTAAAAATTATCTTAATTTGGAAGTGTCTGTACAGGGTTGCATAAGCTCTGTGAATGAGTTTAATCCTTTGCTGCCGACACGCTGTAATTTTGTAACTTTTGTTACAATGATAAAACATGTCATATCTCAGCCGTCCTACCAGCAAATTTTTTTTTTAAAGCGTGGATCATAGTAATGACTAAGGGGCATTTCATGATACCATTGGTTTAGGGCTAGGATGGGTGGGACATATAATATTTTCAAGATGAAGACAAGTGTCATTGTCGGCGCCATTACGACTGAGTGCACAGCGGATTCGAAGTTCTGTATCTCCGGGTTTACAATTCCAAGAGTGCTAATTTGATTTATGTGGGTGTGTGTCAGCCAGAAAATGGATAGAGACAATCAGTTCCAGCATCTGGTTCAGTCACTGAAGAGGAGAAGGGCCCTGACTGAGAAGGAGATTGAGATAAAAAATAATTTGTACAAATACTTGTATACATATAGATGTCAGTGCAAACCACTTTTAATGAATAATAATAATAATAATAATAATAATAATAATAATAATAATAATAATAATAATAATAATAATAATAAACTTTATTTTATATAGCGCCCTTAAAAGCATTCGTCTCAGAGCGCTTAATAAAAAGAAAATACAACAAGTCATAAAAACACAGAGGCCAAACAGAAATACAGAATCATAAGAAAGCCTTTCTAAAAAGTACGTTTTAAGACTTGATTTAAAAACACTCAAAGTAGCAGATTCTCTAATCTCTATAGGAAGAGAGTTCCACAATTTTGGGGCATAGCAACTAAATGCCATGTCGCCCATAATGCGTAGGTGAGCACGAGGGACACTTAACAATCTAAGATCATGTGAGCGGAGGTTGCGGGTAGGAGTATAAAAAGAGAAAAGCTCAGATAAATAAAGTGGGGCCAGCCCATGAAAAGCCTTATAGGTAAGCAGTAGAATTTTAGAATCGACTCAGAACCTAACAGGCAGCCAATGCAAGGCCTCTTCTCTGGTGGAAGACCTGGACAGAATTCTGGCTGCAGAGTTCTGGACATATTGAAGTCTGGCAAGGATGCAATTTGAGACACCAGCAAACAGGGCCTTACAGTAGTCAAACCTGGAAAACACAAACGCATGGACTAGTTTTTCAGCCGCAGATTGGGAAAGCGTAGGCCACAGCCTAGCTATGTTTCTGAGGTGGAAAAAAGAAATCTTGACAGTGTTTAGCACATGCAGTTCAAAAGTTAACCCTGGATCAAACATCACACCCAGATTTTTCAATGTAGAAGTAAACTCAAGCATGGTGCCATTGACAGACAGATTTAAGGCATTAGTTTTACCTAGCTGACAAGAAGTGCCTAGCAGCATTACCTCAGTTTTGTCACAGTTTAGATGTAAAAAATTACGTGACATCCATTTTTTTTTTATATCTGAGATTCATGCAGTAAGAGCAGAGGCAGTAGGAGCAATGTTGGGTTTAGAATGAATATAGATTTGGGTATCATCAGCATAAAAATGATAGTTCAAACCATGAGATCTTAAAATGTGGCCTAGAGGTAACATATACATTCATCTTTGCATACAACAAACTGCCTTAAATAAGCCAAGAAATATGAACAGGAATCGGAAGCGTTGTTCAACAAAATGATCTTGTCCAATGAGTCTAAAATATAACTTTTCACCAAAATTACCCCATAGTATGTTTGGAGAAAAAAGGAAAGCCTTTGATGCAGAAAACCTTGTTCTTACAGTTAAACATGGAGGTGGTTTGATCATGATAGGGTGGTGTTTTAGCAATTCAGGGACTGGAAACATTGATGTGATTAAAGATCAAACAATTGCAGCCATGTATCAAAACTTTCTACAATGTACAATGATGCCATCTGCTCATAGGCTGAAGAAAACAAAGATACAAGTTGTGGAATGGCCTTCGTAACCAACAGATCTCAATCTAATAGAAATGCTTTGGACTGATCTGATAAAAGCTGTAGCCAAGCATTGTATATCCAATCTGTCTGAGCTGAAAGAAATGTGCAAGAAAGAATTTCACCAACAAGATGTAATATACTGGTTAAGAAATATTACAAACATCTGAAAGCCATAATAAAAGCAAAAGGAGGACATACAAAATACTAACCCTCAGCGGTCCATTTATTCAGCGTGTCTCAGGCGTGTCAGGTGCAATTTATTTTCACACACGCTGTTTATTTTACACACGCTGTTTAAAGTATTTCACAGTAAAACAGGTTTAAAAGGCACTGCATATCAACAGGACACTCAGTACTGCATCTCCAGAGCCGCCCCACCCCTTGTTCGCTGTATTTTTCATATACTTCTTCATAGTCGTGCATACTGATACTGTAAGTCATCTCCTGGTGACTTGTTTTATTACCAAACTCCGCAATAATGTGATCCAAGTCATTATTTTATTACTATAACATCTCAGAAAGCTCTGCAAATGTCTGTGATGTTCTTTGAGCGCTGGATGCGGAACCAGCTATCTTGTTTGTTTATGGCCGTGTTATCTGTGTGGTGCCGGAGCTATGTGTATTGCTCAGATCCTACCCTTTTTTCAGCTTCTCTCGGCTCCTATCAGTCACAAGGCCATTGGATGGTTTTCTCGGCTTTTTCCAGAGAAAAAATGACTAGAGACCTGTGCTTTACATCTTTTGGATGATGTCGGACAGGGTCCGACATCGGACCGCAAATGGTTAAAACAGGGCTGCCACTTCTTTTGTCATAAACAAATATTAGAAATTGCTTAAGTGCTTTTGTTTTTTCTACCAGAAATTGTGTATTTTGGTCTTTGTCTCTTAATTAGTGGCTAATGCGCAATACAGGCTTGCATTTAATATGTTTTCTTATGGTATCTTATATTAAGTGTAGGCTGACGATACTTTTGTCTGTGACTATATAAGACGGCTATACAAACTGGCATCATACATTATAGTTAAAGCAAATTACGTTAAGCAGGACCCGTCTTGCATTATTTTATATTAAGTGCACGGTGCCAATACATTTGACTGCAACAAAATACTTCTCCATAAGAACTAAATGCCATCATGAAATGCCAAACAGTACTTCCCACTATTACCATATGCTACCAATGTTGTGTTTCTCTACAACCACATACATGCCTCTCCTACAGAAAGTGGCAAAAGAAAGATTTCTTTTAAAATATATTTTAAATAATACCAGGAAACTCTCTGGGCACATTCTTTGAATTTCTCCTGACCTTTACCACTTAGGCGAGGCAGGCATACCTATGTAAATAAACAATGCATGATATACAACTTACTAACATTTCAGAATTGAAAAAAAACAGTTACATCACCAAACTGAATTGGTAATGAGATTTCAGATATATTTCCAAATTCTGTTGCTTACTTGTATTGGCTCTATGCCATGATAATCTGAAACTCTAGTGACTTTTTTAATCAAACAATGAAGCAGCTTTTGATTTAACCTTTAAGTCCCTTAGGTAAGTGAAATGTATTTTGACATTTTAATATCAGTACAGTTATCTCTGCGTATAGGAACACCTGCTAAGAGAATACTTCGCCTAAGGGAACACCCTTGTGGTGAAACAGATTTTTCCCATTGTAAATGCTCCGGTTAAAGGAACAGGAACTTTGCTTAAAAGAACACCTTCTTGACACCTCTTGGAATTCATTCACAACAGATACAGTACTATTTTATAACCTGATAAATCATCATCATCAAACTTAAATTAAAATGGTTTATTCAGTCATTTCAAATGTGACTTGTCATCGCGAGAGTGCCTTGAGTCACACTGATTGGTTTATTAAATCTTTCCAGAACCGCAGTCATATCATTGATCATTTTGTATTTTGATTTCCACGAGTGCACCGCATCGCTACAAAATGTCATGTAAACAATGGCAAAATGCACCTCTCTTTCTCTTGCTACAAAAAGTTGGAAATTGTTCGAGTTCGAATCAGACACGTCATCGAGCAATTTGGTGTTTCCCTTCTAGTGAGTTGCTTCATGTCTTGTATATTGCTAAGACATCCAACTTTTTATATTAGCAAGACATATAAAGTTGTGTGTCATCAGCATTGTTTTACAAATGATCTCACCCAGTGGTAGCATATTTAAAGAAAATAATATGGGACCAAGAATAGAGCTCTGGGGGACACCACATCAGTAGAAGCTCCTTGGAGGGGGTAGGCAGTGCCTCCTCAAAATGTCAAAGTGATTTTTTTTTTAAATATATATATATATATTGCAATAAAAATATGATATTTTAACTAAAACCCTAGATTCAACATTCTTATATTAAGAGCAGTACTGGGGCCCAAGTCCTGAGATTGCGATATCGCAGAGGTCATTGCTGCATAAAGCACTTTGTGTGCCGCCCCCTAGGAATCCCCGGTCACAGTTGGCAATGACATAGCCTGGATTCGAACCTGCGATCTCCAGACTATACGGCGCATCCTGCACTCCACACGGAGTGCTTTTACTGAATGCGCCACTCGGGAGCCCCCTGAAGAAGATTAAGTGACCAGAAAAAAAAAGAAATCCATCATAAAGGTAGAACAAATTTAAAAACTTTACAGGAAGTTAAATACGAAGCCAGCATGTTGATGGGAGTCGTAGTTTTCATATGCATATTGCATTGTTACAACGGGAGCATCAGTAAAGTGAGATATATTTTAAAAGTTTCATATGATACTACTTCTTTTCTCTGGGAACAAATCTAGTTGTTAGTGTTGTTTTTTTAGTGTTGTTTTTCAAAAAAGTCCCCTGGGTCGACATTGTCTATACCTTTTAGGATTTTGAATGCTTGAATCAGATCACCGCGTAGTCTTCTTTGTTCAAGACTGAATAGATTCAATTATTTTAGCCTGTCTGCATACGACATGCCTTTTAAACCCGGGATAATTCTGGTTGCTCTTCTTTGCACTCTTTCTAGAGCAGAAATATTATTTTTGTAATGAGGTGACCAGAACTGAACACAATATTCTAGATGAGGTCTTACTAATGCATTGTAAAGTTTTAACATCACTTCCCTTGATTTAAATTCAACACTTCTCACAATATATCCGAGCATCTTGTTGGCCTTTTTATAAAAGGCCAACATAAACTCTAGGTCTTTTCATAGACTTCTTCAATTTCAGTATCTGCCTGCGTGCAGTACCTTACACTTTTCTCTTTTAAATGTCATTTGCCATGTGTCTGCCCAGTTCTGAATGCTGTCTAGATCATTTTGAATGACCTTTGCTGCTGCAACAGTGTTTGCCACTCCTCCTGTTTTTGTGTCGTCTGCAAATTTAACTGCTGAAAAATAAAATACAATTAATTAGAAAGATGCTACAAACCAACTTGTAGAATTAAAAACACAGCATTCCTGTTTAATGGACAAAAAACAAATGACACTATTATGTGGTAGCAGTTTTCTTAACAAAATATTCACTAGAATTGTGCCCTCTTACAAAGAAGACCAGACTAAAATAGAAGGTCAAATAAGTACATTGCCTTTGAACTGAGTACTGTAAGCTAAATATGACCCAGAGTAAACAACCAATAAAAGGCCACAAAAGTGTGCAGGAGACAAATAATACTTGGTATACCCATGTTATTATTTCTCATCTGCTTACTATCTATCTATACTGAAAAGGAAGTAGTCGAACAACTCAACAGATTTCTGGATAGTAGCAATGTCCTTGAAAAGTTTCAGGAGATAAGTTTCTTAGATCTGCTCATAGTACAGAGACTGCCTTTGTCAGAGTGGTGAATGACCTACTGATGAGTGTGTATATAGGTTATTTTAGACCTTAGGTTTTGATTTCCATTACATGAGAGTAGATGTTAAAACTTCATGCTGATTTGAACTTCAACTTCATGCACATTTGATGCTGTGGATCATGCCATTTTAATTGATTATCTTAAAAGCTGGGTTGGCCTGACTGGAACTGTTCTAAAGTGGTTTAAGTCGTATCTAACTAACACACAGGGAGTCTTATCAGGATTGTCCACTGTTACTTGTGGTCCAGTGGTGGCTGATGGCCAAAATAAATGGGGCGGCAGCTCAGAATCTTACTATTGTATTCGGTCTCACAACACTTTTTATATTATTATTATTATTATTATTATTATTATTATTATTATTATTATTATTAATTAGGCTTGCTACTATTCGATTTTTTTTTTCCAAATTGACGATTAATACCGACGTTAGTGTTAGTGTTAAAGGGACTAGGAGTGTTAAAGGGACTAGGAGCTCTTAAAATAAACAAATCCCCTGAGCCGGATGAGATCCTCCCAATAGTACTCAAAGAAATGAAAGAAGTTATTTACAAACCGCTAACCAAGATCATGCAACAGTCTCTTGACACAGGGGTTGTACCAACAGACTGGAAAATTGCAAATGTAATACCGATCCACAAAAAGGGAGAAAAAACCGAACCAGGTAACTACAGACCAATAAGCCTGACTTCTATTATATGTAAACTTATGGAAACTATAATAAGATCCAAAATGGAAAATTACCTATATGGGAACAATATCCTGGAAGACAGTCAGCATGGTTTTAGGAAAGGGAGATCGTGTCTCCCAACATCAACAATGGATAATTGCAAAGCATACGACATGGTTTATTTAGATTTCCAGAAAGCTTTTGACAAAGTCCTGCATAAAACATTAATTCTCAAACTGAACACAGTAGGGATTCAAGGAAATGCATGCACATGGATTAGGGAGTGGTTAACAGGTAGAAAACAGAAAGTACTGATTAGAGGAGAAACCTCAAAATGGAGCGAGGTAACCAGTGGAGTACCACAGGGATCAGTATTAGGTCCTCTGCTATTCCTAATTTACATTAATGATTTAGATTCTGGTATAGTAAGCAAACTTGTTAAATTTGCAGATGACACAAAAACAGGAGGAGTGGCAAACACTGTTGCAGCAGCAAAGGTCATTCAAAATGATCTAGACAGCATTCAGAACTGGGCAGACACATGGCAAATGACATTTAAAAGAGAAAAGTGTAAGGTACTGCACGCAGGCAGATACTGAAATTGAAGAAGTCTATGAAAAAGACCTAGGAGTTTATGTTGGCCTTTTTATAAAAAAGGCCAACAAGATGCTCGGATATATTGTGAGAAGTGTTGAATTTAAATCAAGGGAAGTGATGTTAAAACTTTACAATGCATTAGTAAGACCTCATCTAGAATATTGTGTTCAGTTCTGGTCACCTCATTACAAAAATAATATTTCTGCTCTAGAAAGAGTGCAAAGAAGAGCAACCAGAATTATCCCGGGTTTAAAAGGCATGTCGTATGCAGACAGGCTAAAATAATTGAATCTATTCAGTCTTGAACAAAGAAGACTACGCGGTGATCTGATTCAAGCATTCAAAATCCTAAAAGGTATAGACAATGTCGACCCAGGGGACTTTTTTGAAAAACAACACTAAAAAAACAACACTAATAACTAGATTTGTTCCCAGAGAAAAGAAGTTAATGATGTGGAACCAAAAGTTGTCAAGGCAATGATGGGCTTTATCTACATGGGGGGGAAATTTCCTTCATTACATAAAATGGCAGATGACTCAAAAGTGGTTACTGTCCATGTCGGGGTCCTTTGCCTGGTGGCTATGTTCTGCCTGAATAATGTATTCGACCACCTCGGGATTATAGTTTAAAGATTACAGTTTTTATGGGCTACCCTCTGTGCTTTTTCTTCTATTTCATTTCACTTCAAATCCAATGCCTTATATCATTGTTCAATCTTTTAGGATGACTGTATTTGTGTCATATATTTACTGACAAAAGATAAAATGCAACATATTATAAACATCATTGTGGCAGGGTGCCCCACCCCTGTGCGTATTTTGTGTTTTATGTTGCATGTGGGATGTTTATATGTATGTATGTAGTGGTGCACGAAGTGTGGGTTATGTAGCACAGGTGATTTAAAATGTATATTTGTATTTAGGCATGAGGATTGCACAATCACTTCACGTGCAGATTAAAGTGGGTATTTGTATGGGGGCATGGGGAATGCACAATTAGTTCACGTGCAGACTGTGCTGGGATTCAAGTGAATGACTGATTTGCAAGCGACTCCTAGCATTATTTCTATTACATGTGAGTAGATGCTAAAACTTCATGCTGATTTGAACTTGGCTCTCGCCAAGATAAGCACCAACTAAGACGTAGCTTCACAGTAAACTAATGTGATCCATATGTGTCTTCATCCATTTGCGCTTCCTTCCATATGATGATGTAGATATCCTTCTGCCTGTTGTTGATGGCTGAAGAGTAATGCTGGCTCCAGGGATCTGCTTATTTTGCCTCCCTAGCGCATCAGCACACACAACGGCTGTGATGCTGGCTCTGGGGATCAACCATAGTGCGGCCTCCCCAGCACATCAGCATGACAACCATCTGGATTGAGCTAAGTAGGGTACATCTTCAAGTGGGCACCTTCCATCCTCGGTGTTTCGTCGACTAGCCCACGACACCTCAAGAGGGCTCGACGGTGATTCTGGCGTCCCAGCTTCACCCCCCTCCATCCCCCACTCAACTCAGTACAGCTGCATAAAAGAGTCAGTTTTCACGCACACAGGGTTGGTGTTCAGTGTGGCGAGAACGATAGAGAGTCGGGAGAAAGAATTTAAAATATAACAATTGCTACTCGTGCGGGAGGACCTGCACGATACTTGTTTTGGTCCGTCCACTGTTTGTTTGTCTGTCTATATGTTTTGGCCAACATGCCGCTTTGTTTGTTCAGTGTTTCTGTTTTGTTTAAACCTTTTATTTAATTTACAATAAACCGGCGTACCAGCACATTCATTCATACCCCAGTGCTGTCTGTGTCTGTCTCCTCCCTGGTCTGACATCACCCACCAAGCCAGACTGTCCATATATGGAGTCTTGCGTGGGACTTTTTTTGTTTTGTTTTGAACTGGGTCTCTGAAGAAAAAAAAAAATACATATGAGACCTGGTTCTATTATCAGGTGCGGCAGGAGGATGAGGGGGCACACCAGTGTGAAACGTGCAGGGGGTTTGGGCATTTCCAGGGGGTAACGCCCATACGAGGACCCTCTTTTCTTGGAGTTGGTCCGCCGGGAAGAGGTGGGCATCTCAGACGACTGCTTCCACCTAAGGAGCCAGAGCGTCCACAGCCCAAGAAGGGGGAGGCCGGGCATCCACAGCCCAAGAAGGGGAAGCCCACTTGTCCAGAGCCCAAGAAAGAGAACCCCAAGTCTCCAGTGACCAAGGGAGAGCCGCACCAGTCTCCAGAGATAGACTACCTCAGTATTATTATTATTATTATTATTATTATTATTATTATTTATTTCTTAGCAGACGCCCTTATCCAGGGCGACTTACAATCGTAAGCAAATACATTTCAAGTATCATAGTACAAGTAATAATACAATTAAGAGCAAGATAAATACTACGAGTATTAGCAGACCCCTAGCAAATTATTTTAAATAAAAAAATATTGTAAGTACTACATTAAGGTATCTTGCTGTACAATAATTTCATAAAATGTTTTGATTTTCAATCACAAACTTTAAAAAGTATAAAACTATTAAAAAAAAATAGTAGTGATAAAAATATTTTAAAATGCATTAGTTTACAAAGACCCAATGATGCTGCATTGTTTTTTGTTTCAGTTGGAGATGGATGTGATTGCAGGGCCTTGTCATTCCTACATTGAACAATTCCTCCCACATGAAGACAGGAACTGGGGTAGCAGGTTTTGCTGACTACCATAATCCAAATATAAGTACATTACAAATGGCAACTGTTGTTTTGTTCTGTTTTTTATTAGAAAAATTCTGATTCCAGGGTAGACCCAATCATTTTGGGAGTGTTTTGGGTGTGACAGTTTGCTATAAATATGTTGCCCCGTTATGAAGCTGTATCCAAATTTTCTGCACATGTTTCCTGCTCCAACAAATATTTAAGACATAAAAAGACATGTTACCAAATCATTACCAGCATATTTACCTTTTTGTTTCATTTACAATCTCTCTGTGCAGTATTTTCTATTGTTCTCAAAAAAGCACAGCCTGACATACATTTTTGGTCATGGAAATGTGTTTCTCTTATTCTGTTCGCTGTACCACAACAATTTGAGTGGCAAGTCAGGGAAGCTTTTGGTCACCATAGAAACAATTATGGGCCCGAACAGATGATCTTCAGCTCTGTAAAACGATTGTATAAACCAGAAATGAACACTGAATAATAATTTAAAAATACCTTAATATATTTAAATCACCTGACCTATTAATCACATGACAGGAGTTAATAAAAACATGTAGAATATAGAAAATAGTGACAAAAGGAATACTGGTACCAACTAATTCCAAGCAACTATTTGCCTAATCGCAGGCAAATACTAGATTAAGAAAGCATCAGTAATGTCATTTGGACGTGTCTCCATGTCATAAACAAGCAGAGAACAAATGACAACATGTTTAACATTCAGTATAAGAGCCATGCAAGCTAACATTATGTGGATAAGAAGCAAAGAATTCAGTCGTTTCTGGAAAATGTACAACTCTGCAGAATCTTGTGAAAATAAATTAACTTTGCAGTCTCTTAAAAATAAATTAACAGTATATGATAAGGTATACAATTTAATACCCATGTATAAAGATGCCTTGATCAGACTGCACCCAGCTACCTCCAGACCCTCATCTCTCCCTACACCCCCACTTGACCTCTCCGCTCCGCCTGCACTAGAAGACTGGCTCTACCTCCTCTACGCTCCCCTGCCTCCAGAGCCCGTTCCTTCTCCAGCCTCGCCCCGCAGTGGTGGCATGACCTTCCTACAGATGTCAGGACTGCCCAGTCCCTGACCACCTTCCGGCACCTCCTCAAGACTCACCTCTTCAAACAGCACCTGTAGAATTCTTTTCCCTCTGGACACTTTATCACTCTTCCTTAATGCGCTTTACTTGCTCTTATCTGCTCCCTATTTTACTGCATTTAATCCTGTACTTTAGAGTACTGTAATCTGTCACAAGTGTTATTTCATCTGTAGTATTTGTATTTAATTATATCCTGATGTAACTATCACTGACACTGTTATCTGCTCCATTATTGAATCGTATTTTGTCATATACTTGTACTTCCTAGAACCGAAGTCATTGTATTTTATCTTGCTATTAATTGTATTAATACTTGTACTGTGATTCTTGAAATGTATTTTTGTTTACAACTGTAAGTCGCCCTGGATAAGGGCGTCTGCTAAGAAATTAATAATAATAATAATAATAATAATAATAATAATAACAATAATAATAATAATAATTCCTTGAGGTAAGCAGTATGTGTGCTTGCTTCTGACATCAGTTGTTTAACTGTTCCATTCAGTACTCCTTTTCTGTGACCTTATGGCGATACGCATCCTCTCAGTGTAATTATCTTGGCATATAAACAGATAACTGGATGCCAGAAATAGCTGGTAAAAAAGAAACTGCTAAGGTGGGGCCTGACTCAAAAAAGATTGAGAACCTCTGTTTTAAAACATTGGCATAAACAAACACCTAACATCTCCTCTTTTCCCCCCATTTCCCTATAACTATTATTCATTTTTTTGTCATTTTATTTATTCATCAGCACTTGGGGGGGGAAATACTGATAATTCTAAAAATGATGTTGTGTTCCAACTTTAAGTTGACAGGTTAGATGATTCACAACTATATAGTTTGTATCAAATCTTTCTTGTCATTAATGTCAGTATGGCTGACAACATGCTTTAGAAGCTTCATGGATTTTAAGCTTCGCTTTTTCAGATGGTGAAGAGAAGTAATGCCCTCGGCACTGGTGCATTAAAGCTTAACAGCAAAACATAACGAGTTCACATTCCAGAGCTGTCACTCTTCGGATTATGTCATTACACAAATTATTTGTATAAGCCATACACTTGTTTATATATTTTATATTTATCTGTGATTAGCCCAGGTGATTCTGTCATTGGATTAGAATGAATGTAAGATAGATATCAAAATGATAACCTGTATGAAAAATATTCACCCATCTCTCAACACGTGTTGCATAACATACGATGTGCAGCTATGGCCAAATAACGTTTTGCATCACCCTATAGAATGAACTAATTTTACGTTAACATATTGAATTACATACCACTTTGTAGTTGTCTATATACTTATGAAAAACTAACAACAAATTTAAAATGTGACATTTCGAAATCTAACATGAAATACTGTACTACTGCTATGGTTTCCGGTAGACTTTTGCAACATAATTTTGTAGTTTCTTTGATTACATGACGTTAAAAAAAAGATCTAAATTATGTTCATGTAGTTTTTGTTATATTTTTTGTTATATCGGAATCTTACAATTCTAGGTGATGCAAGACTTTTGGCCATAGCTGTACATATATTAAATAAGTTTCCTATTCAAGGGGCGCCCGAGTGGTGCATCCGGTAAAGGCGCTCTGCGTGGAGTGCAGGATGTGCCCTATAGCCTGGAGGTCGCTGGTTCAAGTCCAAGCCGACTGTGGACGGGGGCTCCCAGAGGTCGGCCAGAGTGTCCTCAGCTCACTGCGCACCAGCAACCCCTGTAGTCTGGCCGGGCTCCTGCGTGCTTGCCTGTAAGCTGCCCAGAGCTGTGTTGTCCTCCAATGTTGAAGAGGTGGCTGCATGGTGGGCCTGCAGTGTGAAAAAGAAGCGGTCATCTGACGGCAAACGCTTTGGAGGACAGCGTGTGGTCGTCTTTGCCGCTCCCGAGTCAGCGCGAGGGTGGTAGCGTGAGCTGAGCCTAAAATAATTGGCTATTCCAAATTGGGAGAAAATGATAAAAAAATTTAAATTTTTTTTTAAAGTTTCCTATTCATGCCTTCCAAGCATGTAAGCATGTCAAAAGGGACTATTTTATTGATCTAAACAGAGGCCAATCTAAATACTACCATCCTTTAACTATTTTTTTCCTGAGTATTCCCCCAGGGCTGATCAACTAGTTAACATTACTATATACAATAACAATACAGTGAAAATCATGTTTATACATTTTACCACAGCAATAATATTGTTCAAAAGCATGTTCAAGAGCTCTGATGCATATTCATATGAAATTCTATTCCAAGCCCTAATCCAAACCTCCAGTTGTACGAAGCGGGTCAAAATGTGTAATGTCACCTGCATAATTGTGTTAACAATGACATTTTGAGATAAACATACTTTCTTTATGTGCTGTGAATGGTCAAAACTACTTGGCCAAAACAGTTGATTTGATTATTCAATTTTCGATTAAGGCACTCATAAGTCACAAGAGTGCCCTTACTCACTTATGATGATAGACCCTGCCCCATAACACTCCAATTAATTGTGCCAAATGGCCTGCACCGTTGTCAGGTTAATGTCTTCTATCAGGCTCTTTGCTGGGCATCATGTATAATCATTGAAGGACTGACAGCAGTCAGGTTATTAGATGTGTAGTTATGAAATTAACGACAGTAGTATACATTGTAAAAGTACTTCACATCTCAGCAGAGCCAATGAAGTGGATGACACCAAATCCATTCTGATATACTACAATGACAGATGGGCATCATTTAACATGATACATCAGTGGGCAATCCACGTACCACAGCTGTCCCCTAGTAAATTAATTAGATCAGGGTAATTAATCTAAGACAGATACTATTGCTGAATTGGACTCACGTCAGAATGAAATGGAAAAACAGTAGCTTTTTTTAGCTAAAATCCTACACCTACAAAAACAATGGAATGTTTCGATCTTGTTACAGATACTGTCCTCTCGAGTAAGAAACAATCCAGTTGAGCGTCTGGATGTTTTATTTAACAGGCATTCTCCAAAATCAAAGTGATTGCATTTACTCACAAAATAGTGGATTTTACTTCAATTCTATACAAACTACAATAGTAGATGGAAGTTTACCAGTTTAAAAAGATTACATCAATCAAAGGGTACCTTGCCTACATAACTACAAATGTTTCTTTTTCATTTTAACATGATTCTTTCAGCCGACTTGTTATTCAGTGAAAAGTGGAAAGGCACAAGAAATGTTCACCTATTTCAAATAAATCGTTGCTTCAGATTTCTGAGGTTTATAGAAGGTAAGTTTGTTTCACTTCATAACTGATCTCATTTTTATTTTTATTGGGCTCACATCATTCATTGTGAAAATATTTTAAAATAAAGCTCTATACGAACAGAACAGGTTGTTTTTCATTTTAGTATTAGTTTCTGAGAGAGTCCAGAGGACCCAGGAAGAATGTGTGTGTGTTGGTGTCAGCCGAATTATTATTATTATTTATTTCTTAGCAGAATAATTATTATTATTTATTTCTTAGCTTTCTTATCCAGGGTGACTTACAATTGTTACAAGATATCACATTATTTTTACATACAATTACATTATTTTTTTACACATTATTTTTACATACAATTACCCATTTATACAGTTGGGTTTTTACTGGAGCAATCTAGGTAAAGTACCTTGCTCAAGGGTACAGCAGCAGTGTCCCCAACCTGGGATTGAACCCACGACCCTCCGGTCAAGAGTCCAGAGCCCTAACCAGAGCCCTAAATGAGTTGATATGAAGCACAAATGTAGGACCTCCTAAACAGTTACATTCTTGGGAGGTAAAAAGTACTGTATAGAAATGATATGCTTGTTTCCTTGTAGTGTCATAAAGTGACAGAAGCATACATTAGAATCAGATTTTAAAAGAGAAGAAACACTTACTACGTATGCTGTTGGAGGCACCCTATCATACCCATCCTCAGCAACTAAGGTACCATCTGTGTACAGTAAGTAGTCTATAATATACATTTGTGACATGCTTCCAAATGAATGGGTGGCTTCAACAGCTTACACTTGTATTTCTTATACAGATGACTGCACAGGACAGGCCAAGGATTAACCAGTCATCCACATGCAAGGTTAGCAAATGTGCTATCCTCCACATATCTGACACATAAATACTCCAACAGAACATGATTTAATTCTATCAACGTCAGGTGGTATGAAATGTCCAGTGTATGATCACAAATGTTGATGCCCAATACCAGTGACGCCAATCTTCCTATATTTTGGTGAATAGTGCCATAAGCTAGCAAAATACTCATCCAGTGGCAGTTCAGCCTGTCCTGATAATAGATTGTGATCTGTGATGTTCACATACATTCTTTGATATTCTAGTGGAAGCATATTTTCTATTAAAACTCTTTTTCTTTTAGATTCTCTGATTTACAGAATGTAAAAGGGTAGCTACTTCGAAATGAAGTCCAGACCAGTCTAGTATACACATTCATAGATCTATACCAACCACCCTTGTGATAGCATCTACCTCTAGTTTACTTATGATTCCCAGCTCCCCAGAAGGCATCCAGAGATTTAAAGCAGTTCCTGGCAAAAACCTTGATAGCCTTTTTTCTCTTGTACTGCCTTTACTCACACACTAACCGAACAGACATGCAGTGTTCACATTCACACGTTTACAAGCAGATGGAGCCGTGGTGCAGGTAAATTCCAGACAGCCACTCTGCTGCCTCGTCCGCCCTTAAAGGCACATCACCTAGCAATCAGCAGCTGTTATACGGGGCTGCCAAGATAATATCCTGGCTACAAATTATAGCGATTAAAAATGATTATTCATTTTCTAGTTTCAATCAGCTTTGGGTAATGACCCATAATTGGACAGAGGGGTGGGGGTTGGTTGGTTGGTTGGTTGGGCCATCTACCTACATTAAAATATAATCCATTCAGCTTTGCATCAAGAGATATCAACCTTCAATTACGGTTTTAAGTTTTTCAGTTTTATATTGAGTAGATTGGGATTTCTGATCTTTATATGAAGGCTTTGAAATGAATCCTGTACTTAGTTGGAATAAAGCAAAGATTATTGTAAGTGGTTTTCAAATACCCAGCACGTTGTGGTTATGAACTATGAGACCATGTGTAAATAAGCACCTCTAGTTTCAAACATATGGCTTAGCAGTTGAAAACCTGATGGACCAATAGCATAGCACCTCTGTTTCCAGATGTTTCCACTGTCAACATGCACTGAAATTTACATTTATGATTTACCTTTGTGTATTATATTAACACATGAGTAAACACACATGTATTCACATTAGTGTACCGCCTGCTGCTTCAAAATGAGCCAGCTGGAGATAAGAACATAAGAACATAAGAAAGTTTACAAACGAGAGGAGGCCATTCGGCCCATCTTGCTCGTTTGGTTGTTAGTAGCTTATTGAGCCCAGAATCTCATCAAGCAGCTTCTTGAAGGATCCCAGGGTGTCAGCTTCAACAACATTACTGGGGAGTTGGTTCCAGACCCTCACAATTCTTTGTGTAAAAAAGTGCCTCCTATTTTCTGTTCTGAATGCCCCTTTATCTAATCTCCATTTGTGACCCCTGGTCCTTGTTTCTTTTTTCAGGTCAAAGAAGTCCCCTGGGTTGACATTGTCTATACCTTTTAGGATTTTGAATGTTTGAATCAGATCACCGCGTAGTCTTCTTTGTTCAAGACTTAATAGATTCTTTGATCCTGTCTGCATACGACATGCCTTTTAAACCCAGGATAGTTCTGGTTGCTCTTCTTTGCACTCTTTCTAGAGCAGCAATATCCTTTATGTAACGAGGTGACCAGACCTGAACACAATATTCTAGGTGAGGTCTTACTAATGCATTGTAGAGTTTTAACATTACTTTCCTTGATTTAAATTCAACACTTCTCACAATATATCCAAGCATCTTGTTAGCCTTTTTTATAGCTTCCCCACATTGTCTAGATGAAGACATTTCTGAGTCAACATAAACTCCTAGGTCTTTTTCATAGTTCCCTTCTTCAATTTCACTATCTCCCATGTGATATTTATAATGCACATTTCTATTGCCTGCATGCAATACTTTACACTTTTCTCTATTAAATTTCATTTGCCATGTGTCTGCCCAATTCTGAATGTCAGTCTAGATCATTTTGAATGACCTTTGCTGCTGCAACAGTGTTTGCCACTCCTCCTATTTTTGTGTCGTCTGCAAATTTAACAAGTTTGCTTACTATACCAGAATCTAAATCATTAATGTAGATTAGGAATAGCAGAGGACCTAATACTGATCCCTGTGGTACACCACTGGTTACCTCACTCCATTTTGAGGTTTCTCCTCTAATCAGTACTTTCTGTTTTCTACCTGTTAACCACTCCCTAATCCATGTGCATGCATTTCCTTGAATCTCTACTGCGTTTAGTTTGAGAATTAATCTTTTATGCGGGACTTTGTCAAAAGCTTTCTGGATATCTAAATAAACCATGTTGTATGCTTTGCAGTTATCCATTTTCAATGTTGCATCCTCAAAAAAGTCAAGTAGGTTAGTTAGACACGATCTCCCTTTCCTAAAACCATGCTGGCTGTCTCCCAGGATATTGTTACCATATAGGTAATATTCCATTTTGGATCTTATTATAGTTTCCATAAGTTTACATATAATAGAAGTCAGGCTTGTTGGTCTGTAGTTACCTGGTTCGGTTTTTTCTCCCTTTTTGTGGATCGGTATTACATTTGCAATTTTCCAGTCTGTTGGTACAACCCCTGTGTCAAGAGACTGTTGCATGATCTTGGTTAGCGGTTTGTAAATAACTTCTTTCATTTCTTTGAGTACTATTGGGAGGATCTCATCCGGCTCAGGGGATTTGTTTATTTTAAGAGCTCCTAGTCCCTTTAACACTCCTAGTCCCTTTAACACTAACACTAACACTAACGTCGGTATTAATCGTCAATTTGGGGGAAAAAAATCGAATAGTAGCAAGCCTAGTTAATAATAATAATAATAATAATAATAATAATAATAATAATAATAATAATAATAATAATATACAAAGTGTTGTGAGACCGAATACAATAGTAAGATTCTGAGCTGCCGCCCCATTTATTTTGGCCATCAGCCACCACTGCACCACAAGTAACAGTGGACAATCCTGATAAGACTCCCTGTCTGTTAGTTGGTTTATGCATGATCTTGGTTAGCGGTTTGTAAATAACTTCTTTCATTTCTTTGAGTACTATTGGGAGGATCTCATCCGGCCCAGGGGATTTGTTTATTTTAAGAGCTCCTAGTCCCTTTAACACTTCTGCCTCTGTTATGCTAAAGTTATTTAAAATTGGATAGGAACAGGTCGACATGTGGGGCATGTTGTCCGTGTCCTCCTTTGTAAAAACCTGTGAAAAGTAATCATTTAATATATTTGCCTTTTTTTTTTCTTCATCTATGATTTTGCCATTTGTGTCTCTTAGACATCTGACCTCCTCTTTGAATGTTCTCTTGCTGTTATAATATTGGAAAAATATTTTGGAATTGGTTTTAGCCCCCTTAGCAATATTGATTTCTATCTCTCTCTTGGCCTTTCTAACTTCCTTTTTGACTTGTGTTTGCAGTTCCAAGTACTCTTTCTGTGTACTTTGTTTTTGGTCCCTTTTAAACGCTCTGTAAAGTGCCTTTTTTTGCTGAATATTTTTTTTAATTGATCTATTAAACCATTTAGGCCATTTTGTTTTAGATTTAGGTTTGTCTACTTTTGGGATGTAATCGTTTTGTGCCTCTAGTACTACATTTTTAAAAAACAGCCAACCCTTTTCTGTGGATGTTTTCTCTATTTTACTCCAATCTACTTCTGCTAGTCTCTGTTTCATACCTTCATAGTTTGCTTTTCTAAAATTGTAAACCTTAGCTTTAGTCATTACTTTTGGGGTTTTAAAAAATATTTCAAATGAGACCATGTTGTGGTCTGAGTTTGCCAATGGCTCTCTGACCTCTGTTTTAGTTATTCTGTCTTCATTATTTGAAAAGATTAAATCAAGGTAAGCCTCCCCTCTAGTCGGTGCCTTGACAAATTGCGCTAGGAAGCAGTCATTTGTCATTTCTACCATTTCAATTTCGTCCGTCGTGCCCCCACCGGTTCTCCCATTTTATAATGGGAAGTTGAAATCCCCCATTAGTATGGCTTCTCCTTTTCTACACACATTTCGAATGTCATTGTACAACAGATTATTTTGCTCAGCGTCTGAGTTTGGCGGTCTATAGCATGCTCCTATTATTATGCCCTTTGAATTTGTGTCCATTATTCTGACCCATGTTTTTGTCCTGATTTAACACCTGGGCTTCAAGACTATTTCTTATGTATAGCGCTACCCCTCCGCCTCTTCTGTCCTGCCTGTCTTTCCTATATAGTGTGTACCCACTAATATTATATTCGTCTCCATCACTCTCAGACAACCAAGTTTCTGTAACACCTATCACATCGTAGTTACTTGTTAGTGCAGTAGCTTCAAGTTTGAACATTTTGTTTCTGAGACTTCTAGCATTAAGATAGATACATTTAATAGTTGTCTTACCTGAGTTGTTGTCCTTGTTTTGATGTGGTCTCCCTTCTGTTTTTTTGTTTTCTCCCCCCTTCCTTTCTAGTTTAAATGCTTCTGGACCTCCTGAAGGATCCTTTCTCCGAGTAGATTGGTTCCCTTTCTTTTTAAGTGCAGTCTGTCCCACCTGTATAGATAGTCCTTGTTGTAGAATGTGCTCCAATGTTCAAGAAAGGTGAAGCCTTCCTGGGTGCACCACAATTTCAGCCATGCATTTTGATTTTGTATTTCCAGCTGTCCATATGGTCCTTTGCAGGGCGCCGGCAGTATCCCAGAAAATACCACAGTTTTGGTCTTGCCTTTTAATTTCCTTCCTAGCTCTCTGAATTTGTTTTGCAGGGATCTTGGCCTGTCTCTTCCAATGTTGTTTGTACCGATGTGGACGACAACTACCGGGTTGTCTCCTGTTCGTTCTAGGAGCCTGTCCACATTCTCAGTGATGTGCTTGACTGAGGCTCCTGGAAGGCAGCACACTGTTGTAGTAAGGGGGTCCAAACTGCGAACTGAACTTGCTGTGTTTCTCAATATGGAGCCCCCAACGATCATGACCTCCCTTCTTTTTGCTGCCTGGCCAGCACTGTTTATAGGGTCCTGGATGTTGTTTCTTTCATTCTCTTGATGTTGGTTTTGGTCATCTAAATGTTGAAGTGGCTCAAATTTGTTGGATGTTTGGATTTCTGGTGGTTGTGTTAGACGAAGTTTCTTTTTTTCCCTGCTTCTGCCTATCTGAACCCAGCTGTTTCGACTTTCTTCCATCTCCATGGTGGCTTTCAGTCTGCTAGGGGTGCAGACTTCCATGAATTGTGGGTGTGCCAGCTCCTCAAGCTCCTGTTGCTGTCTCATTTCCTCCAGCTCCTTTTCTAGCAGGCTTAATCACTGGAGCAAGTCCTGGATCGTGCAACACTTTACACACACTTGGTTGAGCTCTGTTGGGTTTTCTCGGATTTCCCACATCATGCGATACTACAATTGTGGCACTAATAAAATCAAACCAAATAAAATTAACATAAGTTTTATTTTGATTCATTTGTATTCCGGTAAAGGATATATAAGTAACTTTTTTTCTAAGAAAGTATTTTATGCGCTATGGCATACTCCCAGATTAAAAGTACTTGGAAATCAGTCAAGCAAGCACAGAATTCATTTTTAACATCCCCCCCCCATTGAGAAGGTGGAGACAGGTTTCCTACATGTAACTATATTGGGCCACTAGTTCTTACTATGGAGCATGCTGTCGGAACTATACTCCAAAAGAGCACTAGTGCATCAGTAGCAATTAATGCAGGTGGTGTCTTAGACAAGAGAGCTAATGAGTTTTAATATGCATGCAGGTGAAGGAGTGCTGGATCAGTAGAGCCATTAATGAACCTATGACAGCCTAATTAGCTACAATTTAAAATCTATGGATTCTAATCAGAGGAGCTGAGCGCTGCCACAAATCTTTGTATGAATGAGTCTTTTTAAATGCTCCAATCTGTTGCTTAGTCACTGATTGATAGTAATTGCCTTTTTCTGATAGAAAGGGACACATGTTTTTTTTTCAGCCTAAATTTTCAGTGAATGTTTAAGTAACTTGCCAACATTAACATTTAACATTTTTTTTTTACTTTCTCTTATCTTTTTGTGATATTTGCAATTGTTCTGAGTAGTTCTGAGTGCAATTGCTGGAATATGGCGTTGTATTGATTTGTTTATTTGTTATTTGACCTGGGACAGTGCTTTGAATGGTTTTAAAAAGGCAAGCTCTTTAACAAAGTTCCCAGAACTTCTTTTGCACTTCCTCGTACACGTTTGTAAATTTCCATGGCTACCAGTACTGTCCCTTTTTGAGTTTTTTTTTTTGAAAGTGGAACAATATCATTGAGGGGTCAAGGGACAAAATAGCAAGATAGCAAGTTTCAACAACTTCAGCGAGTTTTCAAAACAGTTCAAAGCATATTACTAAACTCAATAAGATCAACAAATCAGCAACGGCACTCAAAACGATTGCAAATATCATAAAAAGGTAAGCAAAACAACTTTTTTTTTCTTTTTTTGTGTCTGAAACACAGTCACAGTAGAGCCACTGTTATCCAACCTGTGCAAGGACATGGGAGCAAAATATAAACAAAGGCTTACCCACAAAGGGGAGTCAATCTGCTGGTCAGTGTTGGGGAACACTTCTCCATTTTGAATAAGAAGGCAGGTCAGATCAAGTGGGTTTGGATAACAGGAGTCTACTGTGTAAAGCTTATTTCAGAGAGTAGCTATTTAATATGAAGCCTAAATACAGCACAAATACTAAACAATCACTTTACAGATATATCCAATAGACCTGCACCCAGGATGTGCAAATTAGAACTCAATTACAACACAGTGGGCAAAGAAAAGGTTAGCAAAAAAGATGCATGGCAATTAGAAAAATCCAATTCAAGTCAGACATCAAGTTGAAAGCTTTGACACACATTACACCAGAAGGCTTCATCAAAGACAGCGAGCCGGCTGATGTCATCTCTCATTTTAACATTTTGACAATAGTCATGCAAGATTTTGAACATTAATATATCACTTTTGTTCCACTGATTGTTTTTGAAATACTATTATTATTATTATTATTATTATTATTATTATTATTATTATTATTATTATTATTATTATTGGATGAATATTGTATTAATTATTAAGCACATACCATTGGTAACATTTAAATATTTTGCTATTGGAAATTTTGCCATCTGAAATGTCAAACCCAAGAGAAGCCATTTTGACCTCAGCGTCAGCTTATGTCACACAGCACTCTATACCATATTCTATCCTATATACTATTTTATTTTATTATGTTCCTTTACATGATTTAGATTTTTGTGTCAGCTATTTCCAAGAGTAACTGTCAAGCTGTCAATACACATAACAAATCTGACATATCACTGTAAATCATTATACTGTATATGAAATCGTATGAGATGTTAATCATAGCTGTTATACATAGTAATCACATTATGTTTTGAAAATGTAAAACTGTTTAATTTTCTGGATTTCAATTTATTAGATCTGTATATGTGACCCATTTTTTATTTTTTTATTTCTTACCTTCTATTACCTTTTATGATATTTGCTTTCTGACAGGTTGAGATCCTTAATGTCTCAGAAAGACCCACAAATACAATCTGGATAAAGATTAGAACTGCGAAAAATCCCTTGGTGGTCTTAATTCTCAATGTATTCATGAGTGTTGTTTTTGGAACCTAAACTAAACATTTACCTGGCTATGAAGAACGATGACCCGATCAATAATATTTCAAAAATCTATTTGCTTTAAAAAGCATTGTCTATGTTTTTTTGCGACCTTGCTTGGACTGGATTGTACTGTTTAAAACTGGGATTTAGAATACATCATGGCTCTTAGAATGGACTACATAATCTGAGCTCAGGTCATTATTTTAGATCCCTGTACTTCTCCAATATTATGTCAATACTTAGTGACATTGATAACTATATGTTGGTGAATGGACTGAAATTGTAATCAACTATTAGAATTTGGCAAGTCTCTGGAATTATTTAATATGCTATTGTCTTTGCACCACTCCTCATTCATAATCAGGGTTCAAGCTCATGTCTGCTGTTCTTTAGAATTTTAATGCTTCCTTTTGGCAGTGTTATATGATCCAATTTCACTTATTGCTGATGACAGCCAAATGTATGACAGGAGTATTGAATTAAACAACCAAGAAGTGTCTGTGCTGTCTCTGGTTGACATCAACTATTGTAAGCACAGCAACCACTTGGTGATCTTTTGACTCGATCCATTACTGAGACCTGATGCTCCCAGCCCTTCTTTTCTTTAAACCCTTACACATTTTATTTGTTTGTTAGTTCATTTTTTTAATATATATATATACTGTATATATATATATATATATATATATATATATATATATATATAGTTACAAAAAAACTAATTAAATAGCTAATTATGTTAATTTAAGAGCTTCTACACATTAGTGTTTTCCCTACAGTTCATGATTCATTACTGCATTTCACAAATTAAGTTCTGACCCGAACTCATCATAAACAGGTACCATCTAATGAGCTATAAATTATATTTGGCATTTATGAAATAAACAATAAATCATACAAACTTTAACAGTATACATGAAAACAGTAAGTTCGTCATATCCGCATGTTTAAAGACCATTACAGTTGTGTGTGTGTAAGCATCACCCCAAAAGGAAATCAGACATGGTTGGCAGTGACCTAGATCCACTGTTATAAAATGTATACAGATAAATAAGGGATCGGACTTATTAAAAATAAATAATGACATAAAATTGCTAAAGCATCTATTTCATAATATCTGACTAAACCTCTGTTCTTGAATTGTCCTATAATCTACCTTCCATTACTGTATGACCACAATCCTTGCATATGACCTACAGCTGTGGCCAAACGTTTTCACCCTATAGATTGAACTCATTTTGATTCATAAAGTCAAATTAAACCTGATGAATAATGTTATTTTAACAGATTGAATTACATATCGCTTTATGTAGTTTCCCATATATTTAACGAAAAACTAACACAAATTTAAAAATATGACATTTCAAAATCTAACATGAAATACTGTACTACTAGTATGGCTTCCGGTAGCTTTTTGCGGTATCATTTTGTAGTTTCTTTGATTACATGATGTTAAATGAAATATTTAAATTATGTTCATATATATATATATATATATATATATATATATATATATATATATACTGTGTAGCAGCCTTTTAGTCTTGTTCCCTTTCTTAACAGAGGTATTCTTACTGCAGCACATCCTTTAAGTCTTGATTTCAAGAATGGCCTTCATACTGTTGATTTGATGGACAACGACACCTGTGCCTTCTGCCAGTTCTGTTGTCAATTCAATGCTTGTCTTCTTTCTATTCCTTAAGGATATTATCTTCATGTATTGCTCATCCTTGTTAGACATACCACACCTTGAAAATCGAGTGATGCGAGCTATTTCACTCAGGTCTATTTGTCAACGCTTTTTTTATGTCTCAATCCTAATATTCTAGGTGATGCAAAACTTTTGGCCATAGCTGCAGTTGACCTGCGTCACAATGATACAGAGTATGAATGGTGGACAGAAAGCATCATTTTGGTATGCTGTGTGGTGATCTGATCGGCAGCAGTTAAATAGTCTATTGCTTTTGGTTAAACATGTCTGCTTGAGCCATCTAAGTAGTTAGATTATTTGCTGCAACAAATATATTATCTATTATGACTGAACACAAATAACAGTTTACTATTTGTGCATGTTCCTGGAAGATGAAATTCAAAATGGTGCATCGGGACATTCCTCAATTAATCCCTGGGTTGTAGAAAGACTACTTATTTATTTTCTTTTTTAACAATGCTGCATTGTTTTTTTGAGGATTACAGCATTGTGTCTGTGATTTACCAAGTGAAAAGATGTTTTTGGAGGACTGTACTAAACTAACCTATATTTAAATGCAATATTTTGTCATTTGTTAAATAGTAAGTTTTACTAGCTTTTGCTTTAAACCCATAGAATGCCAAAGGATAAGCAGTTTGACAGATACATGATATTTTTCATATAATAAGAGAAGTTATGCTTTCAGGACTTTGAATATATCCTAAGAATATAATCAAACTCTGCTTTTTTTCATCACAGTCCTAGATTACCTAGTAATGAAACCACATACGAAGATTAAAAACTACTATTAAAATATAATCCATTCATCTTTGCTTCAAGATATACCGACCTTCAATTACGGTTTTAAGTTTTGCAATTTTATATTGAGTAGATTGGGATTTCTGATCTTTATATGAAGGTACAAAATGAATCCTATACTTAATTGGAATAAAGCTAGGATTATTGCAAGTGGTTTGCAAATGTTCTCTTTTTTTAAATCTAATCATAGCTAACTTTATATTTAATATATTTATACATGAAAGATTGGGGGATTATTTCAGAACATTGGTGAATAACTGTACTGTCTTATGTTTTACATATTTTTTTTTTTGGTTTGTTTGTTTGCTGTCCTAACTTCACCTGATAATAAAACATGTGTAATTCTGGAGATCATTAACTGGCACCTCCAGCCCTTCCAAATTAGGTCTATAACCCTTAAAGCATCGACCATGTCACAAAGCACTTAATTATCCCATTTTATCTGTTAAACTTGGTGTTTAATGGCCATCCAGGACTGGAGTTGCTTACTACTGCTATAGATTACGAATAATTCTGTAGATTACATCTCATAACGTATTAGCTAACCCTTAATCACTACTGGTCACACTATTCGATGGTCTTATTCTAGATGTTGCTTTGCATGTTAAATGCTTAAATGTGTACATAATTCTGAGAACCTAGTAGCACTGTTATTATATGCCATATACTGTAAATCGTCTTGGGAAACAAAGCCTGCAACACCCAACAAGTCACCTGGACCTCCATGATTGGATAATTGTCTAAATAACGCTTTATAATAAATTCTGAAGAAATGAACTGCTTTCAGTGAATAGAGATTAATTTCATATATTCCAGAGAACCATTTTTTATGTGGTAAATATAATCCATTTCCCTGCAGGATACACAAGCTTTTAAAATGGCATACACATTTTTCAGAATGTTTTCTTTAATTATAAATGGTATCCCAATCAGGCTAGTAATATATTTAAAAAAAGAAATGGCTGGAAAGAAATCCTTTAAGTTTTTGTATTACCGGTGGTCTGTTCTGAATTTATAAATAAATACTGCATGCCTTGTAGGTTTGCCATCTGTTAGTATTTTACTTTGCATTGTTGTAAATAAAGGGAATGTGGCTTGTATACTATTAAAATCCTATTATTGGTGTTTATTTTATTCAGTGGAATGAATGTCAGAGCAAAAACATGTTAATTTCCTGAGAATTATATATAATTGTATTATATTGCACATGTCTTCCAGTTATGCTTGTTCTTCCTACAATCAAAGCAAAAAGCAAAGATAAATAACAAGTATAACTATCTTCCTGTATTTTTCGATTATCCTAATCTTTCCATGGTTTAGTGAAAACACTGCAGGCAGTGTGAAACTGCTAACACTTACCTGTGGTGTTATTCACGTCATTGTGCGGAGGCCCAGTAGCGCCACAAAGAAAACAATATTAATTGCGTTATTTCACAATCATTATTAACAGGCGGTTTTGATAATTCACACCACTCGTGTCACTATTCCCAATCAGTCTCTGCTTCTACTTTTTTGTTTCTAGGGGTCTGGACACACACAAGGTTGAAAACCCTTGGCCTAACCTATATGATCCTGAAATGGGCTGAATGAAAATGTTTCTTAATTTACTAAAGTAACAATATTATGTATTTGTGAAGTTCTCTTCCGTAATATATGTTATAGAATACTCTGAATGTGTTTTATTTTCAACAAAACCAGGCATTCCGACACAAAGTGACCCCACCTCTAATAGGGATACTTAACAGCTTCTCATTGTTCAGCTGCACTTCACTTCTGCTAAACTATAGACCCTTTCACACTGGCATGCTCTACCCGGGTCAGAACCTACCCGGATCAGGACCCAGTGTCATGCAGGTAGGCTACGCGATTTCACGCTGCTTTTGATAAAGCAGGGTTGACAGACGCAAGTACTAAATCCTGACTTCTATTATATGTAAACTTATGGAAACTATAATAAGATCCAAAATGGAAAATTACCTATATAGTAACAGTATCCAGGGAGATCGTGTCTAACTAAACTGCTTGATTTTTTTGAGGATGCAACATCGACAATGGATAATTGCAAAGCATATGACATGGTTTATTTAGATTTCCAGAAAGCTTTTGACAAAGTCCCGCATAAAAGATTAATTCTGAACGCAGCAGGGATTCAAGGAAATGCATGCACATGGATAGGGAGTGGTTAACATGTAGAAAACAGAAAGTACTGATTAGAGGAGAAACCTCAAAATGGAGCGAGGTAAACAGTGGTGTACCACAGGGATCAGTATTAGGTCCTCTGCTCTTCCTAATCTACATTAATGACTTAGATTCTGGTACAGTAAGCAAACTTTTAAATTTGCAGACAACACAAAAATAGGAGGAGTGGTATACACTGTTGCAGCAGCAAAGGTCATTCAAAATGATCTAGACAGCATTCAGAACTGGGCAGACACATGGCAAATTACATTTAATAGAGAAAAGTGTAAACTACTGCACGCAGGCAATAAAAATGTGCATTATAAATAACATATGGGAGATACTGAAATTGAAGAAGGAATCTATGAAAAAGACCTAGGAGTTTATGTTGACTCAGAAATGTTTTCCTTCTAGACAATGTGGGGAAGCTATAAAAAAAGGCCAACAAGATGCTCGGATATATTGTGAGAAGTGTTGAATTTAAATCAAGGGAAGTAATGTTAAAACTTTACAATGCATTAGTAAGACCTCATCTAGAATATTGTGTTCAGTTCTGGTCACCTCGTTACAAAAAATATATTGCTGCTCTAGAAAAGTGCAAAGAATAGCGACCAGAATTATCATACATAAGTTTAAAAGACATGTTGTATGCAGACAGGCTAAAAGAATTGAATCACTTTTTTACACAGAGAATTGTGAGGGTCTGGAACCAACTCCCCAGTAATGTTGTTGAAGCTGACACCCTGGGATCCTTCAAGAAGCTGCTTGATGAGATTCTGGGATCAATAAGCTACTAACAACCAAACGAGCAAGATGTGCCGAATGGCCTCCTCTCGTTTGTAAACTTTCTTATGTTCTTAAGTAAACAATGTGCGTATCAATGCCCCAGAAGCAGAACCCAGGTCTGACCTGGTTAGGAGTGCCAGTGTGAAAAGGGCTTATGATATCTTTATCACTGATAAAAACTATCTCAAAATTACTCAATATTATCTTGGAATAACACAATAAATATGGTTTTCTGTGTGACGCTAATGAGCTTCTGTATCACTTTGTGATATATACCTTTTTTATCACCACCAGCTCTTTCATCTGATGGTTAAACCCCCCACCCCCCGAGCACAGAGAATATATGTTTTAATGAGCTAAAGGTGTACTGTGCTGTTATCTTTAGTTATAATGTAATATAACACTTACCTTACTTTTTTAAAATGTGTGCATGCAAAAATAATTTATCAAAGTGAAAAACAAAGTAAACTTTGAAATAGCAACTGAAGTTGTCGCAATGCACAAAGGAAATAAAATATACACGTGTCACCTCCCAGCATGATTCAATGGTGTGCAGCTTGGGATATCTCATTATCACAAAAATAAAATGCAGAAAGTGCCTAAGGTGGTAATGCTGTTCATGTAGGCACACTGCAATTTATATAAAAATGCCAGTATTAAATGGTGCCTTGAATTATGATGTTTTATTACAATTCATACATACGCTTTGGTTTGAGTGTCAACTACAACCTTTGTGGAGTCATCAGCTGGCTTGATATGGAATGACCCATACTTAATTTGCCTACTGAACTGTTTTCAATTAATAGAATACATACAGTACCTTAGTTGCCTATTTGGCTCAGTCATTTTACACAGCCTACTGCATGTTGGTTGCGCATCCTCTTTCCCCATTTTTCAGCTGAAAAAAACACTTTTTAAACTTTTGATTTGTTTTCATAAATGAAAGTGTTTCACAAATCAATTTTAATCTACCATCAGCAAATATGGCTTTCAAAGGGTTTAGACGACATACAATAAGTTGTGTATCCACTTAAAGTATAAAGTGATTTGGTTTCATAAATCAGGCTTTAAAAATACTTTTGCAACCGAGTTCTAAGAAAGTAAAACAGCAAATCACTCTGTAAATTATATGATTATGCACATTTTCTTTTCTAGGCAAGAATGTGTGTGTTTTTTTTTTGTTTCTTCATTTTTTTTTACCAATGCATGAACTCAGTATATAGGTTTATAAACTTGTCTTTTTCAACAGACAGATTCGGTTTCCTCGACCTGTTAATAATTTTCAACCTGACTTCTCTGATCAGGCATAGCTGTTATTGTTCAAATATAAATAAAATTTAAAATAATATTATTTACTTTCACATTGAAAGTAAGACGTTGTCTGCGTTAACCCAGTGTCGATGAATAATAATAATAATATCCTAGTAAAGAACCAACTTTGATATTTTAAAGAAACTACATAATAAGGTAATAACAATAATAAATATTTTAAACTGCATGTATCACACTATTAATAATTACAAATATGCAGTGACATCTCGCAGCTTCTTTTATTTTGGAGCAGGCAAAGAAAGACACATTGGTGGAAATAGCTGCAAATGCACAGTCTGCTCAAATAGAAACAACATCCAGAATCTTCCATACTGCTTATAAAGAAGCAAAGCGCAACAGGCCTTAAGAACATATCAGTGATAAAGATATCATAAGCCCTTTTCACACTGGCACTCCTAACCAGGTCAGACCTGGGTTCTGCTTCTGGGGCATTGATACGCACATTGTTTACTTAAGAACATAAGAAAGTTTACAAACGAGAGGAGGCCATTCAGTCCATCTTGCTCATTTGGTTTAGTAGCTTATTGATCCCAGAATCTCATCAAGCAGCTTCTTGAAGGATCCCAGGTTGTCAGCTTCAACAACATTACTGGGGAGTTGGTTCCAGACCCTCACAATTCTCTGTGTAAAAAAGTGCCTCCTATTTTCTGTTCTGAATGCCCCTTTATCTAATCTCCATTTGTGACCCCTGGTCCTTGTTTCTTTTTTCAGGTCAAAAAAGTCCCCTGGGTTGACATTGTCTCTACCTTTTAGGATTTTGAATGCTTGAATCACATCACCGCGTAGTCTTCTTTTTTCAAGACTTAATAGATTCAATTCTTTTAGCCTGTCTGCATATGACATGCCTTTTAAACCCGGGATAATTCTGGTTACTCTTCTTTGCACTCTTTCTAGAGCAGCAATATCCTTTTTGTAACAAGGTGACCAGAACTGAACACAATATTATAGGTGAGGTCTTACTAATGCATTGTAAAGTTTTAACATCACTTCCCTTGATTTAAATTCAACACTTCTCACAATATATTTGAGCATCTTGTTGGCCTTTTTTATAGTTTCCCCACATTGTCTAGATGAAGACATTTCTGAGTCAATATAAACTCCAAGATCTTTTTCATAGACTTCTTCAATTTCAGTATCTCCCATATGATATTTATAATGCACATTTTTACTGCCTGCGTGCAGTACTTTACACTTTTCTCTATTAAATGTCATTTGCCATGTGTCTGCCCAGTTCTGAATTCTGTCTAGATCATTTTGAATGACCTTTGCTGCTGCAACAGTGTTTGCCACTCCTCCTATTTTTGTGTCATCTGCAAATTTAACAAGTTTGCTTACTGTACCAGAATCTAAATCATTAATGTAGATTAGGAATAGCAGAGGACCTAATACTGATCCCTGTGGTACACCACTGGTTACCTTGCTCCATTTTGAGGTTTCTCCTCTAATCAGTACTTTCTGTTTTCTACATGTTAACCACTCCCTAATTCATGTGCATGCATTTCCTTGAATCCCTACTGCGTTCAGTTTGAGAATTAATCTTTTATGCGGGACTTTGTCAAAAACTTTCTGGAAATCTAAATAAACCATGTTGTATGATTTGCAATTATCCATTGTCGATGTTGCAGCCTCAAAAAAATCAAGCAGGTTAGTTAGACACGATCTCCCTTTCCTAAAACCATGCTGCCTGTCTCCCAGGATATTGTTACCATATAGGTAATTTTCCATTTTGGATCTTCTTATAGTTTCCAGGTTCGGTTTTGTCTTTTTGTGGATCGGTATTACGTTTGCAATTTTCCAGTCTATCGGTACAACCCCTGTGTCAAGAGACTGTTGCATGATCTTGGTTAGTGCTTTGTAAATAACTTCTTTCATTTCTTTGAGTACTATTGGGAGGATCTCATCCGGCCCAGGGGATTTGTTTATTTCAAGAGCTCCTAGTACCTTTAACACTTCTGCCTCTGTTATGCTAAAATTATTTAAAACTGGATAGATCAGGTCGACATGTGGGGCATGTTGTTTGTGTTCTCCTTTGTAAAAACCTGTGAAAAGTAATCATTTAATATATTGCTAATTTTTTTTCTTCGTCTATGATTTTGCCATTTGTGTCTCTTAGACATTTAACCTCCTCTTAGAATGTTCTCTTGCTGCCTTCATATGGCTTTGAACAAGAAATTGACTGGACATGGAGCAGATTTTGCATTCCAGTGTAGCATACTCAAACATTCAGCATTACATTTCCTCTCAAATGAAAAAAAGTTGTTTGACAAAATTATAGCACTTGCTCCTAAAGTGAGTCTTTTACTTGATGAAGCCACAGCCTTAAACAAAAAAAGTGCTCTAATTGTTTATATGCGAATGCTGTTAACTGGTATGGAGGCTCCAGTGAATGTTTTTGTAGTCTTTATTGAGCTGAGTGATCTGTCTGCTGGGGGAATTGTGAACAGTTTGTTGTCTGTGCTCAAAAACGTAAATGTAACTGAAGATTTTCTCGCCAAGGACCTTGTAGCAGTTGCTTGTGATGGAGCTTCAGTGATGTTTGGGTGAAATACTGGTGTTGTGAGCAGGTTGCATGACATTTTTTCCAAATGTTATAGCATGGCAGTGCTCTGCCCATCGACTAGAGCTTGCAGTCATTGATGTCATGAAGGCTGTTGGAGCTATATTCGCTCTATAGCACATCTGGATAAAAACGATTGCAACTAAAAGAGTATGCAGAAGATCTTGACATTCAGCTTTGCAAAACGTTTGCCAAGTGTTAGACACTTAGATGGATTGCATTGAGCTTTAGAGTAGTGCAGGCTGTTTGGAAAGCTTATCCAGTTTTAAATAAGCACTTTAATTCGGCAGCTGAAGACGTGTCCCGTGACAGCGTAACACGCCAAAGTTATTAAGGTCTAAGCAAGCGGTTATCATCACATTAGTTCATCAGTAATCTTGGTATTATGTATGATGCACTGCAGGAATTGTCAGAGTTATCGCTCGAATTGCGAAAAAGCGCAATTGCACAATCTGCACAATCATTGATGCACACAGAGCTATCTGCCGACAGATATCGGTGTGCGAAGCAATGGTAGAAAAGCAAGGGAAATATTCTAAGCAGTGTCAGAACGCCATTAAAGAGAATATGTTTCAGGGAGTGCTCTTGCATGAAGGAAAACCCTGCGACAAGAAAATCCACCAGAGACCATTTTTTCGCAGCTTAGACAATTTGCGAACTCGTATGTTGTCTACTGGAGGCAGGACAGATGACAAAACTGGATACGAGAAACTGATTGACGAATTGAAAGTGTTGTACGGAGAAAACCTGTGAAAGGTTTGACATTGCTAACCCTTGTGAAACTATTCGGGGATACAGGGTGTATAAGGAGTGCGGTGGGAAGGAAGTTCAGAAGCAGTATAAGGACCTGTTGGTAGCTGTGAGCACAATTGCAACCTCCAGTGCTGAGTGTGAGTGAGGCTTTTCACAGATGACTCTCATATGCACTTCAAAGCGAGCATCCTTGCTTACTGAAACTATTTAATCTTTAGTCTTCCATAATCTTGTCGGCCCACCATTGAACCAATTCAAGCCCATCCCTTATGTTCGTTGATGGCTTGCCAGAGGACGCAGAGGAGCCAAGGACACAAGAAGCAAGGAGAGAAAACAGGATGGTAGCCAGGCAAATCTGGCTATTTTATGGACTTATCTCGAGAAGTAAAGTACAAGGCTGTACCCCCCTCTCCCAAGCACTGCAGGATTAGGGTAAGGAAAACTTTTTTTTTCTAAGTTTGGCTACATTTGTTCATTCCATACTAAAATAGAATTGGATAGAATAGAATTCTCTGAGCATTTTATATCAAAGCTGCAGATAGGCCCCTCTGCGGAGTGACGTCCTCGTTCCCGCATCAGTCTCTTTTGCCTTTCACAGACAGGTAGGTAAGGTGGGTGAGTATTACGCTAATCTTTTTCCAGTTGTGATTGACTCTTTATTGTTATTTATTTCTTAGCAGACGCCCTTATCTAGGGCGACTTACAGTGGTAAACAAAAATACATTTTTGTATACTTTAGAGCTCCTTCTTCGAGTTTTTGTGAGTTCCCTTGCAATTAATTGCTGGAAGTAGGCTTGCCACTTCCCCAGAATCAGAAACTTGGCAACTGAAAGCTGAGCTAACGCTACGCAACTGCGTTTCGTTTAAAAAAAAATTCTTCAACAGCCTACATCGCCTAGTGATTGTAAGCTGCTTTCTAACCTCTGCAGCTTGCTGCATGTTCTTTACTATAATTTTCCTCTGCTTTTTGCAGCTGTAAAAAAAAGAGAAGGGAGAACACGGCCCTCCAGCGAGTCCAGCCTTTCTCTGCAGACGTTGTTGACTTGAGGGCTCTGGGCGACCTCAGTACGCCCACTTGGTGTGTGCGGCCTTGCGCCCCTATAGGTCACCGATTACTTTTGGTTTTACTGTTATATTAAAAAAGCACTCCAGCCTGCTGTCGAGTATCTCTTTTCTACTGCATTGCAGGTTAAAAATAAATAAATAAATAAACCACACACTTCCTCCATTAGGACTTGGCCTTAGTGTTGAGCAGATTGTGTGCATCACCACTAACCCATAAAGCAGATAAAGCAGTGTGTTTGTGTGTTTAAAAAAAAAAATCACAGGTGTGTTTTCTTTTTCTTCTTTTTCTTCTTTCGGTCTTTCTCCCTTCTCAAGGGTCTCCAAGTTACGCACTGCACTGGTTGAGGGCTACACGCGGTCCGGACACCAACGTGGGTGCTTCACTCCACTGCAAGCTTCGCGCTGCACTGGTTGTGTGACTGCACTGCAACTGTCTGCAGGCTATGCTCCACACCGTTGCAAGCTGCACACTGCTTCTGGTTGTATGACTGGAAGCAGCCCAGACACAGACACGCAGCCCAGTACCTTGGTGCTTTACCTTTGGTAGTTGGTGCTCGCTGCTTTGGAGCTCCCCTGTCTAGGCCTCGACCCATGGTACCCTCGGGTCCTCTGTGCCTGAGAGCCTCAGTGCGTCGGTGCTTCGGCGCCCTCGGAACACTAAAGCCTCGGTGCGTGGGCGCCATCAGTGTTCAAATGCTTATCGACATCGGTGGCTTTGTGCCTCAGTGCTCCATAGCCTCGGTGCCTCGGTGCTTCGACATCCTCGGTACCTCGAGAGCTACACACCTTGGTGCTTCGACGCTTGGAGGCTTTTCGAGCCCTGTGCAGCGCGCATTCAGTGCCGCGCTAGCCCAAGATCTCGGTACCTCGGCGCTTTGACGCCTCGTGCCTCAAGGACTCCACGCCTCGGCACTTCGATGCCCTCAAGGTTTTCAGCTCTGCGCATTGCGCCCTCGGTGGCCTCAGTGCCCCTGCGCTCCATCGATGCCTGCGGCTCTTCACCAGCACATCAATCCCCTTAGGAGGGTTTCGGTGCTTCAGTGTTACACAGCCTTGACGCCTCAGTGCTTCGGCTCCGTCGACACTCCAGAGCTACACACCTAGAATGCAATGTTGAATTTCCACCCGTGCGTGTCCTGCAGGTGGAAATTGCCTCCGCAGGACAAACACACCCTGTGTGTGAGGTGCCTGGGCATCGAGCATGCCTCTGCTGCCTTGGCAGACAGGTTGTCTTGATCTTTTTGTGCCGGGTCCAAAGAAAGCACCCTACAAAAAAGACTGGCGCTTTTCTCAGACAAGAACCCTGCAGTCAGCCTAGGAGAGCCGTCATCAATATCGGGATCCCAGGCCTCCCCTCCCCACCCTCCGAGCCTTTGGCAAAGTATTCCTTGTGCGCAGGATCCACAGGTCTGTTTTCAGACCAGTGCACACTTCCACCCCAAGCCCTTTCCGGCATTTCTGGACTTCCTGGAGGAGATCAAATCCTCTTGGCAACAACCGGCCTCAGCGCCCAGCGTGTCCAAGAGCGTGGCCGCACTTGTCTCCATGGAGGGAGCAGAGGCGGTAGGGCTCGCACAGTTCCCTCCGGTGGACTCCACCATAGCGGCCTTAGTGCGAGGTCCCCCAGTGGGAGGTCCGTCCAAGGATCCTGTATGCCTTAACGGCCAATGCAGGATCACGGAAGCTCACCTTAAAAGGGCTTACACGGCTGAAGCGCAGGTAACGTGTCTGGCGAACACAGGAGGTCTCTTAATGACCTACCTCGATGGACTGCTGTGCTCCATGACCCTCTCTGAGCTGCTAGCTTCAGAGCTACATGCGATCTCGGGCACTTTGCTAAAAATACCGGGCTTCTAAGGGCAGAAGCCTGGGCAGAAGCCTGGCAAGCTTGGCGAGGGTCCCAGATGCAGACAAGTCCGTGCTACTAGATGCGCCTATCTCCCCTGGCCACACCTTTGGACCAATGGTAGAAGAGATTTTGCAACGCTCTCACAGAGAGCGGGAGGTGTCCCGGCAGGTGGCTGCGATGCTCCCCTCCCATGCCTCAACATGGGAAAGGGGGAGGCGATGGCATCCGGCAGTTACCACTGTAACCCGGACTATCCCGATCCCTATGGCACCACGGGGTGACCTGAGGCACCGCCTCCGCAGCAAGGAGCCAGCAACAAAGATGGGGGAACGCCAGACGTGGGGCCCCAGCGCACCAGTGCCAAGGGAGAAGTTCAGCAGAATCGCTCCAGGCAGCCTCCAAGGCAGCCTCCGCCCCAGCCTCAGCAGCCCCAGCAGGGGCCCTGAAGGCCTGCGGCCTCAGGTCCACCCGTTTGCGTAACACCACCAACAATATTGGCGCAATTGCACCTCAGACTCCTGGGAGCTCACCACCGTACATACCGGTTACACACTGCAATTCCACTTGGGACCTCCTCCCTTTTGAGCGATCACAGTCACATCCATGAACGGCCCTCTCCAGGTCTTGGCCCTCAAAAAAGAGGTAGAAACACTTCTTCAAAAACAAGCCATCCGTCTCGTAGAATGCACCTCTCAAAGAGAGGGGTTCTACTCAAGGTATTTCTTGGTGCCAAAAAAGGATGGCTGCCTTCGCCCCATCCTAGACCTGAGACACCTCAACAGGTTCTTGAGGGAGAGGAGGTTCCAGATGGTCACACATCGCCAGATCCTCCAGTCTGTCCGGCCGGGCGACTGGTTTACAACAGTGGACCTGAAGGACACATATTTTCATGTTCCTATCCATCAAGCGCACAGGAAATATCTCTGCTTCGCCTTTCAGGGGAGCGTCTTCGAGTTCTCCGTGCTGCCATTTGGCCTCTCCTTAGCCCCCCACATTTTGAACATTTTGAAATGTTTCCAAATTTTTACAAAGGTGTGTAACCTTTTTTTCCTCTATTTTGTCTTTAGTGTATTGTTTGTAAACTACAAATGAATCACTCTATGTACTTATCTATTTATGTTTCTATTAACTATGTTTCTCATTTAGTACATTAACACTTCAAGTCAGTTCTCCAGCTTTCTGCATACGTAGGTTACTGTACAAATGTTCGCTGTTTCTTTTAATAACCTTTCAACATGGCTTGAAATGAACATTTGCATTAAGGAATAACTATTCTACCAAATGTGTCCTTATTGTTCTGTGTTATTTATTCAATGAACTAAAAATATCTATATTCATGATGTCCGTATAGCATTCACTTCATTTAAAGTGGCAAACATCTATTTTAAAAAATAAAGTCTGAATAGCTTTCACTTTATTATAAGTGGCAAATTCATTGCTATTAACTTCTATTGGGCTTCTATTACTCATTCAATATCATAGCGATACCCTGATATCTTGTCATTTCCAAATGGTTACATATACAGTGTAATGCATTATCAACAGACCATTAATAAATTGACATACTATTTATCATTTAATAACCATTAATCAAGCACAAATAGCATTCACTGTATACTAGATGGGGAGTAGTAGGACATGGTTATTAATCCTTGTGACAGGCTGGCTGGGCAGTGACGTCACGTCAGAAGCAGGAAGGGAAACTGACACCAGGGAGTACTGCAGTTAAAGGCGCTTGCGCCGTTTTATTTAAATAATACAAAAATAAAATAAAAGGTTTAAACAAAAACACTTGCTCACAGAGCAAAAATAAAAATGTTCAACAAAACAAATCTCGAACACAAAATAGTAAATACAGGTCAGGCTGGGCAGTCGCTGTCACTGTTCCTGTATATTTTTAAATAAAGTTTTGTTTTTCTCTCGCTCCTCTCACTCTCTCCTCTCTAACACCCACCACAAACATGGAGAGCTGCAACCTTTTATATTCAGGTGACCATCTCCCGATTAGCAACAAAATGAATCACTTAATTAATTTGGGAGATGGCCACCTTCTGCACGAGTTTATTAATTATTCGTGGCAGAGGACGAGCACCAATCACGCCTCCGCCAGAACACGTTTTAAAATAAACAAAACCGCACGGTGTTTCACCGTCAATTTATACATAAATAAACAAACTAACAAACAAATAAATACAAAATAACACGGGCGGAGTGGGAAACCCTGTTCTAAAATAAACAAATCCTGTACAGGGCTGCTCGCCCTGTTACATATCCCCCCCTTGTGCAACGCACACATGGCCCCAACGGCCACCTCCCCTCAGTCCCAAAGTCCCGAAGAGGGGAAGCACAGTGTCCATGGGGTGGCCATGGTGGGAGGTCCGGCACCCCAATTCCGGTTGGCAGCTACTCTTCCCTCCGCCACACACTATCCTGCTGCGAAAGTGCGGCTGGGGGGAGCTAGTCTCCTGAACTCCCCCCCTTCTTCGTGGCCGGCAGCTCCCCTCCATGGGGCTCCAGCCACAGTATTTCCTGCAGTGAAACTGCTGCGGGGGGAGCTGGTCTCCTGACCTCCCCCCCTCTCTTCATGGTCGGCAGCTCCCCTCCGTGGGGCTCTGGCCACAGTTTCTCCTGCCGCGAAAGTGCGGCTGGGTGAGCTGGCCTCCTGACCCCCCCTTTCTTCAGGGCAGCAGCGGTCCCTCAGGAGGCGATGGCAGCAGAGGACCCTTGGGAGGCGATTGCAGGAGGGGAGCCAGGACCAGCGGTGGTGCTAGGGTTGGCCCTCTTCTCAGCCGCTGCGACCCTGCAGTTTTCCCCCTTGCTCTGCTCAGCAGCCTATGCAAGGACGGCTGCGGACCGCCAGCCTCCTGTTCCGGTCCATCCTGTCGTGAAGGGAGAGGCAGCTCCTGCTCCTCTCCCTCGGGTGGTGGTGGTGGTGGAGGCAGAGGCAGCTCCTGCTCCTCTCCCTCAGGTGGTGGTGGTGGTGGAGACAGAGGCAGCTCCTGCTCCTCTCCCTCAGGTGGTGGTGGTGGAGGCAGAGGCAGCTCCTGTAATAAATACAGGTCAGGTCAGGCTGGGCAGTCCTGTATATGTCACTGTTCCTGTATATTTTTAAATAAAGTTTCGTTTTTCTCTCGCTCCTCTCCTCTCTAACACCCACCACAAACATGGAGAGCTGCAGCCTTTTATATTCAGTTGACCATCTCCCGATTAGCAACAAAATTAATCACTTAATTCGGGAGATGGCCACCTTCTGCACGAGTTTATTAATTATTCCTGGCAGAGGACGGGCACCCATCTCACCTCTGCCAGAACATGTTTTAAAATAAACAAAACCGCACAGAGTTTCGCCGTCAATTTATACATAAATAAACAAACAAACAAACAAACAAACAAATAAATACAAAATAACACGGGCGGAGGGGGAAACCCTGTTCTAAAATAAACAAATCCTGTACAGGGCTGCTTGCCCTGTTACAATCCTGTATTGACATTATCATTCAGCAGCATGCATTAAAAAAAGGAAGAAGATATCTGATATTGATTGGAGGCCAAAACAACCAAAATAGATGAATAAACATATTTATTATGTAAATTGAATATGAGGTCAAAAATTCACAGACAGTCTAATGGTGGATCGACATACAACATATTTTAAAGGGTGATTATAAATAGTGTACAATATGCAGATGTCATCTAAAATGCTTCTAGTATGAGCCAATGGTGTTTTATACCTGAGTCAATACGTCTTTAATGAACATATTCTAGAAACCTATTGACTATAAATAAATTGTTTATACATATATATATATATATATATATATATACAATTGACTTTTAATTGGAGATCAATTGGTTTTGCAATTGCAATTCAATGTAGCTCCTCTATCTACTGACAATTTATTAACATACAATAGAACTTCAATGTACAGGTCAATAAAAGCGTGTTACCAATTCTTCTTCTTTAAAATGTCCGTTGTTATTTGTTAGAAAATAAAGCTTAATGGATGCCTTCTGTTTGCTAAAATAAGCTATTCTGTCACTGCTTTAATATAATAACTATGACATAAAATACGCAACTTCTATTTATGATACAATTAAGTAAGTATTTAGCACACTTTTTTTTTTTTTAAATAATAATACTTGTAGTAATAAACATGTCAATACATTGTAATATTCCTAATAGGGTTTTTGTTTTGAACTGACATGAATCAGCCCAAATAGGATCTATGATGGGCTGTTTCTTGAAACACCTGGTATGAACTTTTTTGAGGGGTGAGGTCAAATGAAGTACTGCTTTTCTATATTACTGCCATGTCCATAAAGGTGCTGTTGAATTCGGCTTTTCATTTCTGACTATAAACTCCTCTTTCACCCTGCTCATCTAATCTTGTTTTCTTTTTATTATTACATCTGGCGGCCATATTTCGTAGACTAATTGACTAATTCTAAATGTGAATTATGCTGATTCAGAAAAGGATGTGGAAGATTGCCTTTAACAGGCTAAAGATTATTTTTTTATTCACTTGAGCCCATAAAAGTTTTGCTTTTAAATTATTTTTACTTGAATAGCCTCCCACTCATCTAAAGAATACAGCTTCTAACCTTTTTCTGAAAAGCACTTTGCACAAGCACACATTCTTTCAATGGCGTTCCACAGCACTGGTAAACTTTCTTCTTGACATTTACAAAAGACCTGATAATAGTTTTCATTAAAATGCTTCATTGCATCAAGCAGATTTCTTTTTAATAGCTTTTGCTTACTTAGGGATTGCATGAAAAGTTGAATACAATCTACTTGAACTCTAATGAGTTTGGTTTACAATGGTTGACTATAGCAAAATTAGTAGATATAAGGGGTGGGAAAAAATAGAAATATCTGCCAAAAAACTATTAATGTGATACAGAACCACCAGAAGCCAAAATGGTACTGATTTGATGTGCTGAGTTTGTGTTTAATTTGTTTAAATTGTTCTGGAGCATTGACGTGCTGTGACAAAATGGACTGGGGTAGCAGAGTCGTCACAACCCCCTCCTCTCTTTTTTTAAACTGGTAGCTACCTGTAAGCCACAGATACCTTTCATAATTTGAATTCTGAAAGTGCCGAGTATATCCTTTCCCTTCCTGTGTCAGTCGGGGATCTGTGGTGTATATCTCCCTTTTTTAACAATCTCCAATTTTTCAGAGAAAGTTCTCCTTGAAAAAGGATTCGTAACCAAATCGACTATGATGTCTCTGTTTAGTGTAAAATAAAATTTGAAATAATTAGATGTTGTAAAGGTATTTGTATTTATCAATGTATATTTATAAGCAATATAGTGCAAAATCCAGCTATCCTCCTAACTGCAGTGCTAACCAAGGAATATTCATGTTTTGGGGTTGCTCACTAATGATTGGTCAACTGTCAGAGCTTTGACTTTCCCATTGGTTGCTAAAGCAGGGTCTTCAAGTGAGGCAGAGAATACCCTGGGAAATTTATGGCCTGCCTCTGCTCACTCCTGATTGGTCGCCTGTCTAAAAAAAGGACATTCTTCAACTCGCCTATTGGTTAAACTCACTCAAGACCTTCAACTGTTTTTTTTTTCTAGCGTCTGATCATTGTTTTAAACTTATGCGGGGGAATTTCAGATCTCTTATTGGCTGATCACATCCCCTTCAGGAAACCCCCAGACTCTTAAAAAACCTCTAGTTAACCCTGTAAGTCATCTTGGATAAAGGTGTCAGACAATTGAACAAATAATAATTAGAGTAGTATGTTTCATAGTATAAGCAAGCACACTGTACGAAAGTGAGTGAGGCAACTTAATTTCATTTAACTGACGGTTTACTTGGCACTGCTGGTCAGCACAGAATACCTTAAAGGTCCTGACGGCACGCCACTGATCTGGAGGGATACAAGACCATGAGGATTATCCTGTGAGGATTTAAGGGATGTTCAATCAGTCATCGACAGTTCAAGTGCTACTTTAGTTACCCTAAAAACAAGAGGTTTGACTTGTGTCCATGTAATTCTGGCTTATCTCAATCTTCTCATCCAGATTTTAACTGTGGCTTTCATGCAGCAGTCTTTTGTTAGATTGCATACAAGACATAATTCAATCAAAATACCACCAGTAGAACCTAACCTCCACCTGCAATTCTTCTGTCCCTGCAACTGACCCACTGCTCCTTATCCTACTTCCTTTGGTTCTGACATTGCTTCTGCTCTTCCTCCATCTTCTATTCATCTACAGCCAGCTGTGTCAGGTACATCCATGTCAACAGTCTTATCCAACCACAACACAATTTTGCTATTCTATTTCTTGTAACTTTTTTTCCTCATCCACAAATGGAAAACTTTTGCTACAAAAGACTGTTCCTATAATTGTTTGTTTTTGAGACATTTCTAGAAATGATACATTTTCATTGGGGTATGTAAACATCTATATATTTATCTATATATATATATATATGAACTGCAAAAAATAATGTATTTTTAAGGAAAATGTGTTTCAATGGGGTATGTTTTTTTATTTATTTTTTTATTAGTCGCTGTCAGAGTCGAAGATTTGCTCGCTCATTTGTTTGGTGTTCCCGTTGGTGAAGGATGATTGTAAATCTTCAGAGTCATTGACAGGAATGTCTTTAATTTACTGTTCCTCTCCAGTTTCTTTGAGATACGAATGTACCAGCTTTACATCAAATTTAATTTTTATTAACGTATTCTCACTTTGTTGATTATTAATGAACATTTCTCTACTGCGGGTGTTGTCAAGAAAACGAGACATTGTGTGTTTGAATTAAAAGTGGTCTCGGGGAGTCGAATGGGTCAAATTAGCAATTCTAAGCATGTAGCATTTAAAATGAAATTATTTAAACCCTGTTTTTTTTTCTGGTGATTAAAAAACAAACATAAAGTACTGTTATTTGTATAGAATTGTTTCTTTGGCAGTTCTTTTTTTTAAATAAACTTTTTGTGGTTAAAAATAAAATATTTTAAAGCTTCCATTATGTTTAGTTTCTACTGTATATTTTGTTTGTTTAGTTTAAAAAATAATTTCTGTTTGTTGATAGTCCTATTTCTGAACACTTGATTAATACTGACTGGGAAACATTCAGGTCACAAAATTGTTTAATAATGTTTAAAGCAAGTTGACATTAGTGATCTAATCAAGCCTATTTATGCATGAGAAACAAAATTACAGCATTATACAGAAGCATGGTAAGTCTTTTAGGGGAACATTTGGTCGTGTATTGTTTCTCATTAAGTTAATGATGCAAGGCGTACACAGACATTTACGTTAAGGGGGATCTTTATAAAACATGGAAATAAAATCCAACAAATTTAATTACTGTATTCACCAATGGAAAACTAGAGATATAGTTACTCAGAAAACCCAATCATGCGAACCACCAACTGCTACATCTTGTTACAGTGCTTAACATATGAGCAATAGACATCAGATACTGTACTAGTTTTGTATTATTATTATTATTATTATTATTATTATTATTATTATTATTATTATTATTATCAAACACAGATTTAGTCAAACATGGCAAATGGGGGCTATTGATAGAGGCCTGCATCTGAGGGGTAAAAGATGGAGATGGAGCGGGCTCTGAAGGCGGGGGAGCGGAGGGGGTATACAGCTAGTCTGCCAGAGGTGGAGGAGCGGAGGGGGTGAGAGGCGGTGTAGGGAGAGATGATAGTGTGGAGATAGGAGGGAGCAGAAAGGTCAAGACAGCGATAGGTGAGTACAAGAGTTTTGAATTGGATGCGGGCAGCGATAGGGAGCCAGTGCAGAGAGCGAAGCAGCGCTGTACATGGGAGAAACGAGGAAGGGAAAAGACAAGGCGAGCAGCAGAGTTTTGGATGAGCTGGAGTGGACGGGTAGCAGATGCAGGAAGGCCGGCCAGGAGGGAGTTGCAGCAATCAAGGCAGGACAGTACCAGGGCCTGTACTAGGAGCTGTGTGGAGTAGTCGGTGAGGAAGGGACGAATTCTGCATGTTGCTGAAGAAGAAGCGTCAGGAGTGTGCCAGAGTAGAGATGTGCTGAGAGTAGGAGAGGGAGGGGTCAAGGGTGACACCAAGGTTCTTGGTGGATGAGGAAGGAGAGAGGGTGGTGGATTCAAGTGGAATAGAGATAGAGAGATCAATAGTGGGGGAGGAAGATGGGGCAAAAAAGGAGGTATGATTTGGAGAGGTTGAGTTTGAGATGATGCGAGTGCATCCAGGAGGAGATGGCCGAGGACAGGTAGAGATACCGGAGGAAATGTCGGTCAGAGGTGGAAAAGGAGAGGAAGATCTGGGCATCATCAGCATAGAAGTGATATGAGAAGCCATGGGAGGAGATGAGGTGACCCAGGGATTGGGTGTAAAGAGAAAACAGGAGGGGTCCCAGGACTGAGCCTTGGGGGACACCTGTCGTAATTGAACAAGAGGCAGAGGGTGAGCCACGCCAGGATACCCTGTACGTGCGCTCGGATAGGTAGGAGGAGAACCAGGCAAGAGCAGTACCGGAGAGTTCCAGGTCAGCAAGGGGGGACAGGAGAATCAGGAGAGAGGAGTGGTCGACTGTGTCAAAGGCAGCAGAGAGGTCAAGGAGAATTAGGAGAGAGGAGAGGGAGGTGGCACGAGCAGAGAGTAGAGCGTTCGTGATGGAGAGAAGAGCAGTTTCAGTGGAGTGTGCGGGGCAAAAACCAGATTGGAGGGGGTCGAGCAGAGAATGTGTTGACAGGAAAAAGCTGACGGTGTACTGCTCGCTTGAGAGTTTTAGATAGGACCGAGAGGAGGGAGACAGGATGATAGTTCTGGAGGGATGAGGGATCCAGGGACATTTTTTTTTTTTTTAAGATGGGGGGTGATGCAGGCTTGTTTGAAGGCAGTGAGCAAACAGCCAGAGAGCAGAGAGGTGTTGAGAAGAGAGGAAATAAAAGGGAGTAGAACAGGGGCAGCAGCCTGGAAGAGGTGAGTGGGGAGGGGGTCCAGAGCACAAGTGGTGGGTTTACGGCTCTGGAGCAGGGAGCAGAGATCGGAGAAGGAGGGTAGAATAGTAGGGGTTGCAGAGGGTGATGGGGAGAGAGTGAGCCGATGGCATGGGTATGGGTGGGGAAGGAGGTGAGGTAGTGAAGTTTGCGGATGTCTGCGATTTTGGAGGAGATGGAGGAAAAGTCATCAGCCGAGATGGAGGAGGGTGGAAGAGGGCTAAGGAGGGAGGAGAAGGTAGAGAAAGGTTTACAGGGATTGTTAGTGGAAAACAATGATAGAGTGGTAGTAGGAGTGTTTGTCAGAGGTGAGTGTAGATGAGAAGGAAGAGAGGAGTGAGCAGTAGAGATCCAAGGCAGCAGGGAGATTGGTTTTCATTGGTTTGTCATATGAAAATGAACTTCAAAGTAAAACATGTTTTAAGTAATCCATAGAGTAAAATGAAATATTGCATCAAACAACAATACAATTTGCACTTTATATTTTAAATATGCTTTAATATGTAAAGAAATGTAAAGAAATGTAAAGAATAATAATAATAATAATAATAATAATAATAATAATAATAATAATAATAATAATGGAATATTTTCAAGTATAGGGAAATGCATGCTAGATTAGTAGTAACAACAGATTGGCTTCCCAGTTGGATAGGACAGGAGAGCTTTACTATGAGCACAATTGGGAAAGTATGGTCACTTTGCTCTGAAGCAGTCTAGCAGAGCCAGCTGTAGTATGTCATTGAAATCTTTATGGACCATTGTCTGGAGAATCAGGATTAGCAAGATGATGTAGTCCCCACTCCTAAAGTGTAGCTCATCAGACTCCAAGGATGAAGCCCTCCTGCCAATAGGGAACATTCACTACAGGAATCATTTTATGCATCAGGTGTATTTTGTGATAACTGCTGCAGGGTAGATGAAGATGTGAGCTTTGGAAGTGTAGTCCACAGTATTTGGTGATTCATGTGAATGTTGCTTTTGTCAGGAACTAATGTTGGCATAAAGGTTACATCTAGAAAGCTGGACGATTATTTACCCCACCATATGATAGGGTAGGAATTCAAACAGTGTGTATGTATAATATACAGTATATATAGTATATACAGTACATATAGTAAATATAGACTAGAGAGGAGGCGCATAGTGGGAAACTATGGCCCGTGAGGGAAGAACTAGTTACCAACGGGACTATAATGCCCGAAGCCCCTGGAGGTAACTATAGTTCTTCTGGAGGGGCCTTTAGTTTCTCACTATGAGCCGAGGTCTAGTCCAAATTTGTTTTATGAATCAGTCAAGTACATTACAATAATTAATAAAGCTTTAAAAACACTGTCAAGCTGGATTTGTTTGGATTTTAGGAAGTCAGAAAACACTGAAAGCGAAGTTTCTATGACGATTTTAGTGTTTGCAGCATTTTTGTTGTGTAGTAGATTTTGTAATTCATTTTCTGTTATGTCACAAAACCGATGTCCAGATGCGGGTTTGTCCGGCATTTTGCTTTGTTGTGTGTGGAGAGGAGGATACTCAGCGTGATGACGTAATGCAAGGGAGGGAGAAAAAAACTATTGACAGTAAGCAGCGTCATGGAGGTAATAGTTGGATCTATTTTTGGTCATGGGATGCAGTTTTAAACAATCACATGCCAGAATTTCTAAGGACTGATCATATATATATATATATATATATATATATATATATATATATATATATATATATATATATACAATATTAAACGGTATAGAAGATTTTGATGAATTTACAACTAAAAAATATATTTAGTGTCTGAATTGCTCTGCATAATGAATTAAACATTATTATTTCACTGTAATGTCCACTTACAGTTAATATTTGTACTGATTCTCTTAGTGTTGCATGAAGATCACCAGTAAAAACCCATGGTCCATGGTGAATAATGTCGGTATTATAATTTAATTAGTAGCCCATCTGTCACTTTTGGTTTGATGAGCACAAAATGCCTAATTATCTTTTAATATCTGCTTTAGTAAGTTCAGGCAAATTTCACAGGCACACAAGAGATGGCATTAATTGATGGAAGAAAATGTACTGATGGTCAGAGACCAATAGTGGCTACTTCAGAGTACCCATGAGGACAAGAATTAAAAAAAAAAGTCTGCTGTATTTTCACTGGGGTGTGCGGAGAATCCATTATTCATACCCAGAAACCAATACTCCTACTTGTATTTGACTTGGGTGATGCATACCTGTCAACTCTTATGGGTTTCCCTATTTCTAAATTTGTTTTAAGTTTTCAAGTCTTACGGCCATAAGATGAAAATATTACAGGCAAATCAAAACCTCATGGTCAGGGAAAACACGAGGGCACGCGTCACTGATTGCTTCCTTCAACAAAAAAAGACTCAAGCAGTTCGCAAAAATGCCACCGCAACAAAAAAAACACAAAACTGGAAAGTTGTACAGTGATTGGTACCTTAAGGAATGGGAGGACAAACCTGAATTTTGTGGCTTGATAAGGGCTTCACCTGACAGCGGGGGTCACACGTTGTGTATTCCATGTAAGAAGAATGTGAAATGTTAAAGATGTTAATAATAATGAACATAGCAAATGATGAAAATGTTTTTTTTTTTCTGCAGATGTCAATTAATAAACTGGGAGTTCTCTTTTTTTCTTTCATATTTTTTGATACTATTATTTTCGAGTCAGAGCCAGCGGAACTCCGGTACACTAACTCATTGACCTTGAAGGGAAACGATGTGGCAGCCGCGGATTGGAGGAGTGGTTGCAATCATTTACCAAGGGGTCATGAGTGACGGTACAAATAGGGGACGGAGCGACGTGATCTGTTCCTTCGTTTATGGTTAAGGAATGACCTGGAAGTACCAGTGCTTATATATCGTACTGTGTTTTGTCTCTAATTGTTGCTTGTTGTTATTAGTAGACGGCTAACACGTTCCGGAGCTGTCGCCAGAGGCCAACACCAACCCGGACATCACTGCACTTGTATCACTATATATATTGTATTTGCACCACGAGCACTACAGCACGCACCCAGGACTAGTGACCGTGTTTGTATATTGTGTGTGTAAATTGACTGTTTATTATTTGGGACCCTTTATTTGTAACAGTGCAATACACATTGCTGTGTATTGCCTGGGATTATTGTTTAAGGTCACCAGACCTGGATTACAAAATAAATCATTTTCTGATTGGATTATCACTGTCTGTCTCTTCCTAGCGCACCGCTCCTACACCTACACCTGTACCCTGCGAACCACTTTGCCACAATATGCTACAACCTCTTATCTCATTAAAATTGTAACTTGTGAAATACCTAACTACTTAAAATACTGAGGGCAAGTAGCTTTCCTAGTTTCAAAAATGTAATGTGAATCTCCCAGTTGGCGAAAGATGGACAGTGCATGTGCTTTCCTTTAAATGAATGCCTTTATTGACCATCATGGATATGCCACGTTCTTTTACTGCTTGTCAGGTTTCTAGTAGCTAATCAATTCTGTCATTATTCTGACTTCTTGTAATAGTATCAGTGTGGTCTGTGAGGGTATGAGAGCTTGATAAGTTGCTTACCGTGATGCTTGTACTCCATGGGAATTGCTTGAATTACAACTTCAGGGAAGAAATCAATAAAGCTGTTTACATGGTTTCACAGGGACCTTTGAGGTGATTGAATTTTACTCTCTTTACAAGAGCTACATACTGTACAGTTATTTAATCTCAGTGGCAGGAATCAAAATCTAAGGTTGGGATATTCTTGTTGCCACTTCTAAGAGAAGCCCTTAAAATGAATTAAAGAATCCATTCCATTTGTCAGTGCTGTGCGATAAGGAAAAGGTACCAGCCCAGCATATACAGCACTGTGTCAATTTATGTCACTGGTGTTGTTAATATTCAGTCTTTTGTGAACTTTTATGCCACAATGCTGTTTCTACAATAATTCGTTTCTCCACCTTAGTTGGTTGGCTTCTGGAGTGTTGTTCATAAGTAATTAATTTCTATAGATTTTTGTTAACACTGCAAGAAAATAAATAATTAGATAAATAAATAAATGTATCTTTAAAATCTTTAAAACTTCAATATAGAGGGTAGATGTGGATTAAAGCAGAATATCACTTTTAAATAAAAAAGTTCCAAAGATAAAAGTCAAAGCATTAAGGATCTGTTAGAGACACCAGAACTTAATTACTCTCTATAGCATCAGTTTAAGATCCCAATGGCCTCATAATTGAGACTGGAGAAAAAGGGAAATAAACGCTTCACTTGGGTCTACTAAAATGCAAATATAGTTTGACTTATAATGGAAAAATACACTAGGATGTGGGTGTCAAAAGTCTTTTCCACTTTTAATAACTAGAATCAGTAAGTAGTCACTCTGGCAGTCAATATTCAACAAACTACTGCCTTCTGGCATCACAGATTTAATATAACTGCTATTAACTACAGTTTTAAAATTTTTAATTGCCCCTGACTGTCCAATAAGTGATAGACCAAAGTCATAGGGAGCTTGGGTGACTATTGGCTGGTTTTGTGGGAAATAAGAGTGTTGCAATGTAACCATCTTATAAAGTACAATAATACACAGGGATAACATGGTAATTACTGATAAACTGTTGTGAAATTGATAAAAACACTAACAAGTACAGTATGTGCTTTCGAAAGGCGCATGATATTAACTGATAAAACTATTTAACTGTGGAAAATGTGCACACATATTTTTTCTAGAAATCTGTACCAATGGGGCTTGGCAGGACAGGTTCATAGTCAGTAGTCTCACCTTTCACCCTGGAGGCACAGGTCATGTGTTAAATGAGATTGGTGATTTCAACCTATCTCTACAAACTATCTCTGCTCGAGAGTGGTATTTGTGCTCAGAATTCAGAGGGTATACTGTCATGGTGCCTGTCCCTTATCTAACTATATTGAGCGCTATTGCATTTACCTTTTCTGATTCATAACACTGACAAGCATACAAAACAAATAGGTACAAAAACAACATACCGGATGTAAGGTCCAATATATGTGGGATGTAAAATAAAGTAATATTTTGAACAAAACAAAACATGATATTTCGTTTTTAAATTACATGGAAGAAATTAAAAGAAAATGCAATTTCAAATGTATATGTAATGTAAGGGCAAGGTTTTTTAATTAAAAAAGGTGGCATCTACCCTAAGCCTCTGTCATGGCAATAAAGCCTAAGGTCTACATTATCTTCTAAGTGACATTTGCTTTCATAAGTCAGGCAGCCATCAGCAGCTAATCCTGCTCTGAAACTAATCAAGGGAGGCTGTTACTCATGTGCAAAACAAATGATTAAAACTAAGCAAAGAACATCCTCATGCAAGACGCGCACATTCTAATAAGAGTGCTGCTGTATGGAAATATGAAGACTGCTGGCTGGGTTTAATCAGGCCACTGAGTGGAATCCCTGAAGACGGGCAGATAGTGAACAGCTAATAATCAGTTTGTTCTTTACTGATTACTATCTAGTCATGTCCCAAACATAGCCCTAGCCCCGGCATAATTATGAATACATTTGCAAGCCTTTCTTTAATCTTTGGACTATTTTAAAGCATGATCTCTAATCAGCTAACTGCAAATTTTTTAACAGCTATTATCTCCTAAAAGCCTCCCTATTGTTCATGAGGAAAATATTTACTTTGTTGTGCATTTACATTTTTCAAAAAAGCAGTGCCAAGAATGAAGCGTTTCAGCACTGAAATGCTATCTGATGTACACTTCAGTGTTTTGAAAAACTGGGCTGAGAATCCTTTAACTCTAAAACACAAATTGCCCAATACATAATTAGCAGGGTTTCACTTCTGACAAAAGTATTGATTATTTTCTTATGTAAAATTTCACAACACAGGGAGGATGTTCTATTTGTTTTTTTATAGAATTATCTATACAATTATCCACACTCCATTATAAAATATAAAGATCTTGATGAAGACTTTTCATCAAAATTATGTAATGTATATATACCTGCATTCATGTAGTAACTAGTCTAATTATTTAATTTACTAATATCTGTGAAAGATTGGTAGTGTGGTGCTGCTGGACACTGGTATTTTCTTCTCAAAGCCTGGAGAGAACTTGTTACATATTTCAGGTGAATACTTTTATTTACAATATTTACACAAAATTATAATCAATCCCAAGCGTTTATTTGCCCTGTACGGGCTACTAACTATGTCACTTCTTCTCCCCTCTCTATACTACTGCGAGATGACCAGACTGAAACAGGCTTTGCCTGTAGAATGTCCTGATTCTGCACAACAGGAAGGTTCTGGTTGGGCTCCCCCTGGTGGAGCGAGCCAGGAACACAGGTAAGTCGAGGTTGGGCTCCCCCTGGTGGAGTGAGACAGGAACACAGGTAAGTCGAGGTTGGGCTCCCCCTGGTGGAGCGAGCCAGGAACACAGGTGAGTCGAGGTTGGGCTCCCCCTGGTGGAGCCGCCCAGGAACACAGGTAAGTCGAGGTTGGGCTCCCCCTGGTGGAGCCGCCCAGGAACACAGGTGAGTAAAGGTTGGGCTCCCTCTGTTGGTTATCTCCTGAAACACAGCAAAAGAGAGAACAATGGCGCCCTTGGGTGGAGTGGGCCCGGACCACAAGCAAGGGAAGACCAAGATATTCAGTACTCCTTACTACCACCAGGTTCCAGAACAAACACGGATGAATATTGAATTCCTTGAAGCAGAATGACGTCACACTTGTGCTATCACTGCGGTGACTGCTTAAGAAGCCACCTTCCAAAAGTAATAAACAATATTCCAATACCACATCTTGTGCTTCACTTTCTTGACTAATAAACACTTCCCACTTTACCTTGCAGATCGCTGATCCAGCAGCTAGAAACCAAACAGTGTTTAAACAGTCCTGGTCATCGAGATGTTGCACTTGGTTGAGCAGTTCGCTGCCCTTGCAGCCAAGAACACAGCGTTTTATACAGTCCTCGTTATATAAATAAAACACTGGGTAGAACAGATCACTTCTCCTGCAGCTAGTAACCAAACAGCGCTTTAAACAATACTGGTCACAGAAATAAAACACTTGGTAGAACAGTCCGCTGCTCCTGCAGCTAGGAACAAAGCAGTGTTTAAACCAGTCCTGAGTATAACAAAAATACTCTTCGTTGAACAGATTGCCGCTCCTGCGGCTATGAACCAAAAACAGTATATTCGCCGTGACTGAACCACGTAGGTATTCAAGCCAACCCCGCGGGTCACCTACTAGTCACGGCTCAGGCAGTCGACTACACAGTGATTTAATAAATCGTAACAACGAAACAAAACCAAACAAGTCAAAACAAATGGCTGCCTCACCAAGAGGAAAAACGCACTGTTTTAAACTTACGTAATAACTACGACTCAAATGTAAAGCACTTACTATTGCTTCTCTGAATATTACAGACTCCACAAGTTTGCACAGTCAGGACAATCAGGCCCTGTTCCCCACAATCACATTTCCCCCGATTGTTTTCTCCTGCTCCTTTTTAAACTGTCTAATCCCGCGTCTCTAATGGGCGCTGAGGTTTCTGGGGTGTGTAGTTTTTCTTCAGAGACGCCATTTCTTAAAGGCGTCCCTGCTCTTTCTTCACACATCCTAATATGACAATTTAAAGGGTTAACCTGTCCATTCTTATGAACCTGGCAGCTGTCAAAAGAAGGGCCATTTATTAAAGTAATCCTTCTCAACCCTAGAACTTGTATTGTGTCTCCTCCTAGCAGCTGATGAGTTAATAACACTGAGAGTACACCAGCATTCTTGATAAAGGTCTTCCATTCAGGAATGACAAGAGAATCACATGGCTCATACTCTTTCCTTGTGTCTTTTTTCTCTTTTCTCTCTCCACTTTTCAGACTTTCTGCTGGGCTAACATCGTATCTGTCTCCAACTAAATTGATGCAGTTGCTCAGTTTGGACTTAAGGTGGAGTATTTTCTTTCGATACCTGCAAGTCATTGAAAGTGATGCGTCAAGGTGCTGGTAACGCTGCAGTAAACGCCATAGCATCTACAACCAATTATGTTTTTTCATCTGAATCTGGTAATTGATCGTACTGTCTCCAGGATACTCCCAAGTGCTTCTTAAGAGTAACCAAGTAATCTGATTTGTTACCTTTCTGCATAGCATAGCCATGCTGAAGGTCTAGGTCAGGTCAAAATAAGGAGGAGGGATAATTGTCTATTCATGGCTAAAAATAGACAACTTTTTCTCTTCATCCAGGTCTTGTACAAAGTACAGGCTTCTGACAACTGCACTCTCTTCGCCATATGTGGAGTTTGTTTTCTGTGCAGCGGAAGAAGTCTTGTTGGCACTTGGAAATGTTTGAAGCTTCACAATTTCTACTTTTTCACTGCCAATTTTTTGTGTACAAACTAAAGCTGTAAGTCCCTTCTCTTTGGCTTTCACAAGGTCATGTGATCACATTTTTGGCCAGGAGAGATTTTCAGTAACTCCATGACATTTCAACAAAATGGGTTGATCATTTTCCCATGAACAACATCTTGTATTTTCCTTCTGGTGTCTGCGTTTTTCTTTGCTTGGCATTCTGAGTCTTCATGGTGTTTCTGATCATACTGGCCCAGGTGTGCCATTGCTTTTGTCTGCTCAGAGATTGCTGTCAGTACTGGTAAGGCTCACAGTCTTCTCAAGGGCCATATTGGACCAGACCATAGAACTTTGCAGATGTTTGTCGCACATTGAAGTGTCCATCTGTGAAAGCACAGGCAACATCAGGGGCCACTGAAGACAGTTCTCTCATGACAGCCAGGTAATGGGGAATACAGGAAACATACTTGTAATGCCAGGTATGGAAGTATTTTCTCAACTTCTGCTAGGTGATCCTCCCAAAGGCCAGCTCATTCAGCGTGAATGTATTGTTTCAGGGTCATTATCATGGCCATGTAAATGAGCAAGAGTTTTGCAGATGGAGATGTGTAACACAATTCATCAAAGAACCATAAGAGTCTGTATTTTCTTCAGAGGCTCTGATGCTACATCAGCCAGTGATCGACTCTTTTGGCGATCCCTCAGGGTCAGGTGGCTGCTTGCAGTCTGAAATGCTTTTAGATTTTTGATAGAGGTCTCACGGGTTTTGAGCAGAGGTATGTTAGCCACAGATTGCACCTCTTCATCTCTGTTCAAGTACTGATAGATTATATGTGTAGTACCATGCATTTATCTGATCTTTTGTGCACTCATGACAATCTAAGTTATCAATGGCACAGTGCGTAAATCTACCTGCTTCAAATATTTTGGTATGAAGAACCCATCTTGAGAGACTTGGTCATCAACTGCAGTTGCCACTGTTTTTACATTTCTCTGTGCATCTTGATAACTAATGCTGTTGCCAAATCTATTCAGGAGTGTGATTGTTTCCTTACTTCTAGTTATTTTTAGTATATGAAGTGCAGTGCCTACATGCTTAGGAGTTGGGATACATGAAACAGCTGCACAGCTATCTTGAGCAAGATTAATGATGAGTTCATGCTGTTTGGGATTTAGATTGACTCTCCCATCTTCACCAACATCTGGAGATGCATCTGTCAGGATTGTAGAGATTGTTGCTCACACGTTGCACACAAAATAATATATTGTGAAGGATGAACCTCACTGATTGTAGGTTGACCGGGTGTATTAGTGTGTGTTGACAGTACTTAGGACCACAGGAGTCAGAAAAGGAGTTTTTATTCTTCACAATAATAAAGAAGAAAAAGAACACATAACAAAACAGTATGCAGTCTGTATTCTGGGTAACGGCTGAGTCAGGCCTTTTAACACTAGAACCGCCAGTTTTTCGAACTACCTAAAAGCGCCACGTGGGTCACTGTGACCCATACATTTTTTAACTGCTTCGTTATGAAAATTAAAGATATACTATCGGATACAACTGAAAAGTTTTATTCATGAACATCATATCTAACATTTGCGTTGCAGGAACAATGTATTTAAATGGAAAATTAAGGATTTATTTTTAAAATGAGCGCATATGCAGCACGACTAGAAACAGTGAAAAAATATAATAAAATACTCATGTACTGTTTGTAAGACAGAACAAACTTTAACTTAAACTGAAAAGTTTTACTTGGTAAAAAGAAAGCATATTATTTTTATTGTGAGAAATGATTTACCCTTTTTAACCCTTCATTTGCCACAATATATATATATATATATATATATATATATATATATATATATATATATATATATATATATATATATATATATATATAGTTTGGGTGGTTGGGTGATTAATGTTTTAAATGTACTAGATCAAATATTACATATTCAATATTTACTAATTGAAGTCATTGTGATATATTATCATATATATATATTTATTATTTCATACACAGTTTAAGATACAGTTTAGATTTTAGGTATAGGAAACTGTCCCCATGACAGTGTTATTAAAGTCATGTTATTTAATAAACCTTTTTTTAAGTTTTCATATTTAAACGCTATATGTTTTACGTAATAAATATGAAAATGATCAAATACCTGCGATTCGAGATTCTCTATACAGAATACTTTATTATGATTTTCTAGGAATGGGGAATTCTCTCTGTGTGTCTTCACTCTGTCACCGTTGACAGGGAGACAACACTTTGGGAGCAGCGGGTACGTTTTTTAATTTTTTTTTACCTTTAGATCAACTCAGAATGTTCGTGAAATGACCCGCCCTCCGCCTAAACAAAAACAGAAAAAAAGGCTGAAAAACAGAGATGGGCTACAGAAATGGGAACACATTGAAACACTTTTATTTTTTTAGATCATATGAACAGAACTTTCTGGTGCATCTTGATTTTTATAAGTACTGGTGGAGTGTTATTTTCAGGAATGCACTAAAAAGTGGTACGCAGTGCCCTGCACTTGCTCGCATACGCCTAAACAACTTCCACTAAGAAAGCACGTTTTGCTGTTTTTGGTCTTTTACATCTTTTGAAATCTAATGTATCATATTTTCCAGTCTTTTACATTTTAATGTAATTTATCATATTTTTCCCACCATTAAGAAAATAGTATGCAAATATTTATCATATGCAATACATTTGGTCTTATACATGTTTTACTTGTGCAGCTTTGCGGTGGACTTCTCATTTTGTCTTGTTCGTCGTGCTTTATTTATTTTTTTCTTTTTAGAGAAATTGATTGTCATTTCCAGTTTAAGTTTTCAAAAAAAGAATGTATAATTAATGGTAAATGTAGTCTGTTTGACAATAGGAAAACACCCATCAAATCGCAATTGATTGCACCTGTACCAAAATCTGACAGCGTACCTCCAGCGACATCCTCCAGTTCTCCATCCTCTTCCTCTTTCAAATCGCTGTCATCACTATCCACATAGCTATACAGTCCCAACCAATTATATGTTTTATCAGCCTCAGAAGCCGTAAAACCTTCAAAACATTCTCCGTCCGAATCGCTTAAAAACGCACTCTGTAAATCTGCCATTTCTCAACTCTCAGCTAGCCTAGGAGACAGGGTTTTCTTTTTAACCAATAAAAAAGGTGTTCGCTTTACAACCATTTTAATTAGCTAATATTAACACCAAAGCCCTCTGCTATTGCTCAGCACAGTTTGTTGCTTGGTAAAATTGACCAATAAAAAAATTACAGACTATAATGAACCCAAGTTTTAATGTGAAATATGTCCAAAATATTGCTGCAATGCCATTGTCTTTTAAAGCTTTGTACACATCTAGCAAGTTCATTTTATATGAATTTTCACACTAGACTTGAGAATACTGCGCTGACTTCAGACTTGACTTGAGATTTGCCCTCACTGACTTGAGACTTGACTTCAAACTTGCCCACACTGACTTCAGACTTACTTGAGACTTGCCCTCACTGACTTGAGACTTACTTGAGACTTGGGTCAAGTGACTTGTTGACAACTCTGATACACACACACACTTTCTGCAACGTCCACAACGATCCTCAATGTCTGCTGCCAGCTTGGAAAAATATGTCTGCATTTACTACAATCAAAGCAAACTTTATTCATTGTAAAACTGTGTTGGTGAAAAGGGAGTTTTTATGTTTAAGGTGAATGTACAAAGTTTATTTCAATGGAGTTGACTGTGCAGTGCACGATTCCTTCATTTGGCCTGGCAGGGATTAAGGCAAGTAAATGCCTTTTACTAGTGTCACATTGTCGCAGGGTGACCACACATATTTATGCAATTGTGTATTATTTGTGCTGCATGTTGTGATTTTATTATGTTTGCTTTGAGTGTTTTATATTTCACATATTATTTTTTGCATGTTAGAATGGAGTGATTTGGAATGTGTATTTTTGTTTTAAATTGTTTTTATATCTTTTATATTGTGTTTGTTTTGAGTGTCACCATTCCCCTACGAGGAACCCAGCTGCAGGTAATACTCACTGATTACGGGGAGACGATCTGGATTGGAAGACAACACACCGGTGATTAGTTGACTGTTTAAATAGACGGCAAGCCAGACTGGAAAGAAAAAAAAGAAACAAAAAGGAAAACGAACAGGAAAAAGAACAGCAACGGAAGACCAAGAGTAAACAATTGAGAGAGAAAGACAGAACAAAGAGAGATTGAGATTCGACAGAGAGAGAGAGGGAGACACTGAAGATACAGAGAGAAAAAAAGGGGAGAGTGGAGATCAGAGAGAGACGTGGGCGGACCGGAGAAAGATACTACTATTGATGTTGGTTGATTTCCATTACATGGGAGTAGATGTTAAAACTTCATGCTGATTTGAACTCGACTCTCGCCAAGATAAGCACCAACTAAGACGTAGCTTTACAGTAAACTAATGTGATCCATCTGCGTTTCCATCCATTTGCGTTTCCTTCCATCTGGTGATGTAGATATCCTTCTGCCTGGTGTTGATGGCTGAAGAGTAATGCTGGCTCCAGGGATCAGCTTATTTTGCCTACCCAGCGCATGAGCACACACAACTGTCTGGATTGAGCTAAGTAGAGTACATCTCTGGGGTCTTCAAGTGGGCACCTTCCATCCTCGGTGTATCATCGACTAGCCCACAACACCTCAAGAGGGCTCAACAGTGATTCTGGCGTCCCAGCATCACCCCCCTCCGCCCCCCACTCAACTCAGCCCAGCTTACTTACCCGAACATCAGCGTTTCTTTCTTTCTATTGTGCTTGAGATCCCCAACCAGAATCTTTCCATCTCAACCACAACCAGTTGCTGCTCCTCTCTGGTGCTTCAGATAAGTTCTTCACTGTGCAACGCAACTCTTAGCCACTGAATCCAATGTCTCTGAGAAACTGGGTTGTAGAGTGTGCCACAAATCCTCGACAACCCACCTCCACTGGGTAAACCTGGATTCTCTATCCTCGCTGTTCCACTTCAGCAGCTAGTTGAGCATACCGCAGTTTCTTCCTCTCATACGCCTCATCTACAGTATCCTCCCATGGCACTGTTAACTCTACCAGGTGAACAAGGCGTGCTGATCCAGACAATATCTGGTCGACTGTTAGTGGTGGCAATCTCAGGTGGAAAAATAAGTCATTGACCAACATCTGCCAGCATTTTCCAGTCTCTAGCAGCTTCCAGTTGTCCTGGGCGAGGATTGGTTTTAACACCTTTTCTTGGCAGTTGCTCTCCTGGGCAGAGGAATGTTGTCTTTTGTGTGTAATGTTTTGATGGAACTGGTGGCAACTTATTGGTCATGTTACACTTGTCTTCCAATGCTAGGGCCAAACATCGCAGCACCTGGTCATGGCGCCAAGTAAACCGTCCTTGGCTAAGACCCACCTTACATCCTGTCAAAATTTGCCTTAATGTTGCAGGTAATGAACACAAAGGACATGAGGGATCCTCCCCCACCCAGAGGTTTAGGTTCTGTGGTGATTAAGTTGAAGATCATGATATATAACAACAGTATACAGAGTAGCAATTATAAGAATTATCAATGCAATGCCAATGTAATCATTGTTTTGAATTCATAAAAGGGAAAACAGAAACTTTATATCAAATCATGGTGCACATAAAAAGAGGATTGACATAGCTGATACAAGCACTCAAAACCTTTGCTGCATTTGACTATTCCAAGATGTCCCTGCTTCTAAACATAAGATTCGTTTTTGCGGTTCACTAATATCATCATGTAAAGGTCTGGATTAGCACATTTTCATCAGCATGCAATAGCTATCTTTTGTCAGCAATACACCAACATGTTCACATGTTATTAGAGTACATGGACTTTTCCCTGTAGCGTATGCAAATCAGAAACAACTTTAAAAAAATGTGTGTCTGATATTAAGATAGGTAGCATCAGGGCAAACACTGACATTTTAATGAAATTTAAAGCATACACCAGTACCATGATCTCACTCACGTATAGCTCATTTTAAATGTCCATTTATATAATGGCTTTGAGTAGCCCCTTGCAAATAAGACAAGTTGAAAAGAATATGATTTCTTTAGTTGTTTTTATGAAGCAAAATTGATCATATTTAGGGCCCTGTGAAAATCGCAGATATTTTCTTTAAAATTCATGGCAGTGTCACAGGTAAAGTATCATATTTTGCGGAATGTGCACGGAACTATTTTATAAATTGTGTACAGATTATTATTACTTTTTTAAACATCAAATATAGAGAAATGCATTGACATCATCAAAATCAACGTCAAAGTTATTCAAGCACTTTACAATAGCTTGTGAAACATGGAAGTCACTGTTTTTTGTTTCTTTGCAAGTAGAGCAGTCGCAGTACTGCTCTGGATTTCCGCCTTTCTCTTTCAGCGAATACTTGAATCGAAATGTCTGTCAACAGCCGATTCTCGGTAGTAATCTGCAGTAATGTTGAAGGATGTACAGACGAGCTTACCTCCATCACTGTATACTGCTTTTTGTGGTCTGCTGCAGACACATGTTTAGCCTTTATAGAGACATCAATTTTCTTGTTTACAGTGTGTAGTATTTTAATTTACCACCTAGATTGCATGTAGTCACATGACATAATCACGGCACAGCATTGTGCATGGTGAACAGTATGCGCAGAGCTGTACAGTTTCGTTAATGTGATTTTTTTTTATTTGTATGAAATACAAATAATTATGAAATAATTAATTTTTAGTTCTTAAGAATATTGTAAAAATCACGGTATTGGGCTAATTTCACGATTTCGAGCAGCCAGTGAAATCGCGATTTACAATAATCATATTATAAGAGCAGGTAATATCCTTAAGGAAGAGAAAGAAGACAAGCGTTGCATTAACAACAGAACTGGCAGAAAGCACAGGTGTCGTTGTCCATCAAATGAACAGTACAAAGGTCACTCTTGAAATCAGGACTTAAAGGATGTGTTGCAGTAAGAATACTTCTGTTAAGAAAGGGGAAAAAGACTAAAAGGCTAAAATATGCACAAGAACACAGAAATTTGAATATGGAACAATGGTCAAAGGTGCTTTGGACTGTTGATGTATGGACAACGACACCTGTGCCTTCTGCCAGTTCTGTTGTCAATTCAATGCTTGTCTTCTTTCTATTCCTTACAAGTATTGCTCATCCTTGTTAGACAGCTTTTTGGGTCTTCCAGTCCTGCGTTTGTCAATTACAGATGATGTTTCTCTGTAATTGTTGATTTATGCTTCGGATACCACACCTTGTTACAATAGTAGAAAACACTAGTGGAGGCTTTGAGTAAATTGTTGATGCTCATAATGCATCAGAGTAGAAAAATGCAACATGTCTAAGACTTGACCAGCAGTTTCAAGCTGTATAAGCAATGTTTAAAAAAAACACTGTAAATGCATTCTGTTTATCTTTAGCTAATGTGGTACAAATGACTGACTACCTACAAAGTGTTTAAAAGAACAATACATACTTTGCAAAGTGTAGCTGTTTTACAGTAAGTGCACACAGGACAATCCACTAAACATACCTTGGTAATGAGATGTCCCTCGTTCTTGGTACTTACAATGTTGCAGAACACAAATAGAATCACACATGTCTCTGTCACACCTCACTGAATGTTATCTCACCCCGTGAATTGACTGTATCTAATTTGATCTGTTTCAGTTTCATACGAAATCAAAAGGTATTTTTTTTTCAATGTATAATCACATACATATTAGCAGCTAATAGTCCCACTTTACAATAGGTGTCTTTTCATGCTGAATTAATATTGAAGACGGTTTAGTTAAGTGTGTAATGTAAAGTGAATTGATATTAACCTCATTTGCTATCAAATGTTTAATCTGTTAGTTTAAAATGTAATTATTTACTTTTAAATTGCTACTGGAAGAATGTCACCAGTCGCAGATGTAAACATGGACGTCCTTTAATTCTATATTAATCCTGTTGGTGTCCGATTTTCATATGGGTGTATTGAAATCCATGATGTTTAGATAAGTAAAAAAGACCCTGCAGACCCATACTAGATGCCCCTGCTGCTGGCAATATGTTTCAATATTCCTGATCTATAACAAATTGAATAATTACAAACCTAAAATCTAGAATTCTAGTTTATTTTTTAATGAAGTCAAAGAGTCAATAGATTTTCATTTCCTCTGTCATCAATGTGAAGAGTGCAAATATTGGAGATAAGCAGTGTACTGTTCTAAATATCTCATTGCCAATGGGATTTTATAAATCTATTTACACAACCAAAATGTTATTTGCTTTGTACTTAGGCATCATATTACTGTGTAGGCTTTGTGCTGTGTGTTAATTATAGAAAGAAATGGAGTATGAGCAGCCTGTAGCCAAAATCAACGACATGTTAATTCATTTCCATCTCCTTTGTGACTTTAATGAATTCAAATTTACCAAGATGAATTTCTGGAGCATAGCTTTCACGCTAAGGACAACCATATATGACTTTTTTCCTAAATGTATATCTCTTAAGACACTGAAGTTGCTTTTTCAATATATTTCCAGTCACTGTTATAATTGTTCTGACAGGTGTTAATACAATTCATAAAAACGGCATGATCAGTAACCTCTTTGCCAATGTCATGGGAATTTTAGGACAAATAAAACAATGTTATTATCAGTCAGCAGAGAATTGTACAGTAAATTATTCATTTTTTTCTTGTTATCTGTGGAGGCTTACACAAATATGCTCTTTTATATTGTTCAGTATACCGTAATTTTGTATAATATAACACGCACCGTTTTACAAATTATAGAAGCATCGTGATACACTGGGTGCATGTTATAAACAAGAGTGTAGTTTACATTCATATAATAGGTCACAAGCGATTCTTAATGGTCATGCTTAATGGGTAATATATTGTATACCCAAGGGGATGCTGTGTCTGTAAGAAGTTTATTAAGCATCATATTGAGTTAAAAGAAATAATAATAATCAGCATTACCTTTACACAAGCGTAAACAACAAAGTTTATTAACCTGCACATGTCTTTCAGATGGAGGTTCAAACAAGCATAAGAATAATATGCAAAAAAATGAAAAATTCAGCAGCTATAACAAATTGTTTTAAGTAAAAATCTAAATATAAAAAGGAATACATTTTGTATTTATATTTTTAATTTATTATGTGTGTAAAAAAACATAAATGGTAAAACTATTTTATATTGGAAAAAGCAACTGTGGACAGTGCAATTGCAAACCTGAATGTTTATCATTCAAACTAAACAAATACATATTTATTTATTGTTTATAAAGCATTTGCTGATTCATAACAACACGTTTTTTTTTTTTTATAATGGATAACTTTACATTTAAAAAATAAAATAAAATAAAATATAAGGACATTCTTCAAAGTAGCCTTGTCAAACGTATGAATGCATTTAGATATTTATTTTAGTAAGGTATTCTACTATACACAAGCCACTTGAATTCAGCGCATAGATTTCGATTTAAAACAAAACTCACCAACGTAACAGACTTATTTAAACCTTTACTTACCTTTGTGCTCACCTTTGCATCTGATACAAATAAAAAAGAAATGTGTGAAATGAATTACATAGTAGAGAACTAAATATAATGATGAATTTTTGTTAGTAAGTTTATACAATGATTAGACTTCAGTATATAATAACAAACAGAAATGTGTATAGATATGTATTACAATATGACGTTGTGATGTTGATTACAGTCGTATTACCTTTTGGATCCTTTGCTATTTCTCTTTAAATGTCTACATAGCTTTTGGCACAAGGTCTACCTTTTTGGTTCCAACCCAATATGAACTTGATACTAAAGGAAAATCATGATATATTTAGAATAAAGATTCAATAATATTAGCACGTAGACTAGTGCTTTAGTTAAAAGTTCAGAAATAATTTATATCAATGTCTGTTGATGATTGTGTTATCTACACAAACCTTGGACAGCAGATATTCTCTGTCTCCATTTGGTATTGTGGCTGCCTGGTGCCTACTTTGCATTCAGCTCTCTAAAAGGCTGATTAATGTGGTCTAGAGGGAAACTGTCAGAAATGGCAGACTGAATCAGGGGATTTTCCTTCAACATTCAAATGACATACAGCAGCAGGAGAATTAAACAGATGACTAACCAGTGCCTTGTCTGCAGATGAAGATGGGATTGCCATGTATGTGGATAAAACCGTCCTGTGATTTTGCTGTTAGTTTCTAATTCTTGATCTCATGTGCTTCACCCAAAGCCTTCTGATGGGGTTGTTTGTTGAAGTCCTCATCAGAGCGTCTCTGTAAACATTCTTGGTTTCTAGATATTTCATTAAAACATTGGGGAAAAATGTTTCCTGTCAACATGCAGTACACAGGCATGGCAGAACAGTGCATGATACTTGAGTTTATTTGCTAATGTTTATCTTGCTTCAGGTTCATTTTGCTTCATGCTGTTCGCTCTGTCTGAAAGAATCTACCACATGCAGCTCTGCTTCTTATTCTCTTGATCTTACTGTTGGCTTTTATTCCTAAAGTTAAGATGAAACTGTGAAAAGAGACTGTCATAAAGGGTAATACTGTAATGTATTAACTTGAGAATAATCCACATTGGTAGCATTTTGAAGACCAATGAATTATTATATATGTTTTTCAACATTGCCTCCAAAACTTAATATAGAGGGAAAAATATATTGGGAATATGCATAACATAACATACAGATAGTATAACTTTGATTTTCCACACCCTGTATTTCAATGCTTTGGGCACTATTTAGCAACGTTCACAAACCCCTAAGGCAATTGCAAAACACTTTTGTGAACAGTTAGCGCACCAGAATCAGGCACATATGTGGGCAGATGCTGCAGGTGCCAGGCAGGTCAGACAAAGCCTATAGACAGAGGTTCACATAACTGGTACGCAGGTATGCATGCGGACCAATAAAAAAAAAAAAAAAGCGGACTTAGTTATTGTTGTTTAAGATGCAAATGCGTACCGTCAGTATATTTAACAGAAAACCATTTATAATAAATAAAGGCAGCGATGGTGCTCTCGGTTCAAAGGTGAGCTATACATGCTGTAGGAGACATTCTGCATAAAGTATCAATTATGTATTTGATTATAATTTTCTTTACTTCTATGTTAAAGTTTTATTTCATATTTTGATACAGCTTAAAGTTATGCAGTTGTCTGTTTATAACTTTTCCTAAATACCCGGCATTTGAAAGGCAGGATCACGAAAATAAGAAGTTACAATTCCGCCCACCTAGAACCGCCAAAGTCGTAATTTTGACTTCCTTTTAAAATGCATGCTTTTATTTTGAATATAACCTACAATATTCTATTTTTTATATATATTCACAAGGCTGTTGTTATCTATACTGGACCTGGCAGCCATCAATTCCTTCGTTTTGTACAAGGAATGCACCGGGGAAAATATCAGTAGGAGAGATTTCATCTTGAAGTTAGCCACAGCCTTTCGGCAGAAACATTTCGATCAGAAAACTGCAAAGCAGCAGCTCAACCTGGATTCACCGAGTGACACACGCAAGAGAAAACATACGTTACTTTCGTTTTAAATTTTAAAATCGTTTTACAAGTTGTGTATGTTTACACAGTAGTTTCTTTTGAAATGTTTATTTTATTATAGTTTTTTGAAGTAGTGCTTTATATGTGGTAAGTTAGAAAATAAACCCTTTTATGTTTAATTGTTCATTTAAATACAGCATTTCAGCTGTGCAGATGTTTGATGTGACGTGCTTGAATAAAACTGGGTGAGGAACAGCCAAACTCAGCTAACAAGGTGAGGTTGCTGAAGACAGTTTACTGTCAAAGTCATACACCATGGCAAGACTGAGCACAGCAACAAGACACAAGGTAGTTATACTGCATCAGCAGGTCTCTCCCAGGCAGAAATTTCAAGGCAGACAGGGGTTTCCATATGTGCTGTCCAAGCTCTTTTGAAGAAGCACAAAGAAACGGGCAACGTTGAGGACCGTGAGCGCAGTGGTCGGCCATGAAACTTACTGCAGCAGATGAAAGACACATCATGCTTAGTTCCTTCGCAATCGTAAGATGTCAGCAGTGCCATCAGCTCAGAACTGGCAGAAAACAGTGGGACCCTGGTACACCCATCTACTGTCCGGGAGAAGTCTGGTCAGAAGTGGCTTCATGGAAGACTTGGCCAAAAAGCCATACCTCCGACGTGGAAACAAGGTCAAGCAACTCAACTATGCACGAAAACACAGGAACTGGGGTGCAGAAAATGGCAGAAGGTGCTCTGGACTGATGAGTCAAAAATTTGAAATATTTGGCTGTAGCAGAAGGCAGTTTGTTCGCCAAGGGCTGGAGAGCGCATACGAATGAGTGTCTGCAGGCAACAGTGAAGCATGGTGGAGGTTCCTTGCAAGTCTGGGGCTGCATTTCTGCAAATGGAGTTGGGGATTTGGTCAGAATTAATGGTCTCCTCAATGCTGAGAAGTACAGGCAGATACTTATCCATCATGCAATACCATCAGGAGGCATCTGATTGGCCCCAAATTTATTCTGCAGCATGACAACGACTCCAAACATACAGCGAGAGTCATTAAGAACTATCTTCAGCGTAAAGAACAAGGAGTCCTGGAAGTGATGGCATGGCACCCACAGAGCCCTGATCTCAACATCATCGAGTCTGTCTGGGATTACATGAAAGAGAGAAGCAACTGAGGTTGCCTAAATCCACAGAAGAACTGTGGTTAGTTCTCCAAGATGTTTGGGCCAACCTACCTGCCGAGTTCCTTCAAAACTGTGTGCAAGTGTACCTAGAAGAATTGATGCTTGATGCTGTTTTGAAGGCAAGGGTGGTCACACCAAATATGGATTTGATTTAGATTTTCTTCTGTTCACTCACTTTGCATTTAGTTAATTGATAAATATAATCTATTAACATGTCTATTTTTGAAAGCATTCTACTTTACAGCATTTTTCACACCTGCCTAAAACTTTTGCACAGTACTGTACAGAAGCCTGTTGTTATCTATACTGGACCTGGCAGCCATCAATTCCTTCTGTTTTGTACAAGGAATGCACCGGGAAAATATCAGTAGGAGAGATTTCATCTTGAAGTTAGCCACAGCCTTTCGGCAGAAACATTTCGATCAGAAAACTGCAAAGCAGCAGCTCAACCTGGATTCACCGAGTGACACACGCAAGAGAAAACATACGTTACTTTCGTTTTAAATTTTAAAAATCGTTTTTACAAGTTGTGTATGTTCATGTACCTGTTTACACAGTAGTTTCTTTTGAAATGTTTATTTTATTATAGTTTTTTGAAGTAGTGCTTTATATGTGGTAAGTTAGAAAATAAACCCTTTTATGTTTAATTGTTCATTTAAATACAGCATTTCAGCTGTGCAGATGTTTGATGTGACGTGCTTGAATAAAACTTTTGAGTTTTATCCGATAGTTGTCTTTCATTTTAATATTGATGTTGTTTAAAATGTAACTGTCATAATGACTGCCGGCGGCGATTTAAGGTATGAGTATAACTGCGGCGGTTCTAGTGTTAATAATCTCCGATTTTTCTGAAAAAAATGGTCCGTTAAAATGAATTCTTAACCAAATTGTGATATCTTCCTGTGAAATGCAATTTGAAATAAAACTTCGAAGTTCAATATATCTTTCTCAAAAACAGCCTCTATAAGCAATACCACACACAATTTAGCTATTCTTACACGGTTTACCTTGGCATATTTATGTCCTGCTGCTCACTAATGACTGGAAAGCTACATAAAAAAACAGTTTATGTCCCGCCTCTGCTCACACATGATAGGACTGCCGGGGAGAAAAAGCAGATCTTCTATTGGTTGATCACACTGCAGGCTCTTCACGAAAACCAGCAAATACCTTGGAATACATTTCGCAGCATAAGCGAGGACTGTCAAGTGACTGCAGTCACGCTCTGGTCAGCAGAGAATATCTTGAAGCCTTGATTATGTTATTTTTTGTTTTTAAATCCCAATGTCAAATTAACACAAAGAATGCTGACCTTGATCGTTCATCAACCAGGATATATCTCACTTTAATGTATATTTTTAACCATGGTCATTTTGTTCAATAATTGTACATATGCATTGTGTAAATAGACACATTCTAAACTTTATATGACAGATAATATTAGTTTAAGTTGAGTCAATATTAAAGGGAATACAATACAGTAGCAAACATTGAATTTAGGGCTGTGTCCGAAGGTTCGAAGGTTTGTTCGCTAGCCAGGGATTCAAAGATTATTATAAACCTCGAAGGTTCATCAGACGGGTTCACGCACTGTATGTTTTTTCTTTTTTTTTCTTCCTATTAACAGAAACTGTTTGACAATGTGTGAATACTATAAATCATACATTAAATCGCATGCAAAATTCGATCTTTTGATTTTTATAATGCATATTATGTAAACAAAAGTTGTTAATAAAATCCACTACCAAATATATATATATATTACAACTGGAGCAGGGTATAGTACCCAAAGCAATGGGCTCATACCTCTAGTTGATATATTGCTTCAGTAAAATGTACTGAATACCTAGTGTACAAGACGGTGTAAAACTAGAGAAGTACTATGGTAGAATATACGCTAACACTAATAATTTTAATTTTGAAAACTGAGCACCGTCCGCCCCTCTCCGCTAGGATTTTTTTTTTTTGTTGAAAGCCCAGACAACCAAAAAAAACGTTGAATGCAGCTGTGCAAGTGACTCGTATCATGGAGGTATAACCAATCTCTGGGATCACTTGACAAGCATAAGTTCATATTATTAGTAGTATTATTATTAATATTTTTAGTAGAAGTAAAATGTGACTGATAGCCTTCTTGGAACGGTGATTGTTAAATAAAGATTTGCCCGCTGCAGTTAGTGCTGGTGCAATGCAAGCTGTATAGATGGCAAGCAGGCTCAATTACATGTAAATAAACAATGTGTATTTATTTTTATATTAATTATAAAAACATGATTACTGTTCTATATGACGTATTTTTAAACTACATGTGAATGTTTTATTCCATTTATATGGATTACCTGTAAAATAATAGGATTTTCAATCAAATTTAAACAAGTAGCTTTGGTGACGTCACCAATAAATTATGCAAATGAGTACCATCGAAGGTTAGAACCTTCCTTTGGTAATGTGTTCCGAACCTTCGAAGATCAAAATGTACGCTTCGTTGCAGCCCTAATTTAATTGCATAATACTCACATAAGACTATTGCTTGTTTTCACTAAAACTAATGAAGTAGATAGGGACCACTATGTTAATGCTCTAATGTTGTTTTATGGATCAATTATAGCATACCAGTGTTTTAGTCCACTTCAAGCAGACTAACTTTGGGATTAGAAAATCTCCAGGAACTGAACAAAATGAATTCCAACTGCAACGTACTAATGAGATGATCCAGTTAATTAGTTTACATGATCTGATCAAGTGGACCAAGTCAGACTGATCATGGGAACTAACACATAGCCCAGTAAATAGAAAATATAAACCAGAATTTTAGAGGATTTGAAGAAACATTTTATGTGCACTGTTGTGCAAATATAATTAACATTATCTGATCGTTTTCCTTGTATTCATTTTTAACATCTACAGGACTTGAAGTAATGATAGCTGTCATGTAAAAGGTAAGGTGAATCCACCAATCTACCCAAAGCATATGCTGTAAAATAGTGTACATTCACAGGGCAATCTGCACATCCCTACATTGTGCTCTGTGAACATGTAATGATTTATGTTAGCCTGCTTGATAAAGGCTATCCACTTATTGTCACACTCTGCAAATTATCATCTACCCAAAGCATATGCTGTAAAATAGTGTACATTCACAGGGCAATCTGCACATCCCTACATTGTGCTATGTGAACATGTAATGATTTATGTTAGCCTGCTTGATAAAGGCTATCCACTTATTGTCACACTCTGCAAATTATCACCACATTGAAATGTCCCAGACAGAAAATAATGTGAGTTTATGTGAAGAAAACTCACTTCAGTTACTATGACAATCCGCTTAATATCAATCAAACTGAAAAGGTATTAAACGATTTGCACCTCACTTAATATCATTTCAAACTGCCTGCAGGATTATATTTCTTGTCATGCAGCAACTGCTGGCTGTGTAGCGTCTGTGTACTTTCAAATTAAACTTGAAAAGTGTCGGAAAGGAAAAGATTGGAACATCACCACAAAGGCTGAAATAATTGCTCTATCAGACCAATGAGAAAATGTCACTATGGGAAATGACTAGAGTGTATAGGCCCTACATGTCCATAGGCCGCTGTTCAGGGTTTTGAGCCATTTATTTTTCATAACATTGTTACTAGTGTATTATAGTAACTGGTATATTTACTCTGTTCAAAGGGAAAAAATACAGGCTGATTGTCTTAATAATAATTATTATGATAATAATAATTAGAGCCCCATGTTTTTCGCAATTACAAAATAGCACAAAATAAAACAAAATGCAACATATAAAACAAAATAAAACGACATGCAAATATAAAACAAAATAAAACAAAAAAAATCATTATAAAGCAAACATAGAATAACATTTTTAAATTGGGAGGTTTATACAACAAATACTTTAAATAAATACTTTAAACTAATCGTATTTGTCAAGGCTCAGCTGTTACCATAGACACGGTCTGAAGGGAAACAGAAGCTCTGACAAGCATTTGCGCAGATGTAAAATTTGGAGCGAGTAGTTTGGGAATTCAGACTAAAATGCCTAAACTGCGTATAACGACTAAACAACTCTGCAACTCTGGAACAGGAATCGAAAGATACCGTAGTTAAGCATTAGCTGTTTATTACTTTTGGGGAAATATGACTTGTTTACTTAGATTTTGTATTAATATGCTAAATATTTGTTTTATTTCAAGTGGTGCAAACTTTGCACTGGAGCAAATGCTGTTTTGGTTTTGAATGAATTTGAATGAATCTGCTTTGCTTAGGGTTTAAATACTAAGAAACCCCAAGCTTGTTTTGTGTACTGGAGCCCTGCTTCAGTGCAATGGGTAGATTGCTGTATGTGCATTATGACAGCCCCACAATAGTGGGGCAATGTAAATATATACGTTGTATTTTAACTTATTGTATTTTTATAGAGGGCATGGGCAGTATTTACTGAAAAGAGTGGGGGACTATATGTTACCATTACTGCCACTAATGAGAAATTATGGTAACTAAATTATATTTCTGTGCAAGGTCTGTTTATCTGAAAATGTTTTTAAAAATCGGATAATGTTTAATAAATAATATGTATGCAGTTAAAACATGATGTATACTATACTGTTATTGATATGCATCTATTTGAGTTGTTTTATTAATGTGTATCTGTAATATAACAAAATAAAATGAAATTTGTGAAAAATATAACAAAAAAAAATAATAATCTCACCAAGCTCTAATAATAATGTTTTTTTTTTTTTTAAATAAAGACCTAAAAATACAGTTTTAGCAAACCGTTCCATCCCCAATGATTTCAATGCAATAGAAATCTGAACTGTAGGCTCTTCTCTATGGTGGATGCCCCTCCTGCAGTGTTTATGGTGACTATTCAGAACTAGGAATGGAACAAACAGCTGTCCTAAATTCAAACAGTCTTATACATGCCCTGTGAACCTCTAATAAGCTTCTTAAGCTTTTTTACATTTAGACCATCACTGAGTGCAAAACATGCCTCTTCACAAATAGTATCAGGCTTTTGAGAGCAAATTCAAAAGCCTGCTTGTGGGTCAAATACTGAAAAACTTGTGCAGCCAAGTCTGGACATATTACAGTTTGCAAGATGATGTCCACTTGAAGTTTACCAGGAACCATCCACTCCCTTTTGAAACAAACTTGCATTTCTATATAGAAGGTGCTTAATTCGTTTTGCAAACTAACAATCCACAAACACCTTAGCTTAGTTTGGGCGATATATCTTAGCTACTATAGTATTTTAGATTTAATCTGACCCTATGTCTTCATTTTTTTAAATTTTTGTATTTTAGACAGAAGACAATAAAAACAATCTCAAGATATACAGGTAATGTATGATATGTAATTAAATGTATTAAAGACTAAACATAAAATATGAATCTGTTTTTTAAATCTTTTTTCTGCGTCAGTACAATCCCTTGCGAGAGGTTGTTTAAATGTTTAATGACATTAGTTCAATGTGGATGGCATTCATTTCCTGATTATGTAAATGTCCTAATTTGAAACCCCCACACAGGTAAAATGCAGAAAGTTAATGAACCCTTGTAATTACAATTGCTACAGTGACTGCAGTCCCCCGAGAACATAAATATGATAATATTCATGGGTTTTGAATTTCCTGAGAAAGAACAGATTATACTGTGAGCGTAGATAAATATTTTCATTACCACCCCCCATAATCTTCTAAAGCTAAAAACAGGTAGGAACAGATTATGCCTTTATTAACTGAAAAATTAAGATAATGCTATTAAACCTTGCAACCGAGCGACATTTTAATTGACTGTTTAAATGTCTGTGTTTTCCATTTTAAACAGCATCTATAATTTAATTAGGCCTAACTTATAAGCATTAGATAGACATTTTGCACTTGTGCCGGGATCATTTGTTTCTTCCAAAATTAAAACATGTGGTCCAAGACTTTAAAATCAAAACATGTCTACCCCAGAACGAACATTGAGGTCTAATCCAAAAACCTGTTCCTGCTCCACCCTGAACAACTGAAACATGTTCATAGCAGTAATTAAACAGTAAAGTGTACAGGAAAATGAGAAATATCAGGGATGTAGTTGAGTGAGGGCTATTATTTGAGAAGTGCATTGGTTTAACAAAATGTAATATTATTATTTAAAAAATATTATTTTTCATGGCAATTCTATTTTACCTTCTACTAGAGTGAAGAACCTGGGTATTAACTTGGACCCCAAGCTTTCTTTTGATTTTCATATTAATTCTGTCATCAGAATAGCTTTTTATAATTTGAGAAATGTTGCCAAATTAAAGTCTGTGCTGGATAAGAGGGATGCAGAGATGTTGATACATGCATTTATAACTTCTTGTCTTGGTCATTGCAATTCTTTTTTTGTTGGTATACCTGACACTAAATTTAGAAGGCTTCCTCTTGTCCAGAACGCAGCTGGCAGACTGCTTTCTCCTACTCGTCGCTCTCAACATATTACTCCAATGCTCAGGTCCTCAGATTGGTTACCAGTGAGCTACTGAATTGATTTTAAAGTTGTTGTAATAACTTACAAGGTACTTCATGGAAAAATGACAGCGTTAGCGAACCACCGTGATAGCGCACGAAAAATGTGATTTAGAAGTCGGGTCTCATACGTGGGCTAACGCACATCAAATAGTGAATCCTGCACCCAGCCAAGGATGACCAATCTTTAACCTCTTTAAGTTCAACATTCATTACAGAAAGCTATGTTGTGTAAAACACAAGCAGCCAGTATGATATTGCTAACCTTCTGAAGAGTGTACTGTAGTCTTCCCCCAGAGACATCCAAACATTGGAATCGCATTTTGAGGATTCCATATGTTCACTCAATTACAGTACGAGCACATTTAAAGGTACGGTTATACCTCTGTTCAGCAGGGGTCGTGGGGTTGAGCAGCAGTGTCAGTAGCCACCGTTTCAGTGGATACCCGTTGTCCCCTATCAACCAGCCTCTCAGACTGTCATCCCGCTGCAACGCAGCTACCACCTGCGAATTAGTGAGGATAAACGAGTCATGAGCAAAGCCAAGATGGTTTGCATACACATTTATGATGTAGTTGTTGGCATCACACACTTCTTGCATGTTGACAAAATAAGTCCCCTTATGATTTATGTAGAGGTGCCTATTCTGTGTTCTCCTGCCCGCTTTACTGAAGTTGCAGGTACATCTCGCACTGCACTTGATACAGCCAACTGGCTCATGTCTGCTGTATACCATAAATCCATAAATATTTGCAAGCCTTTTATTATGCGTTTTATGCGTATGAAAAAAAAGCCAAACATTTTTGGCACAAAATCAAATTCCACTAACAATACATACTTTGTATATTGCAAAAAATAGCCAACATTTCTGGAGCAAAATAAGTTTATGGGTGTGATTTGCCAAATATTTTGGTTGCAAATATTTATGTCTTTACAGTAACCCACAGTACGTTGGAACGAGCCACTGGCATAAAATGTTAGTGCAGCGGGTACCCTTATGCTGCAGGCAAACGGTGTGCTCTCCACATGTCTCCTTCCAGGTCAGCCTGAAGCAGTTAGCAGATGTCAGTGATTGGTTGTCGGTTGAGGCAAAATTGCTGCATACATTGTGTGTCAGACAGGCTCAGAAAAGACATGATTCTTTGCCTGCTTCCCTGGTAGTTTCAGTGGTATTTATAGTCGACCATGTAATTTGTGCACAGTTTAGACCTGGTTTTCACATGTCAATTGAAACACAAACGCTAACACTGTTGATGGTTTGCTAAATCACTACATTTGTATGTAAATGAGGACACTCCCCTAAAGTTCAGCCCATGTCCAGTACTAACGCTGACTTGCCGGGTGGGCACTAAAACATGGTTGCTAATCACATAGGTGGGCAAAGTCTGGTTCTTTGAGACCAGAAAATGCAGAACTTGTAGTTATTCCAAAAAGTCATCTTAAATCAACTGGAGCCAGTGCTTTTTGCTGTTGTGCACCTCAGTTGTGGAACTGTTCCGATTACCATTAGGCAGGTTGAAACATTGGATTATTTGAAGTCTAAATTGAAAACATACTTTTTTAATGTGCTTTTAAATAATTGGTTGTAACTGGAGTTATTATATATTGAGCTATTTTTGTTTTGTTTTTAACTGTACAGAGCTCTGTGATGCCATGGCATGAAGGGCAATATATTAAAAATAAATGTGTATTGTATTGTATTCCTTGTTTTAAAAAGCAAGTAGCAGGGTTCCTAAAAATATATAGCGTTGCACGTCCCCACACGTTGCTACAACTGTTTAAATAAAGTACCTGTAATTTTTCTTTTCATTGGTAACATCCTGACAACTTTTTACACTTCTAACTTTAAAGTCTGTTCAAAGCTCTTTTCAAATGTCTTACTCTTTAAGGTCCGCTTCAACTGTTTTGACTTCAACTGAATCAGTCATTTTGCTCTGTCAACATGTTATACTGTAGGAGATGACATTCTGCATAAAGTATTAATTATGTATTTGATTATAATTTTCTTTACTTCTATGTTAAAGTTTTATTTTCATATTTTGATACAGCTTAAAGCACATGTAACTAGCTAAGCAAGACATTTGCAGTCTCTCGTATCTTGGTGTCTGGGCAGAGCACCAAAGTTAGCAGGTGTCTAATCAAGATGGGTGGAGGAGTGGAGACACAGTGTGAAAACAGACCACCACAAAGGACTAGTTTGAAACAGTTTCTAACAGATTAGGTTAAAATGCTTAAATGTGACGCACTATAGAATGTGATAGATTTGGGCAAGTTTCCCCCCTTACCAGGAGATGTGTTGAAGGCGTGTGATAGCAGGGTGGATCCATACTGATTGGCAGAGTGTATAAGAAATGGGGTGGAAATGCTAATATATTCATAGTATTTAATGTTATGTTTTTGTTTGAATCGTCAGTCAATTCTTTGATTTGAATCCACGGACGTCTGTGTTACGATACAAATGTATACATTAGGGCATGCTGTGACCTGTGTGTCTTTGCTTGCTTGTATCTAATGTTCATACGATTGTTTTAACATTATTTTCTTTTATACATATAAAGTATTTTTGATTAAAAAATTATTTGTCAGATTTATTTCCCTACAATACTGTCAATTGACTCTTTATCCAAAGCGTAGTGTATAGTTTTAGCACAAGATTACAGGATTTGGGAAACCAAAGTGAATGGAAAAGAAATTCAACTTTTTAATATATAAGTTAAAGTGTTATGTGTATAGTGTCTCTGTGACAGGGTGACTGAGCGGTGACGTCAAGGCAGAAGCAGGGACGGACAAAAACTGACACCAGGACAAGTACTGCAGTTCAAGTGGAGTTTGCCGTTTTTATTAGGCAAACAAAATTAAATAAAATATTTAAACCAAAAATAAACTGTGCTTACAGAGCAAAATAAAAGGTTAAACAAAAACAAATCTCGAACGCAAAATAAACAATAAATAATAAATAAACCATACAGGTCAGGCTGGGCAGTCGCTGTCACTGTTCCTGTATGTTATAATTTAATTTAGTTTCGTTTCGTTTCGTTTCGTTTCGTTTCGTTTCGTTTCGTTTCGTTTCGTTTCACGACCGCTACGCTCCTACAACACCCACCCTGAACATGGAGAGCTGTAGGCTTTTTATACCATGGCCGAGGGGTTTAACTAGCTGGCAATTCTCTCATTACCCCTCGGCCACAGTCTGCACAGGTAGCATGACTATGCGTGACTGCCAGCTAATTCAATAATCGCCAGCTGACAGTCACGCATTTCCACGAGGATTTTAAAACAAAACACGGCTACGCCGTAAATACTTTTTTAAATAAATACAACAAAACAACCGGCGCTTCACCGTCATATACAATCAATAAATCATAAAACAAAACAAATACAAAAGCACACTGCACAGGGGCGGAGGGGAGACCCCGATCTAAAACTAAATAAACAAAACAATGTACTACAGGGCACCTCGCCCTGTTACAGTCTCTTATTTAAAAAAATAAAGTATACTTATGTTCTATGTATTTAAAATGTATTCTTGGTTTTTAAAACTTATTCCAGTTATAAATGTGGAATTTTTTAAACATTGGATACAATGTTCTGTATCTGCTTTTATGTGAATGGGGTATATATGATTAATGTTGTGATTGATTTTTACTTGGGAATATAACCCCTATCTGAAGCTCTGCATTATCCACAACCTTGACTTTTTACGAGTAAGCTTTTACTGGAAGGTAGTACTATTCTTTTTTGGGAAATGGCTTTCACTGAATGTACTTCCACAGTCAATAACACACTAAACAGATAATTATGGGGATGGGTTTCTCAGACAATATTCTATACAAATCATTTTTAAATATTTGTACTCAGCATACATTTTAAGATGGTGCACCTTTCTCAAGATTTAAACCACACTTACCTTTAATTATATTATGGTATGAATTATTGTACTTTTCAACATAGGGACACTTTTTGTCCTTTTTGCATCTGGTTTGTAGATGTAATGTACAGTAGGTGATTGACACCCATTTTTTAATTATACAACATGCCCCTGAAGGGTTGTTGCTTTTCAATGTTATATGAGTAATGCAGTATTACATATTGTCATATTTAGCCTTGTTTCATCAGTACAAATCCCCAGAGCACCAGACTGCACTTCAAAACAAATAGATTTTTATTACCATTAAATAAAGTGGATTTTAAATAAAACCAAATATGAACTTTGCCTTCTTTGTATTACTGTATACCTTGTCCTAAATTACCCAACCCTAACCCTAAACTATAATTATGAACAGATGAATAATTTTATGATGCCATCCTTTGACCTTTTATGTAATACATTATCAAAGAAAACAGTCGATTTGTTAGAAAACAGTGGATTCAGAAAAAAAAAAAAAAGAAAACAGTCACCGAATCCACAGTCGTCAATTGCTTGTTTTCCGGTAAGTCAATTGGTAACACCGCACCACTGTCAAAGTTTTGCATATGTACATTAGGCTACCATCGCTTTAAAGAATTATCCCCCTGGGCCCCGCCCCATACAAACGTACAAACATGGGTATAGTACACTGAACAGGCAGTGTTGTGGTGCAGACTTTAATGGGTGTAAAATAGCAGGCAGAGGTAAAACAAGGCAGGTAAAGCACTCTTGTGCATGTTTATTTACAAAGTGCAATGTCTCTTTAAATATGTTACAACTATATACACTGGAGTCCAGGCAGAGCAAGTATATAAACCATTGCTATAATTGTTAACAGAAACAGCTGTAGATGCTGGACTGGCAGGTAATAATCTCTGGGTGTTCTGGAGGTAGTTACCTGTTTTCAGTCTCGGGAGATATGAAGGAGAATTGTAGACGTTCCTTTTTGGTTTGGCTGCTGTGCTCTGCTCTTTGTCCTGGGTTTATCAGCTTCACAAGTGGAAAGACTGCTCCTTTTATACACTTGTGGTTGGGCTTAATGGATTGTTAATGAATCAATTAAGTCCTAGTCATAGTCTGCACATGTATTTGGCAGGGATAGTATTAACCCTATCCCTGCAAAACTGGAAGAACAACAAATAATACATTATATACAGGGGTTTGCGTCCTATCACATACACATTTAGTAAAAAATGAAGTGTGTTAAAGATGCTCATGTTGGTGGCATTGACAGTCAAAGACATCTTGAATCTGAGCATTCCTGCATTACTGAGTTTGATGATCCTGGAATGTGGCCTAATGAAATTGACCAGAAATAAAGAGTTTTTAGTGGAAAAGGGCCCATTAAAGCTGAAAAACGATTGTCTCCCCAATGATTAGTCAAACAGTTTTTCAGTTCCTACTTATCAACACAAGCTTCTAAATGGAGAATTTGTAGACAGGAGATGTCTAATATATTCAAATACAAAAGATGTGTTATACTGATTTTGTTGTAAATTGTTTAGAAGACCATCAATCCAATTAACCAAGTCTCTTCGGAGAAACTGGCAGAACATGTCAGTAGAACTAAATGAGCATGACACTACCCAGAGCCACCTTAAAAGCATGTGTGCATTGCTGGAAGCAGAGTCACGCAATAGCACGTGTGTAACCATTGATCAGCAGCACCTGCAGTGGCTTCAGCTTTAGAAACAGCACTGGAGAAATGTTATAAAGTGCTTGTTAGATCACCTGTTTCAGGTGTGACAAAGGCTTTATATATATATATATATATATATATATATATATATATATACAGTGCCTTGCAAAAGTATTCAGACCCCTGACCAATTCTCTCATATTACTGAATTACAAATGGTACATTGAAATTTTGTTCTGTTTAATATTTTATTTTAAAACACTGAAACTCAAAATCAATTATTGTAAGGTGACATTGGTTTTATGTTGGGAAATATTTTTAAGAAAAATAAAAACTGAAATATCTTGCTTGCATAAGTATTCAACCCTGTGCTGTGGAAGCTCCCAGTTTACACCGATGAAAGAAATTGCCCTAACGAGGACACAGTTACCTTACCATTGGCCTCCACCTGTGAACCATTAAAGTTGCTGTCACATTTTCTGGATAAAACCCCACTGTTGAAGGATCATTGGTCAGGCTGTGAATCTGAAGGAAAATGAAGACCAAAGAGCATTCTACAGAAGTTAGAGATAAAGTAATACAAATGCATAGATTAGGAAAGGGTACAAAATAATATCCAAGTGTTTGGATATCCCAGTGAGCACAGTTGGATCAATAATCAGGAAGTGGAAGCTGCATCACACCACCCAGGCAGTGCCAAGAATAGGCCGTCCCTCAAAACTCAGCTCAAACAAGAAGGAGACTTGTGAGAGAAGCCACAGAGAGGCCAACAATCACTTTGAAGGAGCTACAGAGTTCAGTGGCTGGGAGTGGAGTAATGGTGCACCAGTCAACCATATCAAGAGCTCTGCATAACACTGGCCTGTATGGGAGGGTGGCAAGAAAGAAGCCGTTACTCAAAAAAGTACCATCTGAAAGCACGTCTGAGTTTGCCAGAAAGCATGAGAGTGACCCAGCTGCGATGTGGGAAAAGGTTTTGTGGTCAGATGAGACCAAGATAGAGCTTTTGGCCAAAACTCAAAGCGCTATGTGTGGCGCAAACCTAACACTGCCCATGCCTCAAGACACACCATCCCTACAGTGAAGTATGGTGGTGGCAGCATCATGCTGTGGGGATGCTTCTCATCAGCAGGGACTAGGCATCTTGTTAAAATTGAAGGAAGAATGGATGGAGCAAAATACAGGGAAATACTACAAGAGAACCTGCTTCAGTCCGCTAAAAACTGAAGCTTGGGAGGAAATTCACCTTTCAGCAGGACAATGATCCCAAGCACAAGGCCAAAGCAACATTGGAGTGGCTCAAGAACAAAAGGTGAATGTCTTACAGTGGCCCAGTCAAAGTACTGATCTCAATCCCATTGAGAATCTGTGGCACTATTTGAAAATTGCGGTCCACAAGCGTCGTCCAACCAACCTGAACAACCTGGAGCAAATCTGCCAAGAAGAATGGGCCAAAATCACTCCGACACTGTGTGCAAAGACTGGTACATACTTACCCCAAAAGACTTAAAGCTGTTATTGCAGCTAAAGGTGGCTCTACCAAATATTAATGTGTGGGGTTGAATACTTATGCAAGCAAGATATTTCAGTTTTTATTTTTCTTAAAAATATTTCCCAACATAAAACCAATGTCACCTTACAATAATTGATTTTGAGTTTCAGTGTTTTAAAATAAAATATCAAACAGAACGAAATTTCAATGTACCATTTGTAATTCAGTAATATGAGAGAATTGGTCAGGGTCTGAATACTTTTGCAAGGCACTGTATATATATATACTGTATATATATATATATATATATATATATATATATATATATATATATATATATATATATATATATAGTTTATATAGTCATTTTAGACTGCTTTACTGTTGATTACCAACCAGAAAATAATAAACACTGCAAGACTGTTCAGGCTACCAACCCCTTAAGACACTGTTTAGTTATTCATATCGTGGCATAAAGGGGGCCCCCATTTGCCTACTGCATTGGGTCCTCAATGAGGTAAAGGCCGGGCCTGCTCTTACTTAATACTAGACAATTACTGCTTAATATGTAGTGTGACTAAAATAAGTAACAACATGAAGAGATACTGTGATCCAAGTCATCTGAATGTCTTGAAATATGATGTGAAAAGAAGTGTATGGAAGTGCGCTCTGATGCATCACGCATACTTACAGTAGGTGCTATATGCATTTTATACTTGAAGATTTATAGAAGAAACTACTGGAAGTTTACATATATTACTTTACCTTCCATATGAAGCTTGTAAAAATAATTTTATTAGCACCAGTCTGTAAACAAGTCTCCTTTTCTATTGCTAACATAGAGAGTACCTTACCTTGTGAGTGACAACAAATGGCCTTGTAAGAACAACAACAGCATAAGAAACATTTAAAACCACTGATGCAGTGACTCAAACTTCTGGAATGAAAAACAAAACATTTCATTCAAGACGTCCTGGCTGTATGAATATAGCGTGTGTGTGTTTTTTTGTTTGTTTTGAACTACCTCATTATTATTATTTATTATTTGTTTCGTTTAGCAGACGCATTTATACAAGGCGACTTACAGAGACTAGGGTGTGTGAACTATGCATCAGCTACAGAGTCACTTACAATTATGTTTCACCCGAAAGATGGAGCACAAGGAGGTTAAGTGACTTGCTCAGGGTCACACAATGAGTCAGTGGCTGAGGTTGGATTTGAACTAGGGACCTCCTGGGTGCATGCCCTTTTCTTTAACCAAGTCCTGTGTTGCGGGCGCATTGTGTTGACAAGTTTAGAGTCCTTTGCTGGAAACAGAAATAAGGTAGTGTACTTTTTTTGGCATCTTTTAAACAGTCACTTTTTATGACATTTGAACAGGTTTTAATATACAGTACTGTGCAAAAGTTTTAGGCAGGTGTGAAAAAATGCTGTAAAGTAAGAATGCTTTCAAAATAGACATGTTAATAGATTATATTTATCAATTAACTAAATGCAAAGTGAGTGAACAGAAGAAAAATCTAAATCAAATCCATATTTGGTGTGACAACCCTTTGCCTTCAAAACAGCATCAATTCTTCTAGGTACACTTGCACAAAGTCAGGGATTTTGTAGGCATATAGTCAGGTGTATGATTAAACAATTATACCAAACAGGTGCTAATGATCATCAATTCAATATGTAGGTTGAAACACAATCATTAACTGAAACAGAAACAGCTGTGTAGGAGGAATAAAACTGGGTGAGGAACAGCCAAACTCAGCTAACAAGGTGAGGTTGCTGAAGACAGTTTACTGTCAAAAGTCATACACCATGGCAAGACTGAGCACAGCAACAAGACACAAGGTAGTTATACTGCATCAGCAAGGTCTCTCCCAGGCAGAAATTTCAAGGCAGACAGGGGTTTCCAGATGTGCTGTCCAAGCTCTTTTGAAGAAGCACAAAGAAACGGGCAACGTTGAGGACCGTAGACGCAGTGGTCGGCCAAGGAAACTTACTGCAGCAGATGAAAGACACATCATGCTTACTTCCCTTCACAATCGGAAGATGTCCAGCAGTGCCATCAGCTCAGAACTGGCAGAAAACAGTGGGACCCTGGTACACCCATCTACTGTCCGGAGAAGTCTGGTCAGAAGTGGCCTTCATGGAAGACTTGCGGCCAAAAGCCATACCTCCGACGTGGAAACAAGGCCAAGCGACTCAACTATGCACGAAAACACAGGAACTGGGGTGCAGAAAAATGGCAGCAGGTGCTCTGGACTGATGAGTCAAAATTTGAAATATTTGGCTGTAGCAGAAGGCAGTTTGTTCGCCGAAGGGCTGGAGAGCGTACACGAATGAGTGTCTGCAGGCAACAGTGAAGCATGGTGGAGGTTCCTTGCAAGTTTGGGGCTGCATTTCTGCAAATGGAGTTGGGGATTTGGTCAGAATTAATGGTCTCCTCAATGCTGAGAAGTACAGGCAGATACTTATCCATCATGCAATACCATCAGGGAGGCATCTGATTGGCCCCAAATTTATTCTGCAGCATGACAACGACCCCAAACATACAGCGAAAGTCATTAAGAACTATCTTCAGCGTAAAGAAGAACAAGGAGTCCTGGAAGTGATGGTATGGCCCCACAGAGCCCTGATCTCAACATCATCGAGTCTGTCTGGGATTACATGAAGAGAGAGAAGCAACTGAGGCTGCCTAAATCCACAGAAGAACTGTGGTTAGTTCTCCAAGATGTTTGGGCCAACCTACCTGCCAAGTTCCTTCAATTATGTTTCACCCGAAAGATGGAGCACAAGGAGGTTAAGTGACTTGCTCAGGGTCACACAATGAGTCAGTGGCTGAGGTTGGATTTGAACTAGGGACCTCCTGGGTGCATGCCCTTTTCTTTAACCAAGTCCTGTGTTGCGGGCGCATTGTGTTGACAAGTTTAGAGTCCTTTGCTGGAAACAGAAATAAGGTAGTGTACTTTTTTTGGCATCTTTTAAACAGTCACTTTTTATGACATTTGAACAGGTTTTAATATATGTGTAATCATTTTTTAGACTTGCTTAAATAAAGTTTATTAATTGAGTACAGTGTGTTTACTTTGTTTACTTATCAATAGCTCTGACTTGTGTTATACTGTCGGCCTCTGAAATTTCAAGGCACACTTGAGCAGCCCTGGTGGTGCCCCTGCACACCGCTTGGGAACCTCTGATCTAGATAGTGTTAATTAAGCGATGGTGAAAGTCAATGAAGGCTCTACCGTGTGGTAGTTGGCCACGACAGGCGACAGGCTTTATGAATCTCAAGCCGAAGACAAGGGCGCTAACGAAAGTCAAGGTCATCCACCACATGGTAGAGCCTTCATCGAGGACAACATTGCAATTAGAAAATTATTTTTATCAATTTTCTTTAAAACAACACTTCAAAACCTAGATTTCCTTGAACTTGTAATGATTCATCGGGTACACTTTTTACTTGTCAGTTTCTTATAGTTTTGTCTGAACGTGTCTAAGTTTGTTGTTGTAAAATGCAAGCTCCAGTCAAGTTAACAACATGTTATGGATTGGCTGATGTGACAGTGGCGGGTATTGAACTGGTTATTTTCATAGCTGCAAAATATTAATTGGCTGGTTTTGGTGGATAACGAAATAAATGTGGACCAATTGTGTCTTTGTTTAGTATTTGCTGTCCAGTAGAACTGAGCTTTCAATACAGCAAATCCAAATAAAAAAGCTGGTACTTGCATGGATTGAATTTAAATTGGATTCATAGTTAATGCTGTGATGTAGCCGTCTGATAGAAGCCTACTAGAGCTGGATGCTAATTGGCTGATGGTACTGAATCGTATTCTAATAAGAGGAAAGACACTTGATTTTAAAACCTTTGTTAGCACTTCTTTAATTAAACAATAGGTGTTGGTTTCTTGTCTCTACCATCCAGATATTTTACCTCTATGGGCATGTTTTTTGGTAAATTACTTAATAACATCATTATATATACTGGTAACTCACCTTACACCATTCAAGATATTGTTATCCCTGTTTTTAATACATCTTAATGGATTCAGTTGGCCATAATAATGACTGATGTTGGCCAATGACTGATGCAAGGGATCCAACAATTACATTTTATTTACAAGTACATGGGTTGGGAGTGCATTTTTTACAATAAATGTATTTATTTTTTATTTGCATAATCCTTATATTACTGAATCTATTGCTGAATATTGAAGATAGATCTGGCTGGGGAAAATTAAATTATATAACTCGATATGTGCACATAATAATACAGTGTACTCTGTCCTGTCAGCCAGACCTGTAAGACATGAAATCTTCTTGTCAATTCATAAGGACCCTACATAAATCTGACTTGAAATGGGTCGCAGTGAAAGCAAGGATATTCCTCAATTACCATCAGTAACTGGATTAGCTTTCTTTTTTTTTTCTTTACAAAATTCATAGCTAGAGTGTGTTATAAAATGTTTTACTGTGTCATCACAGTTGGACAGAATTCGCAGCAGAATGAAAAATAAGAACAGTATATCTCTTAAAAACCCTTGTTCTGCAATTCCTTTGCTTTATTTGACTTCACACTAATCACAATGTGTCACAGTCTTGTGAACTGAATCCTTTGATAGACTGTCACTTTTAAGAAGCCACTTCTGTCAAATCCACTGATCAGTCTCATTGACATCAATTAAAGATGACAGAACTAAATAGGAGGCTTTTATACAAAGCTCAATCATTATATAGGAAGCTCTTGGGTCAAAGATGATTTTCTTCCTGTAAGTGCCAACTTTGGTAGGGTGTGTGCAGAATAACAACGTTTTAAAATCTTAGGCAACTGTGTAGAAAACCAAGAAGTTACAATAATTCAAAGGGTTTTTTGTCTATATATTCTAACCTTTTTCGGGATACTGAAAAAGGTTAGAAACAGGTTAGAAACAATCGGGAAACAGATTTAAAAATCACAATTCAATTTGGTATAATATCTTGTTTGCCCGCAAGAAAATCTGAAGCATTATTTTAATTCTTTTTAGATGATGTTTAAAGTTATACTGCTGGAAACCTGCAATGGTATCCCTTGCAAAAAATTGGATTCCCTGTTACTATCAAGATTCCCATTTTGGCATCTTTCAATTGTAAATTGCTTTTTACATTTTCTTCAAGTTGCTTTGTATTATAATATGATACAACTTAAAAATGTAGTTAAAACTGCAAATAAATAACCTTACTTCAGAAACAGTCATGTAGGGTAACATATTGTGATCAAGTTTCAAGTTACCAGGCATTTTTCTGAGCATCAGGTTTTTTTTCTTTTTAATAATTTCAAGGAAAAGTTTTATGTTATGTGATTATTTCTGTATAAAGTATTTTTTCCACGAAATATAAATTTAAAGGCGTACACACACCATATGAAGCTACGTTGATAATCTGACAGTGGCTTTGATAACCAGTGGTCTATAGTTTAACCTACCTAATTAAAATGCATCACAGGTAAAGCTTGAAATGTGAATATCGTGTTTTAACCAGATGACCTCGATCAATGAATCATAGCATACGAGAGAAGAAAATTTAAAACCTCAAATGTCAACTTCTCTTTCAATTAATCACTAAGCTATGTCAATGAAGCCTTAACAAGGAGTAAATAAATGTTGTCCTGATAGACTGTTGAAGAGGCACTTAGAGGCAGGAAACAAATGACATCAGAGGCAAAATGATGGTCACAGTTACGAGATCACTAACTGCACAGGAAGAGGGAGGGTCAATACCTGTTGGGTTTAAATTGATTCTGACATCATATCATCGACGGCAAGACTTTATGAACACTCAACATATTTATAAAACATAGCAATTTCCAATAACATTTGAGCTGGATTTATACGTTTTGTACATAACATTACTTTTAAACTTTGCCCCTACAAAGTGACTGCAATGACTGTACTGTAGTTTCTGTGATGATTTTAAACCTCTACTCGCTAAACAATTCAAATCCGTTCCTCATCTTAGCTGTGTTAACATTATTCCTATGCCCTCTTTTATAGTGCTGAGGTCTTTTAGTTCTTCATGTTTTTCATGTTAATTCAGGATAGGCAACTGTTTAAAATGCGACACTATCGACAACATTTAGCAGTTGTTTCACAGTGAGCATATCTTGACCTTACAACTCCGATACTCATCACAGTGATCTAGTAATCTCCAGGAGGAAATTATGTAAAACACAAGAGGATTTGGGTCAAGACCCTGCTAGATGCAGAGTTAAAGAGAAGTTGATTATTGAGATACTGCAGGAATTATTTTTTAAAAAACAGAAAGCACAAAATGCCCTGTAATACTGTAACATGTAAATGTGTAAAAAACAAAAACCAAGAATGCTGGTCCCCTTAGATGTTTTGTAACCGATATTTGAAATAATTTGGCAAACATCTAGCTGCCTATCTATCTGGGGTTCATCATTTAGGTTTCAGTCTAAAGGCAGATATAATGTGCATAAGTAATAAGACTAATAATGATGATTAATAAAAAGTCGATTAAAATACAAGATAGAAAAATAGAACTAGTTCCTACTGTCTATAGAATGCTTGATGCAAGAGCTAATTGTATTTTGTCAGTCTGTGAACCAGAAATTCAATTGTAATACAAACAGAGCATTGTTTGCAATATCTACAAGTAGGCTGTTTGAGATTGTGTCCAACAAAGCAAAACAACTGTATAGATTAATAAAGATAGATCAAGTTGGGTTCTCTGCTTGTGCCCATATTCTCAGACAAAGATACTTGATATTCCATAACTATAATAAAGGCTCTGCAAATTATTCTTTGACAGCTTTCTTCCATGCTCCTTGTTTTATCGAATTAATTCGATAAAACAAGCCTCCTTTCAGTAACAACTTACATCTACAGAGGTCTCTATGTGTGGTCTCTATGTGGTTTGCTTATAAAGTAATTCACTGCTGCAATTCATCTCATTATTTGTTTTACCACAGTAACTTTGCAGTTTACCATGCTTTTACTATGGGTTTTACCATGCTTTATCACATGGCTATGTGATTTAACATACATGCCCATGGTTTGTTATGATTTCCCGATGCATTTACTGTACTTCATTAGACTTTGCTACAGTTTGCTTTTTCAATGAGGAGCCTCAGTAAACTTTTATAAAGTACGTCTGATTAGCCCACATTCTGGTTTTCCATATCTATGTTTATCCACCTAACTTGAATAAGAGCAATACATGTTATGGCAGGATTTGCTCATACCAAAGATTATTAACATTTTAGTATAACCATCCATGCCCCTTCATCATGCCAATTGCATTGCATTTTCTCCGATTCAGGATTCACCACTAATTGGCATCATGTGGAGGGGGAAATTAATTTTTCACCCACAAAGACAAAGAGCCCTGGACCTCAATTTGGACCTGTCAACACATCTGTTGAGTGAAACAGCATCTTATTAAAAGGGAAATAAACTACCGCAACTAGTTAGCACCCCCAGCATGCCCATTCTGTTGTTTTAGCACCTTTTTTTAATAAGCAAAACATCCAACGGTTTTAATAATAAATCCCTAAAAATTAAAATAAATCCAAAAGTTTGTTTTGTTTTGCTAAATATCTTAATGAATGATGGATGATGAATGTGGCCAGAGACCTTGTCCATGGGTGCTGACAGCATTCCGCAATGCTGGACGTCTAGCGAATACACGATGACATCATGCAGTCTAGTGCCGCAGATAGGAAGTGGCTCGTAGGGCCACCTCCCCCCAAAAGACAAAGCCGCCAAACCGTGACTGCCAAAAAATAGGAAAAGGATGAATGAAAAGTAAGCAGCTGAGACATGGGCCAGGCCCCGAGCATGAAATGCACTGAGGGAGAACCCGGCCTTTTGAGCCTGCCACGCACCCTGCAGAAACTAAATATGAACCGCTCGGCACTCAGGTAAGAAAAAACCCTACTCGCTGGTAGGAAGACACCTTAGGGAATCCATGGCTGAGGGTAGCCCTTCCTCCAGGCTCTAAAGACGGCCATCTTCCTGTTTGGCCTCGCCGTGCGTGATTGAGAGGCCAAACAAAAGAAGCAACATGAATGAAAGCCACACAGAATTTTTATGGCGCTTGGATATGATGTGTTCATTAGTGGGCGGATTCTTCCAGAAATACAACCACGTTTTTTTTTTAAATTTTTTATCACTGGTCTCTCTGAATACCAAATATCAATATTGAATTATTATCATGTTTTTCTAAATTACCTCGCTTTGAGCGTCACTAGAGATCCTAAGTACCTGCACTGAATAGCCTTCCTCATTTCATTCAAGTCATATGACAAAAGGACCTCTTACACTGCCAGCCTCACCTACAGCACTCTACATAACACGTGGTTTATGAAAATATTTGCTGAGTTATATTTTTAAACTACAAGTAATTCCTTAGGTTATGGGTTTGTTTTTTTGTTTTTTTTTATAACAAAATCATTTAACTGTTGGTTAGCCCCAGCCTTAGGGGATGACTTCATTGCCTTTTCTAACCGTACTTGGGAGGAATTAATTAATTGATGTTCTCGCTAGCCCCTCCCTGACAAAAACATATGATGCTCAAATGTTAAACATGGAAGCTGAGATGAAACTGTCACTGGAAGGCTGAAAGTAGTTATTAATGCGGCTTTTGATAAATATCTGCCTGGGCTCACACTGAGTCTCGTCTGGTTTCATCTTGGAAAGCAGTTAATCTGATTGATGAAGATCTCATTCCAGATTGTCTCCCATGCTGACTTTAATAACTGCACTTTTCTTTTTCATTTTTTTTTTTTTTTTACAGAAATCATCAATGAGCAGCAAACTGCATTTAGCACCGTTTTCTTTTTATGTGTTAGAATTGAACCACTGCAGCAAGTTGTAATTGTGCCTTTTTCTCTGTGATAGCAGCACTCATCGTCACTATAATGGTACATGGTACACTAAGTCCCTGGGTGCTTTTGCAACGCCGGCTTTTAAAAGCAAACTTGACAGTAAAATGTTACTATTGCTAAATCTTAAGGCCTGGTAAAGTAAAACCTTTTTTTAGCATGGTATCAGGCTACAGCAGTGGAAAGCTACAGCAGTGCCTTTATACCCTGCAGAACACATATGCCTTGTGTGTTATCAGCAAAGTTACATATAATGGGATGACATTTCAATTTCCACTATAAATAAGGGGTGGGAAATTCTGTAACACAGCTTATTTGTTTATCTGGTTAAACTTAGCTTTGAAGGTGACAATGTTATTTATTTATCATACTCAATTCAGGCCCAGTCAAGGTGGGTTTTAAACAACTATACAACAGTAGTATTGACTGTACCACTTACTTCTATGGGACTGCTAAGACTTTTAAACTTCAACACAGCTCATTCTCCAGCCACTGCATGAATGTGATACTGACAACATGTCATGTACTGTCAGGTGTGTGTGTGTGTTTGTGTTATACATAGCTCAACAGATCACAATCCCTTTAATAAATATCAAAATATAACAGAAAGTCATGAGAGCAGGGTTTACAAACACTATACTTTTTAATTTGATTCTTAAAAACATTTGCATTTAGAGGGTATGTTATACACCTGCCATTAATCTATTTTACCCATTTCTGTTTATAATGTCCTTTTGAAGTACATTATTCCTGAGCCCTTAGCAGCTGTCATAGTCAATAATAAACTCCATGTGTTATTTGTAGTTATAAAACGGCTTGGAAAAATAAAAACCTCTGATTGGTGAAACAGCATCTAGCGTATATGCACAGCTTGCATACTAATGAGCCGCTTCACACTGTGTAAATCAATACGCACAACATTATAAAAATTCCATGAGAAAATTCCATGGCAAACTGCCATTTTATTTATTGGCTATAAAACCACTGCCACAAAATGAATGATATTCCACCCATTTTATTTGACATATTTGAGGATAAAACTCCAGAGAACTGATACAGCACCAACTTTCCTAGTGAAAAAAAAGAAAAAAGTAAGTGCTACAGAAACTGTCAACAGTAGACACATAAGACACATGAGGCAAAGCTAAATGAAATAGAAGAAAACAAAGATGAAAAAATACTAAAAATACAACAACATGGGCTGTTAATGTATTTAAAGACTGCCTTAAAGAAAACAAATATGGACATTCATTTTAAGGAAATAAGTCCAGAAACCCCAACAACATTTAGAGGGAATTTTATGCCAATGCAAGAAGTTCAACTGGGGACCAGTATTCAAGTCTTCAGTCTTCAAGTTTTTAAACACTGAGACCCCCGTTGTCCGGTGCAGAGCTTTGAAAAATATTTGTCAAAATGCCCTCCCAATGTAACACTAGACCCTACCAATACTCCCTTGAACCGATGGAAATACATTTCTTCGGGGAAATGATGCCTAAACTAAGCAACAAAGCCAGTCTCTCACAACGCTGCTTGAGAAATACAGCGGTGCACCTGCTTTCAGAAGCCGGGCTGGAATCAAGAGAAAAAAAATGTCTGTAACCAAACATCGATCTGAAAGCAGTTTGCTAAGCTACTGGACTCCAGCACTGCAAAACAGAAAACAGCGAAGTTCAATTTTATACTCAAACTCACCTATACTCCGACTCCAGTCTCCATTGCAGCTGCCCTGCTTCCTTCCTTAGTTCCAAGAAAAACTTTACCCGCTTGTACTCTGCCCTCTAATTATGAGATGCCGCTTTCAATGCAGAAATTCACAACAAATGGAAATGTGCAGTTTATTTTTAACAAGTAAAACTCTTAATATATGTTTTGTCCTTTGGGACTATATAACACTACACATAATAAAAGTGTATTTTTATTTTTATTTAAAAAGTGTTTTCATTATTTTTTGTCCCCCAAACAGCAATTAGCCTTCGTTAACTTATTCACTTCTGGGTGGTTAAAGGCCCTTGGCTTCTTCATGGGCCTAATCACCACCCAGGCATGCATATATTTCATGGGAACTGCACGGTCCGTCATGGTTTATACCTTACACATTTTCTAACATTGGGTTTATATCTAATAAGCAACTGCACAATAACTGATGCTAAGAAAATCAATATGAGCTTTTACATTTTTGTAGTTTACAAGGTCTGCTTATTTGGATCCTATAGCATTACTGTGTTGTGCTAACATCGTTCTAAAACCAGTACACAAGGACCCTATACATTTCTCAAATTTAAATCTCTCATTGCTAAAGTACAGTACAGAATGCAGTGTACACAGTTCCTTAAATGTGAGTGAACTAATTCAGAACCCTTCAAAAACAAATTCAAAATGTAAACCTGAGATACTTCAGCTGATGAAAGAAAGCAGTTCTGCTTTCAAGAACTGATTAAGTCAACCTTAAATTACTTTAATTTATAAAAACAAGATTGTCGGTCTCAAATCTCCCATCTACCTCAGGATACTCTTATATACTGTAAAGGCCATGAATCAAATGCAACCACTTTAATACAACCATCCAAGCAACCTACAGGTAGAGAAGAAGGAATCTATGAAGAAGGAATCTATGAATAAGATGATGTTGACTCAGACATGTCTTTGTAGTATATTGAATAAGTGCATTCCTAATATGGTAAAAAGGGAGCAAGTTCACTGATCCATATATGGTGAAAAGAGTGCCAAGAGTAAACCTATATATGTAAGCCTGTATGCGGCTAAGCCGCAGAGGAGAAAACGGGAAGTTTGTTAACGTGTGTATCTATAGAGAAATATCGGAGATTCTTTTTCTTTCAAACAATTGTCTGTTCTAGTTGTTCGCATAGCAATCAGCTTACTGACACTACACTTCTGGATATATAATTTATTTGTGAACTCATATTCAGTCATCTGAATATATAACAGTCTTCATTCTAGACAATGTGAGGTAAGGCCAACAAAATGCTTGGATATATATTAAAAAGTATTGAATTTAAATCAAGGGAAGTAATGTTAAAACTGTACAATGCATTAGTAAGACCTCATCTAGAATTTAAAAGGCATGTCATATGCAGACAGGCTAAAATAATTAGATCTATTCAGTCTTGAACAAAGAAGACTATGCTGCAATCTGATTCAAGCATTCAGAATTCTAAAAGGTATTGACAATGTCGACCCAAGGGATTTTTTTGACCTGAAAAAAGAAACAAGTACCAGGGGTCACAAGTGAAGATTAGATAAAGAACATTCAGAACAGAAAATAGGAGGCACTTTTTTACACAGAGAATTGTGGGAGTCTGGAACCAACTCCCCAGTAATGTTGTTGAAGCTGACACCCTGGGATCCTTTAAGAAGCTGCTTGATGAGATTCTGGGATCAATAAGCTACTAACAACCAAACAAACAAGATGGGCTGAATGGCCTCCTCTCGTTTGTAAACTTTGTTCTTATGTTCTTAAGAATGGCTCAATACAGTCTGTCCTGCTGGAGTACCTTTACACTGTGCAGATTTCAAAGATACAACAAAGTTTAGTGAGCACTGTAGTCTGCATTGCGTAAAATGCTTTGTTAAGTTTTTATAGGCTTAAAGCTAACCTCGAAATCCAGGGATATTGAATATGTTTGTACCAATTCTGTGGTTAAGAAAGATCTTATTGGAAGTGGGTTTGCTGTGGTACTGTAGCTGACCCTTACCACATTTCTGTTCTCCATAAGCACTGAAATTGATTGTCATTTACAATTTTTCTCCAGTTCCTGACTGGGTACAACTCCTCCACAAAACCAAAATAAAATGAACCATCTTTTTTCACTTTTCTTTTTGAAAACAAAAATGGATGCTGTTGTTGGGATAAAAAAAAAAAAAGCCAGTCCAGTTGGCTGCTTATTCACTTACAGAAATGAAAACCGGTTTACTTAATTTATGTGCCAGGTGGTACAGGTTTTACTGTATAATTACTTTATTTTTGCGTAAATTAAACTGCAGGCTTGCACAGTACCAATTAGAAGAAAATGGATTATCAACTTATTAGTTCTTGATCAATTACTTAGCTTGATTTACCATTTAAATGTTGGGTTTTGCTCTCTGTTATGCCTTACCCAGTAAGCAGGTGTCATTGTCAAACTGCTTCAACAACACTGCTTTAGCTTTAAGGCACAGCATTTTCAATAACATCAGTAGTTTTGAATGTAAAGTGTTTGAACTTGTTAAAGGAAACAATGGTAGGATTCATGAATTAATTTAGGCAGGTATTGTGTGTTTTTTGTGGCATTCAAACAAAACAAAACTACTTAGAAAAACAAACAAAAAAACACACAAAAAATATTTAAATGGTCAACCTCTATTTCCGTGAAACAAAGAGTGACTTTATCAGACAGAATGAAAAAAAATATTTAAATACAAAACATCTGCCCTTTTAGTGTTGCAAGGACAGTTTAAAGACTCCCAACTCATACACTAATGTAAAAGCCTTGTTTTTGTTTGGTCGGTCACTCTTCTGATATTGGAAATCCCTTTGGTCCCTTACTGGATTATAAACTGGAAAACCGACGAGCCATCTCGCTTAACCTCTAGCAGTGCTTGTAGGGCTGTTCCTTACTCAAGAAAAAGCCATCTAATTGCTAATCTATAATCCTTTTAATATGCTCTGCTTTTTGGATTGATCCAGTGCCAGCTGAACCGACATTGCCAGTGGCAACATTAATCCTATTACTGTGTTTAGAAACCGTTTTGAGAATCCAGACTAAGACACCTTGTCATATTGTGTGAGACTATTTCAAATGATATTCCTTTTTGTATTTTAACATTATTGTTATAATTAATAAGCACTTTGAGCAACACTGATTTCTACCTTGATGTTTATTTCCTGCTAGATTTTACTGTCTTCTCTGCTTTTATCATGGCACAGTAGACTAAACATATCTTGAGGATTATTTGCAGAGTGTAACATATTAAAATGGCTCTGTATGTAAATATGCATTTCAGAAATAATTTACACACCACAACCCAACTGAAAAGCAAGTTTTACAGCTTGGAGGAGTGAAGGATAAGGAGGTCAACTGATATGCCAAGGACACACATGTTGCCGGGTGAATATTACCTTGTGATTTAGTTGTTGGGAATTAAAAGGTACAAAAATAAAAGTGTAGCCTTTATTTAAAAGCATACAGGCACAAGCAAGTTATGTGCACTTAAAACAAATTTCATACAAGGCGAGTTTAAAGTCTGAAGCACAAAGTTAACCCTAATATGAATAATATGGTAACACTTTATTTTAAGTGGCATAAATAAGTATTTATTTGATATGCAATTAAACATGTATTGAAATTCAGTTACATATTGATAGATATGCAACAGGAGTGTTGATATTCCACATATACTCTGTGTTTAATAAGGCTTATGGTAATTTTACATTTCAAAGATCATAAACAATATAGGTTAGCCATGTAAAACATACGTTTTGGAATAATACTTTTATTTTGTCATTTTCATATCGTTACATTTTCCTATTATGTCTATTGACATTCTTAACATAATGGGTAATTGCTTATCATTTAAATACTTCTTTATGTTACTCAAAAAAGGGGGTTACCAATTATATTAAGTAAAGGAAGGATTTCATTTGAAGATCATTCCTAGACTCTGGAGCAAGGTAAATTACTTTCCAGCAAAAGTGAATCTGACCTTTGAGACCAGCAAATTCAGATAATTCGGGGATCTTAATCTGTAATGATGAATGCATTATAGCTGGTAATTCTGTTTTTCTGTTTTTATTAATTTAATTTTTCGCTGCTTATTTTGAGCTATTTTTCAGTTTTATGTAAATGTTTTTTTTTTGTTGTTTTTTTTATTCAGTGTTTCGCTTTTTATATTACTGTACTGTAAAATTACTGTTTTCAGTGAAGGTCTTTTCACACCAAGCGCGTCACGTCAAAGCATCAGCACTGTTGAAAGTTAAGTGCCCTCCCGTTTGACACACAGACTACATGCACAACAATGATGATTTTATAATTAATTATAAAACTGTCTGAACACTTGCTTTCTACCTGCTAATCGGCTGTTGAAATTCTGAACAAAAAACAGAACGTATGTGTAAACTCATTTCTGTAAAATGTATTCTATGCCTTTAAGAGTTTAAGTGCCAGTTGAGAAGCTACTTGTTGAGTGTTCTAATTGTTTCTATCTTGTAGGTACTTTGTGGCTGTAATATCCTGTTGGGAGAAATATTTAAACTGAGTCAAAGCTCATTCCAGCGTGAAAAATGTTGTGAACGGAGTGTGGAGGCCCTGGGAGACGCGAGGAATATTAGGTATTTTATTGTAAGTGTTGGAAAACTGGTTTTTGTTTAGATGCATTGAGGCGTTCTCTTTGCTTGTGCCGGTTGCGCTAGGTTGATAACCTCGGAGATCCACGACTGAAAGCATGTTGTGTCGATAAGTATCCCATTTTGATTACTTTTGAACAGCCTTACCCTCCACGCTCCGTGTTAGGGTATTGTGTAATGTTGTATGTGTCTCTGCTTATAGTTTTCATTTATTTTAAGGTTGTTGCAACAGCAATGTATTGCTTCTCTTAAACTAGTCTGTGATTGCAGTATATGTTTTATAAACTCTTAGGCAGACACTAGGTAGTGTAGTAAATTGATAGGGTTCATAATTACCAGTTCTTGGTGGTAGTTGATTATTTTCATTAGTGCACTTGATATTTTTGGATTGTGACTTTTTTCAGAGCCTAGAGTTAGGGCTGCCCTCAGCCATGGAGATTTCCTGAGGTTTCCCCCTAAAAAATAAAAAAATATGTGAGTAGGGTGTTTTCCTTACCTGAGTGCTGAGCGGTTCGTATTTAGTTCTACGGGGTGAGTGGTCGGGTTGGACAGGCTGGGCTCTCTCCCCCAGCACAGTCACTGGGATGCATGTAACTGTTCATGTTTTCCAGTCGGCCTCGTGTCGGTAGCCGTCGGGCACCCACGGACGAGGCCTCCGGCAAAATTTATCTTTCACTCTGAGTGCCACCACAGTCATCGGGCACTGAGCGCCCTTCACAGTTCATAAATCATCTGCAATTGCAATCATCATCATTCATTCATTGCCATTCATTCATAACGGATTCTCTGTGCTGAATTTTTATTTCCTGCAAACTGTAGATAAACGAGAGGTGTATCTGTTTTCTAATCTTTTTCTGAGCTTTCTGATATCTGTTTCTTGGACACACAAGGCAAGCAGCAGAGTTTTAGATGAGCTGGAGCAGACGGGTAGCAGAGGCAGGAAGGCCGGCCAGGAGGGAGTTGCAGTAGTCGAGGTGTGACAGTACCAGGGTCTGAACTAGGGGCTGGGTGAAGTAGTTGGTGAGGAAGGGGCGAATTCTGCGTATGTTGCTGAGGAAGAAGTCACAGGAGTGTGCCATAGATGTGCTGAGAGTAGGAAACGGTCAAGGGTGACACCAAGGTTCTTGGTGGATGAGGAGGGAAAGAGGGTGGTGGATTCAAGGGTAATAGAGATAGAGATCAGTGGTGGGGGAGGAAGAGGGGGAAGAAAAGGAGGTCTGATTTGGAGAGGTTGAGTTTGAGATCATTCAAGTGCATCCAGAGGTGGAAAAGGAGAGGAAGATCTGGACATCATCAGCATAGAAGTGATACGAGAAGCCACAGGAGGAGATGAGGGGACCCAGGGAGCGGGTGAAGAGAGAAAACAGGAGGGGTCCCAGGACTGAGCCTTGGCGTGACACCTGTTAAAAGAGAGTTATTATTTATTGATATTTTGAGGTTGAACTGCAAAGAAAAACTGGTGCCGCAAAGCATTCCCTAAAAAGTTGCAAATAGCATTGTTCCTGTTTTAAATCTTGGTGTGATCTTTGACTCGGTACTTTCTTTTGAGTCCCATGTTAAGCATAACACCAAGATTTCCTTTTTGCATCTGCGCAACATTGCCCGACTAAGATCCTCCCTTACAGCTGTTGATGCAGAGAAACTGGTCCATGCGTTCATTACCTGTGGTATTGATTATTGAAATGGATTATTAGCAGGTGTCTCTGGTAAGCTCCTGCAGAGACTCCAGATGGTCCAGAACGCAGCGGCCAGGGTTTTAACTAGAACCTCACTCTCTGCTCACATCACCCCTATTTTAGCATCCCTTCACTGGCTCCCGGTAAGGCAAATAATTGATTTTAAGATTCTTTTACAAAGAATCTTAAAAGCCCTGAATAATCTAGTACCAGCCTATTTTAAATAGGCTGGTACTAATCTAGTACCAGCCTATTTAAAAGAACTTTAATTTTCCATGTCCCTGCACGTGTCTTAAGATCTGGGAACCAAAGATTGCTGGTTGTTCCAAAGACGAGACTGCGAACAATGGGAGATCGGGCGTTTGCCAGTTACGGGCCTCGTCTTTGGAACATGCTTCCCCTCGCAATAAGGGAAGCTCTGTCCCCAGATATTTTAAAATCTCTTTTAAAAACACATCTTTTTACTATGGCTTTTTAAATTGCTTTTAGTTCTGTGTGTGTTTTTATCTGTTTATTTTTATTCTTGTAATTTTCCTGTAGTGCTGTTTTATTGTTGCTCTTATTATTTTTGATTATTGTCATTTTATGTATGTAAAGTGCTTTGTGATCCCCGAAAGGCGCTATATAAAATCAATGTATTATTATTATTATTATTATTATTATTAATACATTTCACCCACGTTAATACATTTCACAGATGCAACACTTTAGTAAACCTACACCTTAGTGTTTTATCTTCTTTTATGACCATATCAATAGAAATCAATCCATTTGCAGCTAACGCCAACAGTCAACCCACCGCCATCAAAAAGCAAATCATTTGAAACTTCCACCAGATTAACTATATATTGTCAAATTATCGGATTTGTAGTTGACACTCATACATTTATACTCATAATTTATAGAACTCTTTGGCCAAGTGACCCATTCTGGCAGGTGTTTCTGGTACACTTCTATCTTTTCCATATTAATGAGCAAATGGAATGTCACATCCAGTTAAAATACAGATTTGTTAAAAGCAATTCATTAAAATCAGTAGATGTTACACTTAACATCTTAAAAGTATATGATTTATACGAGGTGACCAAAAGGACTCTCTCCCCATCCCGTGCATCGATGAGTCACTGGACCTAGTAGCAGGGTCTATGTGGTTCTAGTTGCTGGAAGAGCTGCTAGTGGCCCACCCCCAGCGACGGAGGATTCCTGGGCCTGGCTGCTTTGTCCAGGACTTCGCTGACACAGTCCTGTTCTCCCCCAAACCCTTGTCTACTATTCCTCCTGGACACGGACGCCAGCAATGAGGGGATCGGAGTTGTTCTGTCCCAGGAAGGGCCCCGACGGTGAGAAGGAGGCACTTCACAGTGGGGGAGCTGGTCTGGGTGTACAGCCCCCAACAGAAGCGGGACCGCTGCCCCAAGCTGGACAGCCCATGACTAGGAACTTACCAGGTCTTGGAGCGCATCGGGGAGGTAGTATATAGGATCCAGTTACCACTCGGAGGATAGCGGGTGGTACTCCACCGGGAACGGCTCACTCCCTGTGCAGCCTGCTCCGTTACCCTTTAGCCCTGGCTCTGCCCTGCCTGACAGTCAGTTGGTTGGTCCCCTCGGGGACAAGGACAAGGGACTTTGAGCTGTGAAAGGTTCAATGGCAGCAGGAGTGTCAGACGGGAGAATCGTCACCAATTGGAGGCTCAGCTTGCCGCATGAGCTGGACCCAGTTGCAACATTGTTGTCACAAATCAGAGGACAATATGTTGCAACAATCAAGGGATCGAGAGCTTGGGATTGGTGGTTGGTGCTGCTGAGACGAACAAGCAACTGCTGGAGTAAGAACAGAGAGAAAAATTGGAGAGAAATAGCCAAGGAGAGCCAGAGAGAAGCAGGACTGAAAAACTACCAAGGAAAACCAGAGACAGCTCTTACATGGCTGTAGCAACACGGCCAAAACAGTGTGCTTTGGACATTCTTTTATTTTGTCAGTCTGCGTAGCACTACGCTGTTCAGCTGTAGTTGTACCACTGGCTTGTAATGCAGCATGCTTTACCTGTTAAGTGTGGAGTCCTGGCTTAATAAACCACTGCATTCAAGAACTTGCAAAGCTTGTGTGAGCCTGCTTCATTTCCATGCTACGCTACAATATTTTTTCTTCCTACGGCTAAGTCATTTGACACGATTTACAACTCAATTCAAATTACTCGTAACATTAAAGCCTTTGGCTAAATATTGGCATTTACATAACAGTTTTGTTTTAAATAAAAAAAATATATACAGCAACACAAACAACAAATGCCCCAAAGAGATCAATCTAATAATGAAACTAAAATTCATGCTTGTAAGTCAACTGTGCTTGAATACAAATATTCACATGTATTAACCTAACTTTGTATTTTTCAGTATTGTAGGTGTCTAATATGATATTTGTTTTTATGAATGAAACATTTTACTCTGTTTCTTTCTGTAAGAAAGGAATTGATCCAGTGTAACAAGATTAAATGGCAATGTATTTCATCAAGCAGTACAAAACGTCAGGCTCAAGGCAATGCTGTTTCATACAAGTAGTGACATTAATCAAAATGGTTTGTGCAATTATTGAAGTTTTAATAAGGATACATGTATTAAAAACACCATCAGTGACCATGTTGCCTTCTGGTGGTTTACATGCCCTCATTTTTCCACTGTTCTCATTTGAATGAAATATAACATTGAACATGAACAATTTATCTGAGCTAGTATTGTGGTAGAAACAATTTCTTGAGGGGTCATAAGGGCATGTCAGTACTGAAATATTATCCTTCTATTGCAGGTGATCTTTGCATATTGTCTTGCTCGACATTACACGTGTAGCCCCTTCCCCCTATAGAATCTGTACGGTGTAGTTACATTTCACTTGAATATGTTATTTTATGAACAAGGACCAATTATCTTAAGCTGTGGGCACGACATCATTACAACATGCCTATAACTTTAAAGGTAATTAAATATACTGTAGGTCAAAAGAGCGATCAGGAATTCTTTTTTAAAATTAAACTCGGGTATGTAGAATTTTATATTAGTTAGTTTGGACTGGTGTCCTACTTCCAAGATGGAAATTAACCAGTTTAAATGTGTGGCCATTTGACCTGTCTGAACTGACTTCTATGAAAAGGAAATGCCAAAAAAAACATGGAAACCGTATGAATCACACTTCTTTGATTGTAATAGAGCTGGGCAGTACTAGACACTTAACCATTCTGTTAATTTGGGAAGTACTTATTTACTGCAAGCATGTAAGTGCTAAATATATTTTATAGAAAAGCAAATGTTTAAATTAGTTTGCATAAACAAACAGAAAATCTCCCTTTGACTTGAAGTACGGACAGTATGACATTGTATGACATTTAATAGAGAAAAGTGTAAAGTATTGCACGCAGGCAATAAAAATCTGCATTATAAATATCATATGGGAGATACTGAAATTTAAGAAGGGATCTATGAAAAAGACCTAGGAGTTTATGTTGACTCAGAAATGTCTTCATCTAGACAATGTGGGGAAGCTATAAAAAGGCCAAAAAGATGCTTGGATATATTGTGAGACGTGTTGAATTTAAATCATGGGAAGTAATGTTAAAACTTTACAATGCATTAGTAAGACCTCACCTAGAATATTGTGTTCAGTTTTGGTCATCTCGTTACAAAAAGGATATTGCTGCTCTAGAAAGAGTGCAAAGAAGAGCAACCAAAATTATCCCGGGTTTAAAAGGCATGTTGTATGCAGACTAAAAGAATTGAATCTATTCAGTCTTGAACAAAGAAGACTACGTGGCGATCTGATTCAAACATTCAAAATCCTAAAAGGTATAGACAATGTCGACCCAGGGGACTTCTTTGACCTGAAAAAAGAAACAAGGACCAGGGGTCACAAATGGAGATTGGATAAAGGGGCGTTCAGAACAGAAAATAGGAGGCACTTTTTTTACACAGAGAATTGTGAGGGTCTGGAACCAACTTCCCAGTAATGTTATTGAAGCTGACACCCTGGGATCCTTCAAGAAGCTGCTTGATGAGATTCTGGGATCAATAAGCTACCAACAACCAAACGAGCAAGATGGGCTGAATGGCCTCCTCTCGTTTGTAAACCTTCTTATGTTCTTAATATGACTTGCTATATTTGAAATCTGTTGGACAGCAAATGCTAAACAAAACAATTGGTGCACATTTATTTCATTATCCACCAAAACTAGCCACGAAAGCAACCATTCCTGTCAAAGCCTGTCGGCTTAACTGGATCGATACAAACTAAGGCATGGACAGCTCAATAATATTGCTCCATTCATATATCTGGCACTGTCCAGATAAACTATAAGCAAATTATGTATGATCTTTTATGAAAATTGTTGGTACTATTTTCCTAAAACCTTTCTCAGCGGAAGGCTACCTGACAAATCACTGGATATTCAAGGTAAATGTAGGTTTTAAAGTGTTTTTTTTTATTTTCAAGAAAATTGAGAAATAGTTTTTTAATTGCGATAGTTGTTTTTTTTATTATTTTCAGCAACTTTATTTAGCAAATCATAATAACACAGGCAAAGTGCTCTCTTCTGTAACAAAGATAAACTTTACGAACAAACTGTGAACAAGTTACTGAACAAACAGCATGATTAGCATTAACACATGTAGGCTATCAGATATTTTAATTTTTTTTAATTTTTACAAATACATTTTAGGATATAACGGGAACTGAAATTCTGACACTTACACAAATACAGTTCACAAACCATGTTCACTATTGTGTACAAGGTACATGAACTGAAGAACAGCTTCATGTAATTAGCTCCATGTGACCTTGAGCAAGTCACTTATCCTCTTTGTGCTCCGTCTTTCGGGTGAGAAATTTGTAAGTGTCTCTGCAGCTGATGCATAGTTCACTCACCCTAGTCTCTAAGTCGCCTTGGATAAAGGCATCTGCTAAAATAAATACATCATAATAAACAAATATCAAATGGTAAAGCCCTATTCAGGTTCTGTTGCTTAATTAGAGGGCCTGAGCTGCTTTATGATTAGTGGAGATTATTAATAGTAAACTTGTGTTTTGATTCAGGGGGCATGAGTGAGGGCTCCTCCCCTTATTTCCTTCCTACCAATAACATCTGCTAACCCCTATTTAAACCCCAAGCCATGAGTTGGCTTTCTGTCTTGCATTTCTGTTTTCCACCATCCTCCCCTCCTCCCCACTACACTTTGTTCCTCTGTTCTGCAACTGCCACTCCACTGGGGGTAAGAGAAGCTCACTTCCCAACCTGCCGCTGGCTTTGTCCTCTGCGAGGAAGGTTCTCAGCCAGACAAGGGGGACCCCTGGCCAAATACATCTAACTCTGTCATCTTCCCATTTTCTCACCTCCTAGATCCCCCTTGGGGGAAGAATCGGTTGCTTCTCAGCCTTGGAGACCGAACAGTTCGATCTCACCTCCGCAAGGGCAGCTTTCCGCGAGCCAAGGGGAATCTCCTTAAATAGGAGGCTGTGTGGTCCATAGGAGGCTGTGTGGTCCATAGGAGGCTGTGTGGTCCAGTGGTTAAAGAAAAGGGCTTGTAACCAGGAGGTACCCGGTTCAAATCCCACCTCAGCCACTGACTCACTGTGTGACCCTGAGCAAGTCACTTAACCTCCTTGTGCTCCGTCTTTCGGGTGAGACGTAATTGTAAGTGACTCTGCAGCTGATGCATAGTTCACACACCCTAGTCTCTGTAAGTCGCCTTGGATAAAGGCGTCTGCTAAATAAACAAATAATAATAATAATAACTCATCTCTAAGTTATAAAGCACATCACTCCTATTATCAATCCCCAGGTCTCTTCCTCTTCACAGCCCATGATCATGTCCAGTGAATTGTGTATAGGGGTAATGTACCATTTTATTTATAGTACAAAGAATATTGGATAGTTGTAATAGACATTGCTGACAAAGGTTGTTTCATGGTAACTCTTGGTTTAGCAGAAATAAGTTATAGTCAAACCAACTATGTTTGAAGACATTGCTAAAGACTTTTAGTTAAAACATTTGTCAAAGAATTGTACTAGTTTCGTTCAGTGTTTCAGTAAATGTATTAGAAAGAAGGTTTACAGCCCTATGATTAACTATAAACGGGGGCTGGAGTTGTAATTAGAACTGCAGTATCTGCTAAGAGGACAGAAATATCTACAGTACTTTATGGAACATTAATGAATTGGAGACAACCAGTCTCTGAGCAATCATGCTAATTTAAAACAAAGTATGTGGTTGGGGGATTCATACACCTCATTGGCAACTGCAATTGTATATTGCTGTCATGGTGAATTTATTACCACATAAACTACAATTTTTGTGTCGAATTACTGTCAGAAAAACGTAAAATACATGGCAAGTTAGCTTATTAGAGACCCTAATATTCTATTGTCTATGGCAGCCAGTGTCTCTGTATTTTACAGGGCTGTTTCATCCTGGTTTTTATTACTTTCTTATAATGCTTAAGGCCCTCTGTACCTTTTTGTTGACACTTCCCATGTTTTCATTATCTCCCAATCCGAAAACTAGTTCAATAATAACAAAGCTGAAGAATAGGTGGTCAGGATCATTTTGTAAGGCTGTGATTTTAAATGTCAGTTTCAATAAAAATAACCAGATTAAAAACGGGAAGGTGTAATAAAAGGGCATTTGTCTGATAAAAAGTGTAACACCTAAGGCAAGGAGGTTTTTCTTTATGTCCAAAAAGATTGTGAGACACTGATAACTCTTTTCACCAGCAACGTCAATAGAACAATTTATTTCCTTAATGGATAAGGACTCATTATTGATAATTAAATACACTTTTAATAAGGAAACTGTCATGGAGCAAGTTGTGCCATGAATCATTCATAGTTATTTGCTTAAGGCAAAAAATAAAAAATAGGTACTTTTTATGTCTTTCACTTTTCTAATATTCTTAGAGTTTTGGTGTTGATTTAAATTGTCCTCTGTGAACATATTGCTTACTGAGTAACGCTTTCCAGTTTTATTGAGCTAAGAACCACTATTTATTCTAATTACAAAACCTTGCAGTTTAACAACATTTCAGTTGCATACAGTACTAGTGTCTGGGAACTGTTCTAGAAGTGTTCTATTTTGTTTTTTTTCTTACCGAACCCTCAACATAACATTGTACCAAACATTTATTACAGATGTGTGGTGTTCTGTGCATGAATAAACCAAAGTTAAAATAATGGCAATGTATCTAAATGCAAAGTTACAGCAAAGCATCAAGGTAAATCCTTACTATATATGTACAGTGCCTATAGAAAGTCTACACCCACTTGAGCTTTTTTCACATTTTGTTGTCAGTGCCTCAGTTTCATGCATTTAAATAGTGATTTTTTTCCACTTATCTACACACCATACTCCACACTGTTAAGGGGAGTTTTATTGAGAAAAATATTATATATTAAAAATACAAAACTGAAAGATCATAATTGGATAAGTCTCCACCCCCGAGTTAATACTTGGTGGAAGAGTTTAAAAGTGAAAGAATTAAAAGTCTGTCTCAGACACACTGAATTCTGGAAGGGCATTAGACATTCAAGAGATAAGGATTAGTCTTTGGCACCTCAAAGCAGAGTTTTGCTGTTGGCTCTTAAAAGCGGGATTTGTCAACCTTGAATGATAACCAACAGAAGGTGTTTTAAGAAATACAGGAGTATGTACCTCCTCATATTAAGAAAATAATGAGAGCTTAGTTATAAAAATTAGGATGTATGCTTTTTTCTTATCCAAAAAGATACCGGCTCGAGGCTCTCTTGAATCCAGCCAAAAAATTACTTCATGCGGTGAATTTGGAAAAGCGCTTACAGTAGAGTTTCATATTAATTAAAAAACTAGCCTTAGCAGCTAAACAGGGTGTCTGAAACCTGCTTGTGCAGGAGATTTTTTAGAAACAGAGAGAGGTCAGGCTTAGTCCAAGCATGGTACAGTTAATATGAGACTATTATATTTAACATGTTCATTATAGCCTTAATTTAAATGAAAATAACTGGACTGGCCACTGTATGCTTTAGTGGTTTTATTCAAAGACTCAGCAATAAACAGAATAGGTGTTGTATATTGGAAATCATCTCTCTATATGTATTCTTTCTATCTACATATATATACAGTACTGTGCAAAAGTTTTAGGCAGGTGTGAAAAAATGCTGTAAAGTAAGAATGCTTTCAAAAATAGACATGTTAATAGATTATATTTATCAATTAACTAAATGCAAAGTGAGTGAACAGAAGAAAAATCTAAAGCAAATCCATATTTGGTGTGACCACCCTTTGCCTTCAAAACAGCATCAATTCTTCTAGGTACACTTGCACAAAGTCAGGGATTTTGTAGGCATATAGTCAGGTGTATGATTAAACAATTATACCAAACAGGTGCTAATGATCATCAATTCAATATGTAGGTTGAAACACAATCATTAACTGAAACAGAAACAGCTGTGTAGGAGGAATAAAACTGGGTGAGGAACAGCCAAACTCAGCTAACAAGGTGAGGTTGCTGAAGACAGTTTACTGTCAAAAGTCATACACCATGGCAAGACTGAGCACAGCAACAAGACACAAGGTAGTTATACTGCATCAGCAAGGTCTCTCCCAGGCAGAAATTTCAAGGCAGACAGGGGTTTCCAGATGTGCTGTCCAAGCTCTTTTGAAGAAGCACAAAGAAACGGGCAACGTTGAGGACCGTGAGCGCAGTGGTCGGCCAAGGAAACTTACTGCAGCAGATGAAAGACACATCATGCTTACTTCCCTTCACAATCGGAAGATGTCCAGCAGTGCAATCAGCTCAGAACTGGCAGAAAACAGTGGGACCCTGGTACACCCATCTACTGTCCGGAGAAGTCTGGTCAGAAGTGGCCTTCATGGAAGACTTGCGGCCAAAAAGCCATACCTCCGACGTGGAAACAAGGCCAAACGACTCAACTATGCACGAAAACACAGGAACTGGGGTGCAGAAAAATGGCAGCAGCTGCTCTGGACTGATGAGTCAAAATTTGAAATATTTGGCTGTAGCAGAAGGCAGTTTGTTCGCCAAAGGGCTGGAGAGCGTACACGAATGAGTGTCTGCAGGCAACAGTGAAGCATGGTGGAGGTTCCTTGCAAGTTTGGGGCTGCATTTCTGCAAATGGAGTTGGGGATTTGGTCAGAATTAATGGTCTCCTCAATGCTGAGAAGTACAGGCAGATACTTATCCATCATGCAATACCATCAGGGAGGCATCTGATTGGCCCCAAATTTATTCTGCAGCATGACAACGACCCCAAACATACAGCGAAAGTCATTAAGAACTATCTTCAGCGTAAAGAAGAACAAGGAGTCCTGGAAGTGATGGTATGGCCCCACAGAGCCCTGATCTCAACATCATCGAGTCTGTCTGGGATTACATGAAGAGAGAGCAACTGAGGCTGCCTAAATCCACAGAAGAACTGTGGTTAGTTCTCCAAGATGTTTGGGCCAGCCTACCTGCCGAGTTCCTTCAAAAACTGTGTGCAAGTGTACCTAGAAGAATTGATGCTGTTTTGAAGGCAAAGGGTGGTCACACCAAATATGGATTTGATTTAGATTTTTCTTCTGTTCACTCACTTTGCATTTAGTTAATTGATAAATATAATCTATTAACATGTCTATTTTGAAAGCATTCTTACTTTACAGCATTTTTTCACACCTGCCTAAAACTTTTGCACAGTACTATATATATATATATATATATATATATATATATATATATATATATATATATATATATATATATATATATATATATATATATATATATATATATATATACTTGTACAAGCTGATGTTATGTATTAAACAAATGTATCTCACATATATACACATATACTTGTATTGTATTTGGTAGCAAGGACCCTGTGAACTCCAGTCCACTTAATTTTTAGGGAAGGAGGGGTGGAAGATAGTAACCATGAGCTCACATTCAATTAATTTTGAAAAATGAGTCACCGGTACTTTTTAGATATATTGTTCACTTAAAGATAGGCGCTGTCAAAACAAAACAAATAATTAGATTGAATTCTTCTGATGTATTAAATGGAGAAAAAACTATAAAAACCGAGATAATACCTGAGTCAAGGATCACTCGACTTGCTTAACTACAAGTTGTGTGGTCCATGCTCTGAGGATCTTTGAAAATGCTGGTTGCTGTTTGGTCGTATTCAGAAGTCTGCCTTTTGAAGACAACTCTTGTTTTTATATTGTATTCTACAACTACACTTTCATATAGTGGAAGGTAAGAACAATTTTGAATGTATATCTCATTTATATTAATGCATTGCTATAAGGTCTAGGAATTACGTTTTAGCTTTGGAGAGTGATATATTGGATGTTTTAGGATTTAGCGGTGCACGCTTTAGCGGTTTGCATGTCTAGCCTAAGGGCTGGGTATGTGATAACCATACCTGTATTATTGTGTTGAAATATTAATGCTGTTAACACTAGAAGCCCCGAGGCGGTCATTTTGGCGGTTTTTGGTTTTAAAATGTAATTTTTTCCAGTCGTGTAACACATATGGGGCTGTGCGTTCGTGTACCTTTCTGTCCGTATGTATTAAATATTCTCACAAAGCATGAAACACAGGAGTGCAGAAATAAAGGAGATATATTACATTATACCTAAAAGCCCCGGGAGTATACAGAACGGTTCTACTTCATTATTTTTATTTACCAGTCCGCAATGTGTTTAGCTGTAATCAGATTAGTCTCTACTCTCTGCCTGAGTGAATGACTGACACTGTGTTGGTTGTGAACAGCCTTAGATTCAAGGTAAAGGAATACCCTTTTGTTGAAAAAAAGAAATAAATTAGACCTTTTTTTATAACTTCTTGTGATGTGCGCTTCTGTAAAATGTTTATTTATCTACGTTGCTCAGTTGCTTTTGCGCCTCTGATAATAAACCGATTGCTGTTAAAGTTAAATGTATTGCTAGCGTTTCAGTTTTATAAATAGGTGTGTTGTAAACTGATGTCTGTTCAGATATTTATTTATTTACATTTCCTTGTTTTGATTTGTAAAATAAATGTTCATATATATGCGCTTCGGATGTTGTTCAGATGTTTGTGACGTACTCCAATAAAAAATAAAAAAATGAATTACATCCAACTGTTTCTCCTTTCGTTATACTATTTACAGTGTTTTGAATACAGCCGTCAGAAAGACTGCTGCGGGGCTTCTAGATATGTGTATATCTCCGGTCCTTCTAGTGTTAAACCTGTAAAGGCACTGGCTATTGCTTGGAATTTGCTGTTGTCTGCAATCACCCAATCCATTTTTAAGCATTTAATAAACAGAAGGAGCACTATTACTGCTCGTTAAAACTTCAAATTAAATGAGTCTGCGTAATTTTGTTGATTTATTAAAAGTTGTCTGGATACGTTGCAAGCCCAGTACACGAACAATCCACTACAGGAGTCCAAAACATCTGTGTCCTCCTTAAACGTCTCCCCTGAGTTTAAGAGTGTGCTCAGAGCAACAAAAGAAGTATGTGCGAATCTGACAGAACCATGTATATATTATATGTGTAATATGTATATAAATATAAATGCATTAAAAATGTTTTACGGAATGTGTTTTTTTGGGTGAATATTTTGTTACTGTTTTAGCCACCTTATGTATTCGTGTAACATTATGTCTGGGTTTTTTGTTTTGTTTCCCATTTTTTTTTCTTTTTTTTAAGCAGGTTATTGAATTAATTTAGTATAGGTCATTTAAAAAAGTACTCACAGTACTCATAAATTGTTGAAGACGATACAGGAATGTGGCAGATCACGGAACATTTCAAGACACCCACTATTTTAAAGTCTAGAGAGACAAGACACTATTTACAACCGCTCATGTTGATCTATTACTTAAGCAATCGATAAACCTAAGGGCTAGCCTCTAGTCTTTGTAATTTATTAAGAAGGGAGTAACAATAAAGAATGGCCTCTAATTGATTCTGTCAATTAGAATCCTGTGGGATATCGTCATAGGAAATTGACAAACACTCCCAAAGCTTAGTTCAGAAGAAATGTATCTAATATAACTGGATGTAAACACTGCATGTGTTTCAGACACCTTGCTTAGCATGATAACTGAATGGATATTCATGAGGACTGGTGTGTGCCGTACATCCGCCATGTTTCCTGCTGATAGTTTCTCTCTCAGGGATTGAATTTGGGATTGAGTAATGTAGACAGGCAATTCTAAACAGGCAACAATGTACTGCTCCAGAGGATGGGCACATGGTATGACAGCCTTAAAGGCACATAGGTCTTGTATTTATAAGTGAAAAGCAATACGCTGTTTTAAAGCTCTTACCTGACAGATATCAAAGAAATTCTGCTTGAATGTCTTCACCTATAATGGCAAAAAGCCGTTTAGATTGGACTTACTTCAGACGGATATAATTCAGATTAGTCTGCATTAGGTAAATGTTTTCAATCTAATTAGAAGGTTTTCTGGAAGATCAAGTATTCTAATAAAGCTTGAACTTCTCTATCATTATCAAACAAGAGTGCAGATATACTGAGAGAAATGTGACTCATCCACACTATCTATTAACATAAAACGGAAAGCAAATTAGAGGGGAAGAAAGGTGGGGCAGGTTCCAACATTTTAACATAATACATTTGTATCTCGATTTGTAAGAGCCTAAAAAACCTTGTGGGTATTCCATCTTTTTTTAAGGTGCCCTTTAATTGCTATGCATAATTACAGTATTACAAAATGTTTACCAAAGATTTAAAACATATTAGTTAGCAACATTTTATAGAAGGTTTAAATAACACTTAATGATTGTTCATATGGACCTATAGGGCCATATTATGAAGCAAGTGCAAAGGCTAAGGCAAAGGCAGAGATAAAATGTACCACATAACAAACTTGGTGAGTGGAGTCTGCCTGATAACCCTGTGAAATCACATTGGTTGAAAGAGAAAGACACAGTATGAGATGGTTAACTATGTAACAGGGCGTTGAATGCTGAAATTAGGCTTTTCCATATCCATGTCTCAAAGTATGTCATGGAGGTCATTGTGAAATTGGTAAACTAAGTAAAATACAAAGACTGTTGTAGGTGCTGCAGCCTTGTACAACTTCTCCTTATGGATAGTATAAAACAAGAAAATACAGGAGAGACTGCCAAATCTGGGGAAATCTTCCACAACTTACTGAAGTTTCAGAGGGAACGTTTTAAAAGTGAAGACATATTAAAGAACATATTAAACACATTGCAGTCCTTGGTAGCCATTGTGGATCTACTGTATTGATATTTGATACAGTATTGATATTTATTATGGAAGATACTAATAGTATTAGTAATTTTCTGTTCAATGCCTGTATGTCAAGATTATATTCCTCATAACTTAAATCCTGATCCAGTCATTCCCCTTGACGGCCCCATTGAGATGGTCTCTACATCTCCTTATGGACTCAGGAGGTGTGGTTACCATCACCCCATGGGTCTTGTCAGTCCACACATCGAATATCAGTCAATACATTGAAAGATGCGAAATGCCAGCAGTACTATACAAATCATGATCAGCATTATGCAACTAGTGTTTGTAGTTACTGATATTGAAGTTATTAATGTAGGCAATTTTACATTGCAATTAAAAATATTAAAACCTGGGGGAATGTTTTCTATTGCCTGAATTGCTTTAGAAACAAAGCAGGTGCAAAGCTGAAGACTAAAATTACATTAATAGTTGAAGAGAACTGTATTAAAATGCAAATGTACAGCTGTTAATAGTTCTTCAAAAACCAATAATCCCCTAAAGACGCCCATGTGTCAAAATGGTTAATGGAAAAATATCCCTGAGGCATAATGGTCTTTTTTCATTTAGGTTTTGATTAAAGTTAACATTTTGTTTAGGAAAAAGAGAAATAAAAGAATGCAAACAGAGTGCTGAACAAAATGTAAAATTAATGAAAACGTGCAATTGAGAAATTGAGGTCACTAATTCCTAAAGCGTATCAGTAGAATATAAACAGCAAAGAGCAAATAGGTCAAGAAAAGCTCAGTTTGGCTCCATGTGTTCAAAAACCTATCAGGTGTTGTGGACGGGTGCAAGGGGTGTAATGAACAAAGTGAAGGTCAGACAGTAGTTCTCCCAAAAATGTTGGTGTTTTAATAACCAAACTCAAAATAAGCCGCCCCTCTACCAACAATGGTATCGGGGGGTACACGGAGGGTTTGCAAACCTAAACAAAAAGTACACAGTAATCCTCAACCCACGTCCTCGGTGCACGAAACAGTGCTCTTCAAATCCCGGGATGGAACATAAAAGGTTTGTTACAAAATCAGGATTGTGCCAAATAGGGGAGCGAAGAGAAGGTGATAATTCATGTCTAAGATTTTTGTAGGCTCTCCACCAGGCTTCTAAAGTAACTGATATGCAAGGATTTTTAAAACCAAGCTATTTTTTTAAATGAAGTCCTATGTGGGCAAGATCTTCTTAGAGGATTGGTGTACATTGTGACTGTTCTAAATGTCGATCCATGATTGTTTAATGTCCGTATTGCAGTAATACCACTGCCAGAGATTTCGAAGTTGAAATGCAATAAAATGCTGCTGGGAATCCGGAGCAGATATGCCCCCTTCCAATTGATCTCTTTTGAGGGTGCTTAGCTTAATTCGAGGTTTATTACTTTTCCAATGAAACTTAAATGAAATTTTATCGAGAGCAGTAAACCAACTGGCTTTGGGGAAAACTGGAATCATGGAAAATAAGTAATTCAAATTATCCTTCAAAATTCAAATGACCTACTTAATATAAAAATGTGGGAGGGTATATTTAAATGTTTCTATCAGTGTTACAATTTGGCCTTGCATGACTACTAATATCTTGCAGCTTTCTTAAACTGGGTTTACATAAAGTTTTTAGGTTATGTTGAAGAACTGCCTCATTTGGCCACCAAAAAAAAAGGCTAAAGCAATCCAATCACCAAACATGAAAACAAAAAGTGAAAAGAATAAAAAATGTCTTATATAAATTATAAAATGGTTAAATTATAAAGCATCCCCATTTTAAGTCACCTGCAAATGGCAATAATATGAATAAATGGCATCGCGTTTTAATTTGAGAAGATTGTCAGTCCTACTTTTAACAGATCTCTGTTGTTAATAAAGAATTGCTTGGTACAGCCTTTAGTTATAGTAGAAATGTGTGTGAGGTTATGTCACAAGTGGGATTTTCACTGCCATGAACATATGGCATGGCTTTCAAAATTGTTACCATACAAAAAAAAAAATGTAGTCAGTTTCCACAGCTTTTTAGCATGAGAAGGTGATTTAGCCACCCTTTTTAGCATGAGGTGATTTAGCCACCCTTTTCAGCATGAGAAGGTGATTTAGCCACCCTTTTTAGCGTGAGAAGGTGATTTAGCCACCCTTTTCAGCATGAGAAGGTGATTTAGCCACCCTTTTTAGCGTGAGAAGGTGATTTAGCCACCCTTTTCAGCGTGAGAAGGTGATTTAGCCACCCTTTTCAGCGTGAGAAGGTGATTTAGCCACCCTTTTCAGCGTGAGAAGGTGATTAAGCCACCCTTTTCAGCGTGAGAAGGTGATTAAGCCACCCTTTTCAGCGTGAGAAGGTGATTTAGCCACCCTTTTCAGCGTGAGAAGGTGATTTAGTCACCCTTTTCTAGCTGCACCATGTTTTGGCCGAGTACTTGAGGAATGTGTGTGCTACGTCACATTCTCACGACAATGGAGAGAGAATTTAGAGTTTCTAACTGCCTGTAAACCAAGTCATTGAGTCATTTTCATAGAAACAAAGTTAGTGAACAAACAAAATCTTTCCCCACATTTAGATTTGAATTTGTAGAGGGGAATATGGAAATATAAAACTAACTCCCTTAACACATATTAAATGTAATCATTTAGGGCTAACTTTGAAAACAACACTTTAATGAGGACAGTAATAAATTCCTCAATGGGACCAAGCAGCCAACACATTAGATTGGCAGAGTAGCATCTAGTTTAATTTCTGATATGTTGTGAGCAAGCTAAGTGCACTGTATTTTATCCACAAGATGTCTCATCATAAAGCCAACAGCAGCTCATTTGGTTCTGTAATTTTACAGCAGGTGTATTACAGACCATACTAGTGCATTTTTAAAAAATCTTAGTAGAGATGTAATTTGCAACCAATTTATGACATCTTTATTCAATATATAAAGGATGTATTAGATTACACATGGTTAGGCATTTAAAAGTGATTTACAGACCTGTATAGCAATTAAGCTGTGTTTTTTTTTTGTTTTTTTTTTTTACAACTCTGCGTAGATAAAGCCATGCTTGTCAAACTGGGAAAAATATAACAGGTACAGTGTTGCACAACAAGCATCAAAGCATACAGAATATTAAGTATTAGATTTGTTTTTGTTCATGATTTTTTTCCGAGGAGCAAACGTTTTGTTATTTTTTAGTGTCTAAAAAAAAAAAAAAAATCTTCAAATCTCAAAAAGGAATTTCACGCCAGAATTCGAATTGGGCAGATTTATATATATATACAGTACTGTGCAAAAGTTTTAGGCAGGTGTGAAAAAATGCTGTAAAGTAAGAATGCTTTCAAAAATAGACATGTTAATAGATTATATTTATCAATTAACTAAATGCAAAGTGAGTGAACAGAAGAAAAATCTAAATCAAATCCATATTTGGTGTGACCACCCTTTGCTTTCAAAACAGCATCAAGCATCAATTCTTCTAGGTACACTTGCACACAGTTTTTGAAGAAACTCGGCAGGTAGGTTGGCCCAAACATCTTGGAGAACTAACCACAGTTCGTCTGTGGATTTAGGCAGCCTCAGTTGCTTCTCTCTCTTCATGTAATCCCAGACAGACTCGATGATGTTGAGATCAGGGCTCTGTGGGGGCCATACCATCACTTCCAGGACTCCTTGTTCTTCTTTACGCTAAAGATAGTTCTTAATGACTTTAAGCTGTATGTTTAGGGTCGTTGTCATGCTGCAGAATAAATTTGGGGCCAATCAGATGCCTCCCTGATGGTATTGCATGATGGATAAGTATCTGCCTGTACTTCTCAGCATTGAGGAGACCATTAATTCTGACCAAATCCCCAACTCCATTTGCAGAAATGCAGCCCCAAACTTGCAAGGAACCTCCACCATGCTTCACTGTTGCCTGCAGACACTCATTAGTGTGCGCTCTCCAGCCCTTGGCGAACAAACTGCCTTCTGCTACAGCCAAATATTTCAAATTTTGACTCATCAGTCCAGAGCACCTGCTGCCATTTTCTGCACCCCAGTTCCTGTGTTTTCGTGCATAGTTGAGTCACTTGGCCTTGTTTCCACGTCGGAGGTATGGCTTTTGGCCGCAAGTCTTCCATGAAGGCCACTTCTGACCAGACTTCTCTGGACAGTAGATGGGTGTACCAGGGTCCACTGTTTTCTGCCAATTCTGAGCTGATGGCACTGCTGGACATCTTCCGATTGTGAAGGAAGTAAGCATGATGTGTCTTTCATCTGCTGCAGTAAGTTTCCTTGGCCGACCACTGCGTCTCGGTCCTCAACGTTGCCCGTTTCTTTGTGCTTCTTCAAAGAGCTTGGACAGCACATCTGGAAACCCCTGTCTGCCTTGAAATTTCTGCCTGGGAGAGACCTTGCTGATGCAGTATAACTACCTTGTGTCTTGTTGCTGTGCTCAGTCTTGCCATGGTGTATGACTTTTGACAGTAAACTGTCTTCAGCAACCTCACCTTGTTAGCTGAGTTTGGCTGTTCCTCACCCAGTTTTATTCCTCCTACACAGCTGTTTCTGTTTCAGTTAATGATTGTGTTTCAAACTACATATTGAATTGATGATCATTAGCACCTGTTTGGTATAATTGTTTAATCATACACCTGACTATATGCCTACAAAATCCCTGACTTTGTGCAAGTGTACCTAGAAGAATTGATGCTGTTTTGAAGGCAAAGGGTGGTCACACCAAATATGGATTTGATTTAGATTTTTCTTCTGTTCATTCACTTTGCATTTAGTTAATTCTAGGTACACTTGCACAAAGTCAGGGATTTTGTAGGCATATAGTCTGGTGTATGATTAAACAAATATACCAAACAGGTGCTAATGATCATCAATTCAATATGTAGGTTGAAACACAAGCATTAACTGAAACAGAAACAGCTGTGTAGGAGGAATAAAACTGGGTGAGGAACAGCCAAACTCAGCTAACAAGGTGAGGTTGCTGAAGACAGTTTACTGTCAAAAGTCATACACCATGGCAAGACTGAGCACAGCAACAAGACACAAGGTAGTTATACTGCATCAGCAAGGTCTCTCCCAGGCAGAAATTTCAAGGCAGACAGGGGTTTCCAGATGTGCTGTCCAAGCTCTTTGAAGAAGCACAAAGAAACGGGCAACGTTGAGGACTGTAGACGCAGTGGTCGGCCAAGGAAACTTACTGCAGCAGATGAAAGACACATCATGCTTACTTCCCTTCGCAATCGAAGATGTCCAGCAGTGCCATCAGCTCAGAATTGGCAGAAAACAGTGGGACCCTGGTACACCCATCTACTGTCCGGAGAAGTCTGGTTAGAAGTGGCCTTCATGGAAGACTTGCGCCAAAAGCCATACCTCCGACGTGGAAACAAGGCCAAGCGACTCAACTATGCACGAAAACACAGGAACTGGGGTGCAGAAAAATGGCAGCAGGTGCTCTGGACTGATGAGTCAAAATTTGAAATATTTGGCTGTAGCAGAAGGCAGTTTGTTCGCCGAAGGGCTGGAGAGCGGTACACAAATGAGTGTCTGCAGGCAACAGTGAAGCATGGTGGAGGTTCCTTGCAAGTTTGGCGCTGCATTTCTGCAAATGGAGTTGGGGATTTGGTCAGAATTAATGGTCTCCTCAATGCTGAGAAGTACAGGCAGATATTTATCCATCATGCAATACCATCAGGGAGGCATCTGATTGGCCCCAAAATTATTCTGCAGCATGACAATGACCCCAAACATACAGCGAAAGTCATTAAGAACTACCTTCAGCGTAAAGAAGAACAAGGAGTCCTGGAAGTGATGGTATGGCCCCCACAGAGCCCTGATCTCAACATCATCGAGTCTGTCTGGGATTACATGAAGAGAGAGAAGCAACTGAGGCTGCCTAAATCCACAGAAGAACTGTGGTTAGTTCTCCAAGATGTTTGGGCCAACCTACCTGAAGAGTTCCTTCAAAAACTGTGTGCAAGTGTACCTTGAAGAATTGATGCTGTTTTGAAGGCAAAGGGTGGTCACACCAAATATTGATTTGATGTAGATTTTTCTTCTGATCACTCACTTTTGCATTTTGTTAATTGATAAATATAAACTATTAACATGTCTATATTTGAAAGCATATATATATTATTGAATATTGGTGCTTTGAACTTTGATAGGCGGGATTTGGATCCAAAATGTGTGTGTGTGGCGGGGGAATGTTTTTTTGGTGATCGCTACATTTTTTCAGTTGTCTATTTCAAATTTGAAAAGCCTTTCATATGAAATGTCTCCTCTTCACCCACTGCCACCACTGCCAGTGCGCCACACCGCTGTCTGCCTGTCCACTGCCAGCATTGCCTCTGCTGGCCGCAGGTCCGGAGCAGGCAGCGTTTCTGCTGCCAGCGTTGCCGTTAGTAGCATTTTTGCTTCCGGAATGCCTCGTCCCATTGTCAGCGGTGAGGACACCCAGGCAGAAAAAGGAGGAGGTGAGGAGACCTCCACCAAATACCAGCCCACCTCCAAGGATCCACAAGGGGAAAGACAGACATGATGGGAGGGGGGTTGTGTTTTTAGAGGAGGTGGCTGATTGCGGTCATGTGTTGCATTGTGCCCTGCAAAAACAAAAAGAGGCTAAGGTGGGGACAATGTAACGATCTGAGCATTTGTGTTGTTGTACTGTAATTCCCACTGTTTCTCGTGTAATTCTCACTGTAATTGTGTTCCCCCGCTGTTTCGTTTACCTCGTGGGTGTGTTGTTCTGGTTGCCATGGTTCCTGTATTCCTCTGTTGATTCCTGTCAAGCTGACAGAGCTGTGGTCTCTGTGTGGGTGCTGAGATAGCGTCCAGAGAAATAAAGAAGGGATTTGAAAAAGGATCCAGCGTCTCTCCGTTTTCTGCCAATGGTCAACCTATGTTCCTACCATGCCACTGCCTGGCCTTGAGTACTAAATGGGAATTTATCCACTTTTTTATTTACCACTACACCCACTCAGTTACAGTAACTATAAAAATACATACGGTTGTTTAGAGCAAAGCCGTTCATTCAGCTGCAAACCTGTATCATCTAACATATATTCAATTAGTCTTTGCCTTGCACAGTATTATTCGACAGCGGGACATACTAGATTTTTTTGTAGAGCCTCCTTACCTACAATGTCCACACAGGTAATAACACCCACTTCTCACCGATCGTATGGTACTGCTTTGTTATTGCAACATGAGAGGCTAAAAATGTATTTATTTTTAGCGGTAAATTGAGCAAAAACTTTTTTTGAACTTTACCACCACCACGAATACTAACCGAAGGGCACGCAGTTAAAGTAGCAAGAGTTTTTTTGATGATGTTTCTGATAGGCTTCCTAAAAATAATAGGACACTTCATATTTGTTGTTGAGTCCATTGCATAAGGGGAGTGGTGGATTGTGTAACAAATTCTCTATAAAAAGAAAACCTAGTGATTGTTGGTAGCAACGCAGTCAACATAGCAACCAAATTCCTGAGCTTTTCTTAAAATGCTACTGAAAAACCGTGAAACACCATTCTGTTCATTGAATAAGCCATGCATTCAAAAATTGAAACTGAAACCTTTTCTGCATTTTATTTCTATGTACATAACCTCTGTTTTTCCCAGAAATAAAATTCCTTAATACAGATGATTTGTAAGTTTTATATTTATATTTTTGACATATTAATTGTTTTGTACATAATTCTGTTTCATAGAGTTCACATCTACATTGATAAAATGATTGAATCGTGTCCTTTGTGTTAACCAGTAACAAGCAGAGAGAGAGAAGGAAGGGGAAGTTAGAGGAGTAGAGAAAGAATGACAGATACAAGAGACTATACAGAAGCAGCTCAATTAACAGGGTAAACTATATACAATACAAACCATTCATACAAATTAAGCCTAGGATATAGAATTCATTACATTAATATAATAAAGGTGAGCAAACCTTCTACAGCGTACATGTCAGTAAGTTACATTTAATGAAAATGTCATCATCAACCTCTGGTGGCCAATATATAATAGCCAGAGAGTATTTCTTGTTTACACAAAATGCCTCAATAAAACATGTCCATTAAAAAAGGCTTGCTCACCACTAGCCTTTCCCTTTCAAGAAAGGACAGCACTTACATTGCCTTGAATGCGTCTACTTATCTTTGGAATGCAAACTGTCTAATTCAGCTTTTTTTGTGGTTAATCAACAGTTCATGGAATAGGGGTAATACAACAAGTCTTTGTTAGCAGCAATGATCAATTGCTTTTATCTGAATGGATCTGTAACAACAGGATCATCAACACAGATATCCAAAATAGACTAAGACTGCCTCAAGCAAATGAAGAAGGGTTATACATACAGCACCTAGTGGAAGAGATGAGTATTTACTAAAATCCTTGGAATCATTTAACAGCATGGTAGAATAAGAATGATTTTCTTGAGGAAATGGAGTCACATCGTCATCTCAGAAGGGCAGAATTACCTATCTGAGTGGGATGTCCAAGAGGAAGATGGTAAAAGGATTCAACTGTGGTTGTGTTGTTGATGGGTCAACTAAAAATGGGCACAAATGAGAATGGAAATTGACAGGATATTTACACCCAAAAAATGTATTAATTGTAAATACTTTCCCTTTTATATTTTCTGGAATAAACCCCCTGCTTCCTTTTAAAAATAATGTCTTGTCAATGTATTATTGAATACAATGTTTGAAAATGAAAAAATGTACCTTGCTGCTACTCTTTGTTTAGATATCCTGTCAGGGCTCTTGTGTAAAAGAGACCTGTTTTTTATATCAATAAAAATAATAATAATTAAATAATATTAATAATGGCACAACATTTCCTTAAACTGCATCACCATTTAAAAGTGCACGCATTCAGGACAGTGCAAATAGACCATTTCTCTGAGACCAGAGCCTTGTTAAAGACCTATTTTTCCTCAAACTCCAAACTGAACCAGCCTCAACCAGATGGGAAGTAGGGAGTGTCACTGTGGTAGTTGTAATCTGGACACACTTTTTGCACTAGTTTGTAGTCAGTGCTGTAAAAAGAGATGTAAATACAGATCACTTTGAATGGCTTGGAGCAGAGCCATGACACATGGCTTTGTGTCTGCTCCTGGTAACACGTTTTAGAGGGGTCGTAGTTGCAGAGTGTGTTCTTGGTTGCCTTGTCAATCTTTTCATACTCAATGCGACAATTGAAAGACTTGGAATCTTTGGCATCAATCACACTCTGTTGTGCCAAATCAAACTCTACAATCTTGGTTGGGGGAACCAGGCTCACAGATACATTCCCCTGGCCGGTGGAGTTGTGACGGAAGTAGACACTGAAAGTTCCATTCCCATGGTCCACAATCTTCCCAGTTATCAGCAGGTTGAGCTTGACAGTTTTAATATTGGAGTGAAAATCCCCCCAACCAAACATTTTCTTAAACTTCCCTGTTTTGACAATTGGCCGTCTTTTGGCTCTTGGCTGTGGTTCCTGGAGGTCTGTGGAGTTTCTCAGCCAGTCCCAAAGGTCCTGCTCAGAATATGGTTCTGGGGTATCATATCGCAGGTCTAAAGCAGTGGCATTTTCTTTGCCATGTAAAGTCTGTGATAGCAGTCGGCTGATAGACAAGTCTTTACTGCTTTCTGTCCATATGTTTTTTAAGGTAGATTTGGGGCTTCCTGATTTGAGAAGTTCTGATTTCCCTGCAATGGCAGCATTAGCACAAGTAACCTGTAAAAAATACAAATTAACAAATGATTAGGAGATACTGTATGGATTTGCTTTAAGGACAAGGTAAATGGAGTTAAAGGGAATTAGAACATTGCAATAACAAATAAACAACATGTACAGTATGAGCCATTTTATTGTCACTCATTGAAACTACCAAGATAATAAGGGTCACCAATTACAGAATAGTCTGCCTTTTCAATGTTTTACATTCCTTCTGTTTTGTATTTGTAAAGCTAGACCATCCTGTATGTGTAAAATCTGTATTTGCTTACAATTGTAAGTCGCCCTGGATAATGGCGTCTGCTAAGAAATAAATAATAATAATAATAATAATAATAATAATAATAATAATATGTTTTCTTATCTTAGTGGGTTTTAATGTAACTTTAAAATTGCTGCTTTTGTATTATGTGTATAATGTTATTTAAATGGTCTGACTGTGGCAGTTGTATGTGAGACATGCTATACAAATGTATTGTGGTTTGTTCTTTTTTTTCTGCTATGTACTGTACGGTGCTTTGCGATACTTTTGTATAAAAAGTGCTATATAAATGCAATAAATAAATAAAGAAAGAAATAAAGAAATAAAAATAATAGTGCCTTCTAATGGAGCTTCCTGATTGGTGTATGAAAGTCCAGATTTTTCTACTGTACTATAAAAGCAACATTGTTGTATCCCCCAAGGGGAATTCCTATACTTGGTTATATCTCAAGGAATCCAGCCCACAAGTGCAGCCAGATGCAGTGCATAAAAAAACAGACTATTAATCAATGGGGGGAATGTTCTCTGGGTTGGTGATTGATGAATCCTGCTTTTTTTTCCTGTTTAATACATGAACAGAATTTACACCATTCCATGGGAAAATTTGACATTGATTGCCTGATTACTACTGTAAAACATGATGGCAGATCTATCAGGGTAAGGCTATGAATTTTGTAGGTTGCCCTGGGATCAATACTTAGAAAATCAGGTTTTGCTAGCAATCAAAAAGGTCTTTGGATGTTGAGGTGTGGAATGTAACATCATTCAAGCAGTATATCTTGTGGAAAGCCTGTCGTTTGGCATTAAAAGGTGGAATGTACTTAACTAAATTGTATGCCTCATGAAGAACTTCCTTTTTATATAAAGTTCTGTGTAAAAGAAGTGCATTCCTACATACAGATGCCATTGAAAGATATTAAGTGTCTGTTAAATTGTCTTTTCCATTTGTAAATCTAAAAAATCTGGAAATACAATATGTCCCCCTGTGATCAAGATGGCTGGTGGTGACGTCAGACCCTGAAGAGAATGGACACAGACAGTCAGCACTGCAGGATATGAAAAGCACTGCTTGTGCATTTAATAATAAATAAACAAATGGTTTAAACGGAACAGAACACTTACTCAAAATAAATGGCACGTAGGCCAAAACAGACAAACAAAAAAAACAGACACACAACAACAAGTATCGTGCTAGTCTAAACTAGCACGCGTAGCAATTGTTATTTTAAGATTGACTGTCTTGCCTCACGACTCTCGTTCCGCCCTGAACACAACAACCCGATTCTGTGAAAGCTGCAGGTTCTTATAGTGGTGGTCGAGGGATTTAACTAGCTAACTAGCTAGGGGCAGGACACTACGCCACACCCCCATTTAGAAAAAAAACACTGCATTTTGACTGCAATTCAAGAGCTTTATTGGACATATTGACGGTGTGTAGAGTGTAACTCCAGTTTACAATAATTCAGGTGTAGTTCCACGTCAACATTATTACAATATTCATTAAGAACTGTAGTGTACTATCTGGGTATTGTAATTTTACTATATTAAGATGTAGCATACATACCTACCACCCTCCCTGTTTTAGAGCACATTTCCTGTGTTTATTTTTTGTACCTGCACATTTTAAACATGTTATAATCAGATGAAGGGCACTTATCCCGATTGAGTTGGGATCAGTTACCTTTTCTTTTCTTTTTAGTTGAGTGTGAATGAGTCAGTTAAATTCAATAAAACCAGTAGCATACAAGTATTTGCTGTTGATAATAATAAATCCTCACAAATCCAATTACCAAATTGAGTTTAGTCATATGAATAATGTCATACAGCTGTGATGGTTTATGCTGGAGATATAGCTCAGCTTAATTCAGTCTTCTTCCTGTGTTCCAGTCAGCTATTGCATTTAACCCCTATGTTTGATCATATTTGAGTATGTAACATCAAAAATACACTGTATATTTAAATGTGACATTAATATTTAAATATTGGCATTATTAAAAACTGTATGAACTCCCAATTGTTACTTACATACATCAGGGTTATATTTTATAGCAAACCATTGTGAATCATATACTGTACTTTGACTGGCTAATGTTTTTGACTAAAATCAAATGTTATAAACTTTTTCAGTGAACAGACATTTTGATTCACAATAAGGACTGTTATTTGTTTTTAACAACCACAAAACTCTGTTAACATGCGTTGACTTTCAGTTTTACACAAGGGTACAGTATTTAATTGTTAAAGATCAAAAACAAAGAACAAAACACAGTCACAGTTTCATTACATAATATTATTCTTGCCTTTGGTGTATGGTAGACACAATGGTACCAATGCCAAAGGAGTATTCAGTCTCTTTTGTCTCTTTGTGTGATTGCTCAGTTCAAATGAAAGAAGTTATTTACAAACCGCTAACCAAGATCATGCAACAGTCTCTTGACACAGGGGTTGTACCGACAGACTGGAAAATTGCAAACGTAATACCGATCCACAAAAAGGGAGACAAAACCGAACCAGGTAACTACAGACCTGACTTCTATTATATGTAAACTTATGGAAACTATAATAAGATCTAAAATGGAAAATTGCCCATATGGTAACAATATCATGGGAGACAGTCAGCATGGTTTTAGGAAAGGGAGATCGTGTCTAACTAACCTGCTTGATTTTTTTGAGGATGCAACATCGACAATGGATAATTGCAAAGCATAGGACATGGTTTATTTAGATTTCCAGAATGCTTTTGACAAAGTCCCGCATAAAAGATTAATTCTCAAACTGAACGCAGTAGGGATTCAAGGAAATGCATGCACATGGATTAGGGAGTGGTTAACATGTAGAAAACAGAAAGTACTGATTAGAGGAGAAACCTCAAAATGGAGCGAGGTAACCAGTGCAGACGACACAAAAATAGGAGGAATGGCAAACACTGTTGCAGGAGCAAAGGTCATTCAAAACGATCTAGACAGCATTCAGAACTGGGCAGACACATGGCAAATGACATTTAATTAAGGAATCTATGAAAAAGACCTAGGAGTTTATGTTGACTCAGAAACAAGATGCTCGAATATATTGTTGGAAGTGCTGAATTTAAATCAAGGGAAGTAATGTTAAAACTTTACAATGCACAAGTAAGACCTCACCTAGAATATTGTGTTCAGGTCTGGTCACCCCGTTACAAAAAGGATATTGCTGCTCTAGAAAGAGTGCAAAGAAGGGCAACCAGAATTATCCCGGGTTTAAAAGGCATGTCGTATGCAGACAGGCTAAAAGAAATGAATCTATTCAGTTTTGAACAAAGAAGACTACGCGGTGATCTGATTCAAACATTCAGTATCCTAAACGGTATAGACAATGTCGACCCAGGGGACTTTTTTGACCTGAAAAAAGAAACAAGGACCAGGGGTCACAAATGGAGATTAGATAAAGGGGCATTCAGAACAGAAAATAGGAGGCACTTTTTTACACAGAGAATTGTGAGGGTATGGAACCAACTCCCAAGTAATGTTGTTGAAGCTGACACCCTGGGATCCTTCAAGAAGCGGCTTGATGAGATTCTGGGATCAATAAGCTAATAACAACCAAACTAGTAAGATGGGCTGAATGGCCTCCTCTCGTTTGTAAACTTTCTTATGTTCTTAAACATTTCATACTTTTATATGTGTCAGCTAATGACAGTAATGAAAATAACTGCAGTCATTATTGCAGGTTTTAGGGCTCCAACATCTATTGAGTATTAGTCTTTGCGAATGATGTGCTGTCATGCAATCAGATGTAGTTTATCATTTATTTTTCTATTATTGGATGTGCTTCTAGCAAATATTCAAATGGATGTAAAATAACTTTTCCGTTGAAATGTGAAAAAAAAATTACAAGCTAAGGAATTAAGAGTAAAACATTTAACAGTCATACAACGGCATACAAAACTGTATTGTGTTGGTATTATATTGCAAATGCTTTCCATTCTGTTAATAGACAGCACTATTGTGCAATGTCAGCATGTGCCTTAATGTCTGTGGAATGTTTTCCCAAACAATCATGGTGTTTTCTACACATAAGAACAATATATATATATATATATATATATATATATATATATATATATATATATATATATATATATATATATATATGTGCAAAAAATGATTCTCTTCATTTTATTTTTAAACAATAACAAATCATTAAATGATCCAAGATGTCCATTAAGTCATTGTATTAAGTCAAATTCCAGCTGACTAGTTGGTGAACCTTAATATATCCAAAAATGGGAAATGCATATACTGTATGCATGTATTAGAAAGCATGCAGGGACCACAGTAGTATTTAGGCTTGCCAATTAAACAGCTGTTGGGCATTCCAATAAATAGCTAATGGTCTTTGTCTGGCAGAATTGTACCAGTCGAGAGCTTGTAGTATTTTCATGTCAAGATGCAATATTAGAGGGATGGAAGTCTTTCTCTTTGTCTGCCAAGAGAAGTGCTGTGGTAGTGCTGAGAATCATCATCGGCCTATCCAGTGCTGGAGGTGACCACAGCCTACAGTGTGCCAAGGGAGCTGTGCCAGCTTGAAGGAGTTTACTGCAGACAAAAACACTTAGTTCTGTGCTAGTTCTGTGCAATCACCCAAGCACTGATTGACAAAGGGGTTCCTCAGTGTCATGCAAGCAAGCTTTTTCTTAAGGAGATGAGGCAGTAGTTCAGTCAGTTCAGTGGCTTTGCCTATTGAATCCTTGTTCCTCTATTTTTTTTTCTGCAAAGGTGCCATTTGCCAGTAGTATTGAATTGTGTGGTGGTTTTGTGATGTGGGCTGATCACAAAGTTTCTATTTGATACCCATAAACTTATCCCATGTATCCCACAAACTGTATTTGAACCTTTCCCTCTAAAGGTAAGAGCCAAGCAATATGAATTATTGACATATGACACTATTCCTATTAAAAAGAATCAGAAACAGATAGCTCAGACATGTCTGTTCAACTACTTTTCATTTCCAGTAAAATGTCCAGATGTTTAGAAGTCATAGTTAAAGTGAAATTATTTAGGCCAGGTTAAACACAGGCTGTAAATAATCTAGACATTTTAAAGAAGCTCTGAAGTGTAATACTGAGATACGGAGGTAATGTAATTAAATCCAACTAATTATACAACAAATCAAATCAATTTAAAAAGCAATTATCTTATTAACATACCTTTATTACGCTCGTATCTGAGCTCTAATATAATTAAATAATCAACAAGCATCAATAAAAAACAGACAGGGGACATATTAAATGGAAAATTGGCAGCATGTGCATTCTGAGAGACTGTGGTTTGTGGTTTCTCATATTCAACATAACATCTATAAATTCCTGAAATTTACAGCACAACAAAATAGGAGGGGGAGATACAGTTCAGGGATATTTACTGTTTGGGAGCATAGGGTCTGGTACTGCACAGGCAATACAACCCATAACATTCAGTACTAGAAACATCAGAGATAGAGTAGAGATGTGTTACTGTGTTGTCTATGACAACGATTTGGAGGAGATATTCACATAGCATAACAATTTACCAGGGGGCTGGTTACAGAGATACTTATAAACTCAAAATTAGCAGAATTGTATTTGTGGTAAAAGTGTCACCTAGTACCTAAGACACTGCAATAGGGCAGCAGTGTGGTGTAGTGGTTAGGGCTCTGGACTCTTGACCGGAGGGTCGTGGGTTCAATCCCAGGTGGGGGACACTACTGCTCTACCCTTGAACAAGGTACTTTGCCTAGATTGCTCCAGTAAAAACCCAACTGTATGAATGGGTAATTGTGTGTAAAAAATAATGTATAATGTGATATCTTGTAACAACTGTAAGTCGCCCTGGACAAGGGCGTGTGCTAAGAAATAAATAATAATAATAATAATAATAGAATGTACCACTACCGAAGGTAAAAAGACTATGCTTCTGTTCTAAACAGGACTAGGTGCATATTGCTTCTTCGGGGACTAACTTGTTACACAAGGAATTTTAAAGAAAATACCAATAGTGCCCTCTCAATGAAGGCTCTACCGAGCCGTAGTGGACCTTGACTTTGGTTAGCGCCCTTGCCTTTGGCGCGGGAACCATATCTCCAGTCACGGTCCACTTCCACACGGTAGAGCCTTCTTCAACGGGCACTGTCACTTAATTTATGCCATCTCCTATACAATTGGAGGAGTATGAATATAACACTATTTTATACCTACTGCAGTAAATTTCAGATGGTATCCCATGCACATTTTTTGTTACATCATCTTTGTAACACTGTAGCATACATGCATTAGTGCAGTGGTACTCAATTCTGGCCCTCAAGATACATTCCAGGTCTTTATTGTAAGCAGGTCCGAAATTAGTTAATTGCCTCTTAGCAGGTTCAGTTAACTATTTCAGAACCTGCTTTGAGAATTGAGTACCACTGCATGACACAGAGGACTATTTAAGTTTAAACCAAGAATATACCCCTGGTGTGGAGTATGTTTTGAGGGCTTTTTATGCTAGGAGGGAGGGCACGTGCCGCAATGTTGACTGGGAGATCTCTGACTGAATACAAAAGATATAAAGATAACACAAATAAAAAGGTAGTGAGGGCATGAAGGCAGACATGGATATTACAGAGGAATTCATGTTTGAAGAGAAGGAAATCAAAAATGTGACGACATAACAGAAAATAAAGAAGTAAACAACAAAAATAATACAATTGTCTCATAAATAAAAGTAATGGAGAAACAACATTTAAATAAGCAGGAATTCAAGGGAGGACATGAGAGGACATATAATTGGATACAGAACTGGTTAAAATACAAAAAGCATAGTGTAATTGTGAGAGGTGTAAGTTCGGATTTGGGGAAAGTACATGGTGGGGTACCACAAGGTCTGTACCTAGACATTTATTGTTCCTCATTTACATAAATGACTTGCACCAAGATACGCACGGCTAGATTGTTAAATTGTGTTGCATATGGTATGTCAAAATCCAGTTTAGAAGTATAAAATGAACAGGATGGAAATAGATAAGAAAGGGCTTGCCCAGAGCTGAGCTGATCGGGAGGTCCTGATTGACTGGAGGGGCATGCCCTGAGAGCCTTCGCCTGTTTAAGACCACAGCAGCACCATCGTTTGAGGCTACTGCACGGCCATAGCCATACAGACAGGCTCTATGCGAAAGCTTGCTGTGTTTACATTGAGAAGGACAGCGTCCACTCTGCAGGAAGGCTCTGCCCAGTCAGGACCACCAGGAAGACCCGGAGTCGCTGGGAGGCCAGGACTTCGGGAGCAACAGCAGTAGGTTAGTTTAGGGGATTTCATCCCAAACTAAGTATAGAGAGGGTTTCGTAGTGTAATAGGTTCCTGGAGCGGGAGGTCTCTTTTAGTGAGGCTAGCGCTCGCCTTGTGTGACAAACTTTTATATTTAGCTTTGTTTCGTTTTCTTTATTAAATCCGGCGCTAGGATAACCATTGTATTATTCAGTATTATTCAGTGACGACCCACGTAAGTAACATCTCCCTGTTACAGGGAGGTTATGCTAAGATTATACAATGCCCTAGTTAGAACCTACCTGTACCTAGAATACTGTGCAGTTTTGGTCACCTAACTACAAAAAAGACATAATTGCACTCAAGAAGGTACAGAGAAAGGCAACCAGGCTGACATGAGCTGTAAGAAAGGTTAAAATAATGAAATCTCTTCAGCCTAGAAAAAAGAAGGGAAACAGGGTACTTGATTGTAGTCTATCAAATCATATAGAGAAAGTTGACCCAAGACACTACTTCAAATTTAGTACACAGAGTAGAACAAGACGGTGAAGCACTTTTTTACTCAGAGATATAAATGCATGCAATAACCTATCCGGTGTCATAGTATGATCTAAAACAGATTCTGTCCTTTTAAATTAGATTCCCCTAGAGGGACGAATGTTGTGCTTACAAGGGTCTGCTTAAATGTGTTGGCCGGTAAAGTGCATGTATCCTGTTTGTCAATATTATACTGGATATGTTTGTTGTTTTGTTTGTTTTTTTGATGATAGACACTGAGTTTTCTGGTCTAGTCACACTCGTACAAACTTTGACGTTAACAGAAGTGCCTGGGGTGCTTGGTAGCAGGTCAAAGAATACCACTTCAGTCTCCTTGATTCTCCTTGATGAGGAAGGCATTTGCCTTCAACTGAGTTCCCAGAAGAAAACATGAAAAAAGACCCACTATCCGACAACTGCAGCTCATCTTTTTTTTAGCAACTTTATGCTTATGTTTTGTTTGATGTCATTAAACCTCCTTTGGTGTCTGACACACGTTAGATACTGCAGATATTTGGTATAATGTTGGATTGAAGTTTATCACTGAATGAAAACAGAAAAAAACATAAACATCAAACAGAAGGGTTCAGGAATATGACGGATTGGATATAAAACAATGGTTTCATGGTGATTTTTAGGTGTGTTTTACAATGTGAAGATAATCATGTTTGTTTATTGTATAAAATACTGTACTTGTTCAGGGTCTAAGGCCTATTCAAAACTCTCTTAGAAAAGAACTACTTAATTACATAGCAGGCAGTTTCAAAAAGTTAACATCATATTTTATATTTTAATCTACTGTATCATTATTGATAGACAGCAGCAACTTAGAAGTACTACTGTTGCAAATGTAGTTTTTAAATGTAAACCAGTTATATATGGCACATGGTATTGCACTTAGCATTACTTTATTCCAGTTTACTGTCATTATCTATTGACAGTACTTAAGAGTGGCTATCAATTGGTTGTACCAGATGTACTTAAGAGAGCAGATGTTAAAGAGCTCTGTAGATGCCTGTACAGTTTGAATGCATTGAGTTTGTGTAAAGGTTCTGGGTTGTCTTCTACAACCTGGAATAGCCACTTACTAAAGTTTAAGAGAAAAGCTGAATGTCCATGCTGATTCTCACCGACATTCAAAAATGTGATCCTCAGTTGGTTAGGTTTTTTTTTTTTTTTTTTTTTTAAACATACAGTAGCCATTAAACACACAGTAGTAATTCATTTAAAAGTAAATGGTTCCATATCCCATATGTCCCACAAGGAAATTCACCAAAGGAGGTGAGTTCCCAGGTGATTAGACCATGTAACCAGTCTCCATTTTTGAAGGACCCGACTCCACAGAATACCTCAGCTGCTGGTCTCTGTTGAGCACCTGCTCACTACACAATTACGTTTCCTGCTGGGTTTTCCATGTTCATATTTTTCCACACAGATCTCATGTCTACTACTATTGACTCATCTGCTAGTGAAGCTTTCACTAGTATTACAAACTCGCAGAAAATATGTGTTAAAGAACTTGTTAGAGTATAACATATTCATATCTGTACAATTTTCAATTCAAGCTAACCACACAAACACATATATTCTAATTTAGTTTTCCAAAAACTGCACTTTTATGAAAACTTGAGCTTCTGTACACACACTGATAGGCTAAAATATATTGGGCAAAACCAGTAAGTAAAATTATTTACTTGATCATACAATTGAATGCAAATTAGAAATGAGGTCTCTAGAGTTTTAAAAAAAACGTGTAGCAAGAGCTAATGTACAGTATATGATTAGTTAAAGCTCAGTTAAAGACACTGGATCATGGATAGTCAATTTACTCTGGTGTAAGAGGGTCAATAATGCCCCTGTTACTTTTCACATATTTTTTTGTCACTTGTATGTTTTTATTTTTATCATTTTACACTTTGATTTGATAAGTATACATTTTACATATTATTGATTAACAATTTGAAATTGATTTATCACTTTCTAGTAACTTCTCCACTTCATTTGTTATGCCTTATTGGGTATCATTGATAGTTTTACGCACCTGAATATAAATAGCCCACATCTCTTGCAAACTGGATGGCCATCCTGAGGGTTTGTTTCTGTCTGTCCGTCCTTTGTTTTGGTTTTGTTTGTGCAGGAGTGGGAACACAATTTTAGTGTTTGGAACGGAGTGTAACAGAGGGAAGTGAAAGAAGCCTGAACATGGACTTTCCTGACGATAAGTATTCGGCTGACATACAGTATGCCTTCTTGAAATGTATTTTTGTTTACGACTGTAAGTCGCCCTGGATAAGGGCGTCTGCTAAGAAATAAATAATAATAATAATAATAATAATAATAATAATAATAATAATAATAATAATATGCCGGTTTGAACAATGAGCATGAGTGAATTCGAGTTTTTAGCCTGTCAGTAGCTAATCAGACCCTATGATATGGAAAGTAAAGTAAGAGATTGTTATACAAATTTCTCTCGCTCTGATGTTCCCTCCCCTGCCTGTGTTATGTGTTTTGTGTTTTTACATTGGTCAGTGTTTGTATTATTATCCTCTATTTACACCTGCATTAAGCACTTTCTAAAGTGCAATATTGCAGTTTGCACTTTGGTGATTTAAAATGACTATTGTGATCAATCTTAATTATAATGACCTGTTCATGGGAAATCTGTAATTGATCACTTGGATATTGAACAATGTGTTATTGCTCCTTTTAACCATGCTGTCAAATTAACATGTTGTCATTGATTTTACATGTATCTGTTGTCTGTGTTTTTCTTGGTGACACTGTTCCCCATATTTTAGCTCTGTATCCGAATAAATAGAACCTGATTATTATCTAATATTGTTCTGTGCTTATCTCACTGAACTGGTGTAGTCGGACTACATATTCCAAATAACCCCACTGTTTGTAGCCCCTCTGAGTGAGTGGGTGTTATATTTATAATCCAGTAAACTTGTAATACTGTTTAACTGACCCAAAAGACCTATTTTAAAGTACTTGCCGTGGTTAATCAATATGCCAGAACAGCAACCAGAATACATTATTCCACAGAAAGTACACCAGAGAAACTGCACCATGTGTTTTCTGCAGGTACTGGCAATTGTATTTTATAAATGGCTTAGGCTAGTTTCAGTCTTCATTGATTTTGGTTATAAAGTACTGTAAAAGGCGACATAAAAAAAGAATGGCATTTTTATGAAGGAGTCACTGAGCTGTATCTAAAGTTGAAAATGAATATTTGGCAATGTGAATGTAATCAATGCATGCTGCGAGAGTAATGTATTTGGATATTTATTTGCAGTACATGCTGCAAATACTTACCTTGCCAAACACATTGCTTGGGCAGTCATGCATTTGAAATGAAGTCTTCTTCCAAATCAGTCAAGACACCAGGATAAGATACCGGTTTTGGATATGCAGGACAGATATTATCTTTCTTTCCGTATCATTTTGTGGTCTAGACTGTTTATGCAGTTTCAAAGATCAAATACATTATTTCCAGTTTGTTTCAGTAATCTAGTGTTTAACTGTCTCAACTAAAGTCAACTAAAAATACATGTTAAATTATTGTAGCCTGTGACAGACAGCCAATTAGAACATCACTTAAATATTCATTGTAACACTCCGTTGCAGCAAGAATGTTATTAAGACAGCTTTTATTTTCTGACTTGTTAAAACACTGTTGTGAAATGGCACTTCGATAAGATCAGGTCATTTAATTTAACACTTGCAATCGAACCTGTCTATATTTTTATGAAACATTTTATTAAAATGTAAATTGCAAGCCCTAGAGTCTTATACTGGTGTGCATTTGCCAACTGTACTTGAGTATAGAAATTGCTATATCAAACCTCCTAGGTAGTGATCAAAAACAACAACATATTTTTCAACAATTTTTAAAAGATTTGGCCACAAGTTTCATATCTACAATAACGAAAACATGACAGGCTAAATCTCCTCTTACAGAAGCAACACTATCATATCAACCCTGAACCTTGTTTCCATTCATGCATTATATAATGTTATTGTTGTAGGTGTTAGTGTTGCTGATGTAACTTTACATACAGTATAACCTAATCCTGTTGCAAATATGGTGTTAAGAAATATGTTTCACACTACATCGAAACAAATAACACAAGGGTCAATGAAACTAGGTAATAAAATTTTTTTTAAAAAAAGCTAACCAGGGACAGGGCAGAGAGCTACATCAGTGCTTCTCTGAAAAATGTCAAAACAGGTTCATCTGTGTATACATATACATTATAAATGACATTTTGTGGCAGAGAGAGAGAGAGAGAGAGAGAGAGAGAGAGAGAGAGAGAGAGAGAGAGAGAGAGAGAGAGAGAGAAAGAAAGAAAGAAAGAAATGCTCCTGTGTTTATTTCAAGCTCACCGTGATAGTTTTTACTTGGGTGAGGATTTGGTTTTGTTATTTGTGTTCTGTGATTGCTTTGTTTAATCCTTTTATTTTGGCTCTGTGAGCTGTATTTTTGTTTTCCGTTTTATTTGAAGAATAAAATTTTTACAACTCCTCAGTTCTGAGTCTCCTTCTATCTCCTAAACCACCTTAGACACCCGGTTATCCTGTCACACATATACAAGTTGATATACATACCTCCAGACTTTGGCTGATAAATCATTGAAATTTCAGCAATTTTTCCATTTATATGTGCTAAACATTATTTCAATAATAAGTGCGACAACCATAGCGTGCCACCTTTATTTTTGTACATGTAGCCATGGTCAGCTACTCAGCTTCACATGTATTTGACTGCGACTTAGAAGTTCTGCATAGTGTTTGTATTAGATTTTTATAGAAAAAGGCACTTTCTGAATCTTAGGAAGGAATCTGTAATTTATTTAGTCTGTGCTAATTTTGAAAAATGAAATCAGAGGATAATTGCTTCTTCCATGGTAAATGTATTAAATTTGCCCACAGTGGAAAACTGTTAATGCAATACCAAAATACTTCCTATAAACTGATGGAAGGAATAATAATTCTATCTACACTTCCTCATGACAGTTTAATGAAGGTTCACCATGCACACTTTCACACTTCTAAGTACTTGTAAACAAACAGCCCCTGAGCAAATTTAAGCTGCTTAAACATTCCTGGCTTTTCTTCCCAGTCAGGCGTGAGATATCATTGCTATCTATTAGCTCACATACGTACAGATCTTGTGAGAGAAGAAATGTTTTTCCAATTATTATGTTTCAGGTTCTAACCTTTTTTTAAAAAAAATCTTTAGACTCCACTAAGGGACTATAAATCGTTTCATAAAGACTAATTCACACTGACATAAATCTAGTGATATGCCGCTCAGAGACCTAAGCCTTTATTTCCACACCATTACTGGTCAAATTTTGGTCTTTGCAAGAATCGTCTTTCATCTCCTTAGGCCCTTCTGGGAGTTACAGGGTACAGATGTTAGTTTACAACTTTAAAGAATACTGGGGTAATATACTAGGAAATGAGGGCAGCTTTGATTGTGGCAGTACATTTGAAAATACTGTCTCAGAAAGCTATTAACTCCCAGTATATCTTACATTTACCCATTCAAGCATCGATTTTAAATTCCCTCAGGAGTTCCAGAGTCTATTGCTTATTACTTAAATGGTCTGTCTTGCAAGGCTGAGATGAACTCATACACTTCTTTCTTATTGCCAGTTTGATGGCTAAAGGTTATTTCCAGTGTGATCCGCTATTGATAATAACCCCAGTTCCACAAATATCTTAACGTCTATTTGAAACAGCTACTAACAACATAATTAGGTACCAGGTATTCCAACTAATCAATGTACATTTATAAATAAGGTAATAATATGATACGTGCATTTGTGATGTATAAATATTTATTAGGCAACTCTATATTCATCAATAATTGAAACTTCTACAGTATAATAAAACAGAAAGATAATCACAAATCAGGTATTTGACCAGCAGGCCATATTTAATTATAAACCTCACAGATCATCTTAGAATATTGAAACTATCATTGAAACTCTCCTTATGGTTAATAATAGCATTAATAACCAACACACTGTGGATTACCTGCTAAGATAATTGACCTTGACACATGATTTGAATGCTTATTAATAATAAGTACAAGCTTGCCTTGTGTATGTATTTGAGATTTCTTTCTATTTTGTGATTCCTGTGAAGTACATACTGTATGAACTGGGATGTCTACCAAGATATATTAACCCTGACAAGTTATTGTCAGCAGTTCAAGTACCTGTCATTAATCTACCTTTGAGAGTCTCTGACTTCTTAGAGATAAACATAAAATGACTCAGTTACCGCCCTTAGAATATGTTATCTACAGTAACATTATGAACTGGCTAGTTAAGGTTCTGCATTCAATTAATAAATAAATTGTCTCATGCAGCCTGTACAATACATTGTACAATCATTTAATTATGGATATATATTTCAGGAGATATTTCAGGACTTCTAACTTTGTATTCAAAAAATAGTTTTATGAAATAAACATCAAAACTAAAACTAAAACCCCATATGGCAGTCACCCCCAGATGTACCTTGGTAATATACGTTTTTTTGCATTAGAGCAATAAAAACCCAAGCCTCAGAAAACTGCTCTTACAGATCAAAGATCTCAACTGACAACATTAAGGCTTAATTGTGGCAGAATAATTTCATTAAATAAATATATACTGTACACACTACTGCTGCCACTGTTGCCATTTTCTTGCCAAGCCAATCAGCGGACGTGAAGAGGTTAGTCTTTGTGCTGTGCCACTTCGGAAATTCTGATGACTATCAAGAGATAAGCTGTGAGAATTCTAAACTAATTTAAATTACCTTACAGAAGCGAGAAGAGAAAAAACTATATACCAAGTCAAACAATTAACTAAACGACAACCCTTATAAAATATATTATCTTTGCTAGGTTACTGTATACTGTAAAGGTGGTTTAGCTGAATTTCACTGAGCCAGAAATGAAGTGCTCTGTAGCTATTTTGAAAATAGTTTAGAAACACCTCTTGAAACAGTATTTAAGAGAGAGAAACACTTATTTTAGCAGATAACAAAACCTGAACACAAGTAAACAACCAAGCAACATGTTCTATTAAAAAAATCAATGTCCTTCTATGGTCTGCCCAAAGCCCTGACCTAAATCCAATTGAAAATCTCTGGGACTACATGGAAAAGAAAATTAAAGCTGAAGAAATGAATCACTAAAGTGTGGAATCGCATCCAGCACACTCAATGCCACAGAGAATTCTAGAGGTCATGGAAAAAAAAAAAAGTTTTTAAATATTTGAACATCTTAACATTTTCCAAAATAAGAAATGGGAAAGATAATGAAGTAGGCCTCAAGGGGCAACATTTAAGGTCAAAACATTTATTGAGCTAAATGTTTACTGTAATTAGCAGCCTACTTCATTTTTAAACAAAACAAGGCTGTTCCATAAATAACCTACTGTAAAGTGAAATTCACAAAATATGTATTAGGATGTCAAGATATGTTAGAAACAGATGAATTGTTCAACCACATACAGTAATAGAATGGAGAAACAGATCTTTAGCCACAGTATCTTTGAACCACTGTGTGTTGTTAAATCAGTACCGACTTATCCTCTGTGGAGTTTCTAAATGGCTGCCCATGTCTGTAGGAACTGAACCTGAATAGCTCATAGTGTCATCTGCAGTAGAAGTGGAAAATAAAATCAAGATATTTAATGATTTTTACAAACATCACAAGTTCCAATTACAAAGTAGCTTTTTAAATCTTTATACTGTGCTATAGAGAATTTAAAATGAATACAGTTAGAAGAATATTATCAACAATTTCAACTTAAAATAGTTATTAGAGTGATATATTGGCAGAAATTACCTACATCCATTTAACAGATTTATTTGAAAATTAGTTTTTAAAAAAACAAGGGCTGGATTTTCAAACTTGGTAACTGACATTAGTAATTAGTAATTCTGTTCAACTAAAAAAGCAATTCACATGTACTTCAACAACATAATTTCACTGAGCAAAACAGAATACTGCATTGTAGTGGAAAAGCAAAACAGGTTGATACTTTTGAAGCTAGAAAAGCGAGTACATTTACTCAGGCCAGAAGTGGGCCCCTACAATAACGGTGTAGTTGTACACAATGTTAACCAAATTAGATATGCTATTATCGATGAAGGATGGAAGATTTTAGCATACTGCGCCTCACGTGGCTGAAGATAATGATAGAATATAGCGGGGTTTCCAATCCTTTCTTAAAGGTAAGGGGGAGCATATGGGTTATTTTATGTATGTAGGGAGAAGAAAATATATCAAGAACTTCTACTGAAACAACATACATTGGCAGACATTCTGCATTTGTTTATTTATGTATTTATTTAAATAAAAAAATGTTATATTTATAAAGTGCATTAATATAGTTGCCTATTTTATTCTCCTTACAATCATCCCCTTTTGTTGTATAATAGTATGCACTATTAGCACGGGCAGGACCTGACATCAGTGTTACATTCAAAATAACCACCTAACAGCAGTGTTCATGTAAATGATGTCACAGGCCCCCAGTTTGGGAACCCCAGCAATTCTGGACGCTACTGTGTATTAATTTGCAATTATTTAAGAATATACAGTATATAATGAATACTTTACAGCAATGAATACTTTAATACATACTATTTAATATTTTAATAAATTACGACTTATTGCATATGTAGCCTCAACTTATTGCATATGTAGCCTCTATATATATATATCGCACAAAAACAAAATTGTCTAAAAAGATTGTACCTGCCCTGTTGTTTGAAAATAATAGTAGAGGCGTTTATTAAAATATTAAATAGTATTTATTAAAGTATTGACTAAAATGACTCATGACTTTAATGTTGCATTTTACTCACCCAATATATATATATATATATATATATATAAAACATATTTTTGGCTCTCAAGCAGCTCTTTCCGAAAGAATTTCTTAACAAATTTGGAAACAATTACTGATGTGAAATCCTTTTTACATTTAAAATACTATTTATATATATATAATTCCAGTAAAAGACGAAGCTCGTTCCTGGGTCATTTATTTTTTGATTTAGAATGTTTACCTCCAAGTTCTCTACACTTAAAAATAAATCTACATCAAATCATTGCAATTATAATCCACTAGAAAATGCAAGATTTATTGACTGCTTGCTTCCTTATCATTCTCTCACACTGGATTATATCTAGATGTAGATATTTTTAAATTTACAATTAAAAACACTGACTGTACAGGGGAACTTCCTACTAAAATAAAAATACAGCTGAACCCCTACGTTACAACCAAATTAGTAAAATGATGGTCCTGCAGAAGAAGATATTCTGACTCACTGTAGTAAGGCCTAACATGTTTTCAGATTGAATGGTGATTCACTCTTGCATGGATGTGAAACCCAATCAAATTATTACTATTAATCTGTGACAGCCCCATATCGGTTAGTTTCATCCAATATCGGTTAGTTTCATCCCGTAGGTCATCAATTGGATTACAGATGTGGCAATTGGACTTGCTTAGGGAGTTGTGTGAGACCCCTGCTGCATTTCTTCAAACTACCCCTTGACTGCTGTGCTGTCACCTTGGTACTCTCCATCCCTTAAGAAATTAGGATGCTTGGCAGGCAGCAACTGCATCCGAAATTCAGATACAAGTGCATCGTAATCTCAGCCTGTCCACATGGTTGAATCTCAATTCAAATGAGGCCCAACAGGATCAACTTGACTGACATACCAGTATTCAAGTAAGATGACCATGATCTACATCGCTGCATACTCTGTTTTAGGTTGTCAAAGATCACTGATCCCTGATACCTTAGAAGGCATGTATACATCTTGTAGTCTCCATGTTTAGGTGTGTCTGAACTGTTCTAGCTGCAGGAGGTGGCCCAGTTTACTACTATACTTGACTACCATGGATTTCCATTACTTGGCATAGCTGTTATATGACAAGTGCACACAGTTGACAGTTTTAATGAATGAAAGAATTCACATCACACGCACAATTAAACAGAAAAAAAAACTAAATAAAGCATGTAGATTTCACTACATGTACTTCAAGTGTACTACATGCAGTTGTTATAAAATTATCACTCACAGTAACTCTGTATCACAGATGTTGGTTACTCGGCTACAGTAAATCTGGGAGGTAGATGTTCATTATTTTGAAGGGATGAGGGAATTAATCACAGTGACTCTGTAATGGTTATAATGGTTAATGATGTTGCACATTAGGATTAGTGACATTTTCTTTTGCGTAATTATCAATTTATAATTAGTTCTACTTATACTTATATATAAGTTCATATATATACTGTATATATATATATATATATATACAGCCTAATTCTAGACGCGATTCATATGAACTGACACATTGTAAAGTGGAGGTTCAGAAGTGGGATATACAGTACTTTGAAAAAAAAACAATTAGACAAGCGTGAGATTAAATAACGTTCACGGTGCAGCTTCAACCTGTCATGTCACTAATGGCATATTTAAATAGAGTGTGTTGTAAAGAAGTAAGACGTAAAGCAGGGAAATCCTTTATCAATATCCACTTACACGGTTTTGTTTGCTACTGTTCTTAACAAGAGCAAAAGACTTGTCGCACATTTACGGGCTGATCAATTCCCATCACGCTTACTCATTGAAGGGCGTCAATCAGTCAGACATTCCAATACTGAAATGTTCATTGACAGACACTTTTAGTTATCAGAGCCCCCAAAGGGCAGCTTTGTCAGTATGGCAAAGAGGATTACAGGACAGTCACAAGGAATGAAACACATTTTGAGTGACACATTTTGGAAAGGAAATTATTGAGCAGTGGTTTATCCCACACAAATCAAAAAAGGTACACTTTTACAGTGAATTGCCTGTAATTTAGTTTAAACACAGATACCCTCTCAATGAAAGACTACAAGAAACCTTACCAAAGGGATTGAACATTGATGACAGGTGGTTTGTTATTCAATAATATTGAGGTTTACTGGCTGGTAACAGGAGGTGATGTACAGTTCAGGTGATCGTTAATATAGGTTTTACTGTGTTTGAGATGGATCACTTATTAAGATCATTACATTAAACAGCTCCACGAGTTGATGTTATGTACTGTATTTAACCCTACACAGTGAAGAATGGAAGAAGTAGTCCGACTTATAAATGTGTTGTTTGATTTAAGCTAAATGTTTAGAAAACTTTAACTATGTAAGGGATTGCGCCCTGGATAAAGGCAATTGAAGGTAATGGTAGAAATCGACAGGAAGGATGAATTATAATTACTACAACTATTTTCACACTCAAGGCCCTATTTGCCAAAGATTCTGTACCTTATCAGTCTTTCTTACTGTAAATTTTAATTGAATGGCTTCTTAATGTGACAAAGTTGGTCTTAACAGGTTTATTACATTAACATTTTGTTTTTCTTCCGCATAATACTACTACTACCAACAACAACAACAACAACAACAACAACAACAACAACAACAACAACAACAACAACAACAATAATAATAATAATGTGTTGAAGGACATCATGTGAAGGGTAGTGCAAGAACAAATGAACAGCATCCTAGCTGAAGTATATTAAGTTTATTAATATAATTAAAAAAATATATCATTTTTAATCAAATTTGTTGAGCTAAAATATATATATATATATATATATATATATATATATATATATATATATATATATATATATATATATATATAATTTTTTTTTAGTATACATGAAATATGTCGAATAATAGTTAACATTTAAAAAATACAGTAATTGGTAGATATTTTATGTTTTTGAGTTTTGGTATTTTATTTTGCGTAATAATAAAATATATCTAGCATTATCCTAGTTGCCAGGCAAATAATAGTATGGTTGGGGTATGGGTTCAAATGGTATGCATTAACAAGGCCATTGAAGGCAATGTAAAACTCTTTCAGTGAAAAAGTTGTATTCCTTGCTTAAATATCTCACTAAAGAAATGAGCACTTTGTGAAGAAAAACTTCTCTGCCATAGTGCATAGAATCCATGTATGTATGTATGTATGTATGTATGTATGTATGTATGTATGTATGTATGTATGTATGTATGTATGTATGTATGTATGTATGTATGTATGTATGTATGTATGTATGTATGTATGTATGTATGTATGTATGTACAGAATAAGACTGTGATGATATGATAAGGAAAACAGGTAGGCTACATGTAATTTGTAGTACAGAATATTACTATGGGCTAGTGATTACTCATTTAACATGAGAGAATCCGTGGCAACCTGCCTGGTATGGACATATATGGTTAGAGTGATACTGGCATACAATACTTAATGCTGGTTCCTGGTGATCCCAACAAGAAATGTACTTATCTCTGTGAGAAAAGTGGAATGAGGTCGTCATTAGTAAGAAATAACAAGATAAATTAAAGTTGAGACCCGAGGGATCATTCATATGACGATTTTTATTATCTAGTGCAGAATGGAATTGCTGGTCACATAAATCAGTTTTGTTAACCATTGTAAGAAACAGAGGAGAAGAGAATGGCTCCGCGATCTCAACTGCAAGGGACTGCCGCAGTCATTAAAGGAGCTGTCATGGTGCTGAAGCCGCGTCTTCACAGATACGGATTCAAGGGTTTTGTACCAGGTTTGATACACAACCTTGTTATCTGTCTGACGTGTTGGTTAAATACTACATAAAATGTAATACATGACAAATAATAAAATGAATTATATACACGGTCAAATGTATACAGCAATGATCACCCTCATTTATTTGACTTTATACTGTAATATGCTGTAATTGCGGGTAGCGCCACATGACTTTACTTCATGACAAATTTACACAGGAGACTCGAACACGCCGAAATGATGCATTTACAAACAGATATTTGTAGCATATATTCTTGTTCTTACAACAGAGTAGGCTATGGGAGAAAAGCCAAAGTAAAATGAAAAACCATTTGTTTAACACAAGTATCTGTTCGGGACTAAAATTCTTTGCACTTAAATCTTTATTGCAACCCAGTATTGATCTTTATATCAGATATATTTATGGGTCAGGAGATCTCAATTCGTTCGATATGTAAAGCTGGGAACGCTATAGAAAAATTAATGTCTGTATTCAAAGATCCTACTCTTCAATACCGTATTTATTTTATTGATGGACAAACAGTCACTCCTGTGTTTAAAATCGATTGTTCCTGACTAAGATTGGTCTTTGCAAGATTGCCATGTGCTGTAGATGATATAGATCAAAGACATATCGGACCTAGTATCTTAATTATATTTTCAAATTAACAAGATTGATTTGCTTGTGTGTGATCAAATGGAAGCTTTTGTTCTCTAACACAGTTTTTTCACTCAGAAGATATGATAAGTGATTTGTAGTAACAGCGATATATATATATATATATATATATATATATATATATATATATATATATATATATATATATATATATATATATATATATATATATAATGTTTAGTTAATATCACTCTTCTTCTTTAAGAAGACATTCAGTGTTTTAGGGTCCTACGATAACATATAGCAAAATGCACATTGTTAAATCTAGTTGAAGCCAGAGTTCAATACATTTTTATATCCGTCAAATGTTTAAAGGTTACACATCGTATTCTGTTATCCAAACCGTTGTGCACTATTATAATAAGCTAATAAATCGTAGCTTCAAAGGTTATTTCAAAACACGTACCCTACAGCAATTTAGCTTGGGAGCGATGTTTGATATGAGTTTGGCACGTCCTCCTGTCTATCTGACAGATCGTGCTTTGGAAATTGCTGGTAATATTCATCTGGGGAGCACTTTCATTAAACGTAATTCATTCGACTTTCACAATAAATGGAATGACTTCCTTACTGGGGAGCCTTTTTATAGTTGATGAAGTGCTTTCCAGACTCAGGTTTCTACATTAGTGTCACATCCCTTAAAGCAGAGTCGTCAACATGTCAGTCTTTACAATAAAACAAAGCTAAAACCATGTTTGAAAACCGATTTACTGGCGGTGAGCTTAATTATAAACCTTATCAGGGTACAACCTATATAGGCTAACTATAAATGGTTTGCCTAGTTGCAAAAATGCAAACCTCTGGCAAAGCATGTAAAGGTTTAACACACCAGTGATTCATATCACTCCACTAACAGGGGCTGCTATGTTGTATATGGAAGATGAAAACTGAGATACACTTACATTTAAGAAAACAAATACCTCGACTGTGCATTTTTAGATACTTATAGTGGAAAACATAATTCCACCTATGTAGAGGTCTGTTGTCCCAGACAAATGTGAAGTATTTTACATTGTAGTTGTTAACTGTATGTTGTAGTTAATTTGTTTAAAATGATTTTAAGTTTTAAATGATTTATTAAATCGTATGCAACAGATTGTAAACCAGCTTAGTGGCAGGTGTTTATGGTTTACAGTGTAAACCGCACAGGTTTCAAGCGGTCCAGATGTGGTTTTGTCAATAGGACATGATCAGGAACCTAAAAGAAATAAGTGTAGGCGGTGTTCAAATAATCCTGTGAAACGCCGAGGTTCTTGTCAATATGTATACACTGCATTAACAACAACAAAAACCTATGCTGTAAATCTGCAAAGTAAGGCTGCATTAAAGAAACATTGATTTGATGTATTTTTCAAGAAAGAAAATGGTAAAAAATTATAAACCAGTTTCTTTATACAAAATTACAAAAGTATACAAAATACATAAATACGTATATCTATGTATGTAGATATACAGTATAAACCTACAATATAGATTTTAAATGCCATATAATTTTATAAAATGGTTCCAATTATTCAATTTAAAGAGATCACTGGGTGCATATTTTGTGGAAGTACTTTTTAACATGTAAAAACAAATCCTCTGAAACAATCTGTGTGTAGAGTGGAGTGAGGGTATATGAACTGAGCTTCTTAGAGAAACAAAAAAAGAAACACCATACATGTTAGACTCATAAAATAGACTACTACATACCAGTGTATTCTAGATTAGCTGCACGGTAGTTTAGCGCATAACACACATGCTGTGATTGTCAAAACTGTCAAATGCGTTAAATGTGAAAAAGGGAAAGTATTCAATGCAAGATTATTATTATTATTATTATTATTATTATTATTATTATTATTATTGAATCATTTTACATTTGCGTGCAAAACTAGCAACATTTAGTAACTTTTTTTTTTACATTATGGGAATGTAAGGTCTAAAACATGAACAGTGTGATACATTACCACTGGGGCAATATGTGAATCTATCTCTTTGAACATGCACTCTAACCAAAATGTGTGTTAATTAAACATAAATCGTACGCGCTAGACTTTAATAAAACAGTGTTTAAAATCTGTTGCATGAGGTCTATGTGTATTAAACATTTGGATTTGCACTCACTATATAGTGTACAGAAAAAAGTGCTGCTATGACAAACACCATGTTGCATTCCTTCTTTTTAGAAACAGCTGCTCGTTGTTATATTATAAAGCACAAAAGAATAGTTAAACTTAACTTTTTTTAATAGCATGCTCTAATTACAGTGGGGCGCGGTCCAATTTCACTGTGCAGTTCTTAAAGGAAAATATAGATAACTGAAGTTAGACGTACAGCTATGGCCACAAGTTTTCCGTCACCCTATAGAATTAACTGTTTTTCCTTCATGAAGTCGAATTAAACCTGCTGAATAATGTTACGTTAACATATTGAATTTCATACCGATTTGTAGTTTTCTATACACAACAAAAAACTGAACAAAATTGAAAAATGTGACATTTTGAAATCTAAAATGAAATACTATGGCTTCCGGTAGACTTGTGTGATACCATTTTGTAGTTTCTTTGATTACATGATGTTAAATAAAAGATTACATTATATTCATATAGCTTTTTTTTTTTTTTTTAATTGTGTCTCAATCCTAAAATTCTACGTGATGCACAACTTTTGGTCACAGCTGTATCTTTAGATGTATAATGAAACACATTACCGTGGTGGTCGTTTTGAAAATCCCGGATGATTATTGCTTAAACTGTATTTGGTTCAGAATTCTTAATACATTAAAATACTACAAGCTACCGAATTTAATTAATACATGTATTTCAAAATGTAGTAACAACGTTCAATAAAGTAGCAACAATCAGGTCTTTATTCTGCATATTTTGCATACGGTTTAAGTGCTCAATACTTGTGGAGCTCATTTACAGTAAACAGTAGTAGTTTTTACTTTTAATTCTTTATCCTCATTACATTCTTTAATAAAAAATAAAAACAGAAAATTACAGTGTGTGTTATTTAGTCAGCTCCTGTGAAGAAGCGTTTGGGTAATGAAATCTGTAACTAAACGATAATTGAATCAGTTTAGTTAGCACGTTGTGTGGTGTTGAAATGCTCCTAGTATACAAATAAAGAATAATTAATGTGCCTGTTGTCCAAGCTGTACCGCATTAGAACAAATTCTCTACAGCTGGTAAGTGAATGAACGCAGTTAAACGACAAACAGGTCTTGTAATGTACAGGGTGATAAGAAAGTAAGTTTACCACATGAGCTATGATGCTTTGATGTGGTAAACTTACTTTCTAATCACGCTGTATTTCACTGGTATTTTTTTTTTCTTGTGATGTGTTTGTTTGTGCCCTGTTCAGGTGTAATGTGTGTACTATTTGACAAGCGGCAGTTTAAAGCTTTTGAAATGACATATCGGTATTTACATTGCACTGTTAAATAATGCTGCTGTGGGGAACAATATTTATTTATGTGTAGAAATAACAACACGAAAAAGAGTAGAATGAGATTATTGTATAATAGTTGAATAACAAATCAATTCAAGTTAAACTGGTAGTTTAATATTTTGGACGATCGTCCAGCACATATGGGTGTTCTTTGAAGTCTTGTGAACAACTAAAGATACTAGGCGCCCTCCAGAGGACGATTTTTACCACTGCGCCGTTATCTATTACTGGTGGTTTACTTAATGCGCCAATGGACATATCAAATAAGCAGGCAATGTCTGGTTACATCCTTACAGTGTAAGACCATTTACCTTATAATAAATCAGAAACATTTTACCTTTTATTTGATTTAATAAAGTAAATAAGGTCGTGTATTTATTTATTTTTTATTTATTTTTAGCCAACGCAACTTTAATAGAGACAGTTATATCAATGTTTGGAGTATGACATTTTGATTTCATAAATACAAATCAGATTGCATTGTTTGTTGTTTTTGTTGGTGTTGTTGTTGGTGTTGTTGTTGTTGTTGTTGTAGGCTATAACTCAATTTAAGGTTTAGGATAGAGCATACATTGTAACAAACGTCGTAGGCTATACAATAGTATGATTTAATCAAAGTACAGTCATTGACATACTCAAAATAAATGTTGTTAACTCTGCAGGTTGAAATAAGTACAATTCTTTCGATATATCTGTTACTCGTACCGAAAAAAGTAAACAATCCCTAAAATACTGCCATTCAAACGCGCTGTATACATACCTATATTCAAACGCGCTGCATACATACCTATATTCAAACGCGCTGTATACATACCTATATTCAAACGCACTGTATACATACCTCTATTCAAACGCGCTGTATACATACTTATATTCAAACGCGCTGTATACATACCTATATTCAAACGCGCTGTATACATACCTATATTCAAACGCGCTGTATACATACCTATATTCAAACGCACTGTATACATACCTATATTCAAACGCACTGTATACATACCTATATTCAAACGCGCTGTATACATACCTATATTCAAACGCACTGTATACATACCTATATTCAAACGCGCTGTATACATACCTATATTCAAACGCGCTGTATACATACCTATAGTGAAAAATAAACGCGTGCTGTAAGTTTATCTCGGGTAAAGGTTCGGAAGATTTAAGGCTATACCTTTCTCGATTGTTACTCGATTTCAAACCAGTTTCACTCCATACTGGTTTTCTTTAAGCATCGTAATAAACATTCATTCTAATACTGAAGTGTATCATGTTGAATATTACAGAGTTATAATCTTCTGGCACATAGTAGAGATACAAGTTTTCATTTTTTGCTCATGTTAATGAAAAACTGGTAGAAAGGACAGAACGTATCAAGTACGGTGCTGTGTATCTGGCAGGTTTTAAAAATATATTAACCGATTAAAAGTGGATGGTTTTAACATTATAATTAAACCCCTTTGTTATATGACACATTTAAGTGTACCATGCTTGATTTGTTACCAAGACATTTCGTTACTGTTATCCGAGAAACAAACAAACACAAAAGTAATAATTAAAAATAAAAATAAAAACTTACCACGTATGTAGCAGTTAGGAGGAGGACAGCGCACCAACACTTAACCTGCATTCTCCTCGATCTTAAACTTCCACTTTTTTCCCTTCGCTTTTTTTTTTGTCTCTTAACATAGATCCACCTGGCATCCGCTTTTACAGTACAGGGAGACCCCTCATCAGCCTAGACAAAAATGAAATTATAGACCCCATGACCACAACACAACCTTAGACCTGAAGACAATGCAAAAGGAAGGGAAAACAAATTACGATTAAATTCGAATTAATCCAGCCAGAGAGTGATGCAAACTCATAATTCAGTGACTGCTGAGATTCAATTCAATGTGCTCATTTGTGATCAATTCTAATCTCTGTGGTGCTGCTGTAGCGTAGAGCTCTAGGTGGAGAGTCTTTCCTTAGTGCCAGGGACAAAGCTTAGTGGTACTGACTGCCAGCACTGCCTTGCTGTTTATGTCACACGCTCTCAAAACACACTGCTATTATTACACATCCAGATAAACCACTGTATTATCGAGAGGGAGAGAGGAAGGGACAGAGAAAGAGAAGGGGGAAGGTGGAGGGGGAGGGAGGGAGGGACGGAGGGGAAGGAGCAGGGTGAGATTTGTTTAAGTATTGACCAGAGACCGAAAGAGACCTGTACGATGTATGAAGGAGCCATAGACGAGCGTTAAATCGTAATAGCAGAAGAATATTATTGTCTTTAATGCAGATCATTCTTGATTGCTAGTTCAGCACTTGTATTGTAGTATGAAACATACTACAATACAAAATATATAGCGATAATTTGTTTGATACATACCGACAGCCATTCAATGGTCGTGTTTTAAAAAATAAAAAATATACATTGCTGTGCAAAAGTCTTAGACATGTTGCATTTTTCTACTCTGATGCATTATGATCATCAACAATTTACTCAAAGCCTCAATTAGTGTTTCTACTATTATAACAACCTTGACTTGCATAAAGAAGTCCAAAGCACCTTAGACCCTTGTTCCACAGTCCAATTTCTCTGTTTTTGTGCATATTTTAGCCTTTTAGTCTTGTTCCCTTTCTTAAAAGAAGTATTCTTACTGCAGCACATCCTTTAAGTCCTGATTTCAAGAGTGACCTTTGTATTGTTGATTTGATGGACAACGACACCTGTGCCTTCTGCCAGTTCTGTTGTCAATTCAACGCGTGTCTTTTTTCTATTCCTTAAGGATATTATCTTCAAGTATTGCTCATCCTTGTTAGACAGCTTATGGGGTCTTCAAGTCCTGGGTTTGTCAATTACAGATGACGTTTCTCTGTACTTGTTGATTATGCTTCGGATACCACACCTTGAAAATCGAGTGATGCAAGCTACTTCACGCAATGTTTTTCCTTCTTTATGCAAGTCAAGGTTGTTATAATAGTAGAAAATACTAGTGGAGGCTTTGAGTAAATTGTTGATGCTCATAATGCATCAGAGTAGAAAAATGCAACATGTCTAAGATTTTTGCACAGCAGTGCATATGAAATTGGGATTTCACTGCTTCAAGGTAGCTTGCATAGTATGTAGCTGCGTTTTGCACAAGTCTGGAGGTTATCTTTTGCCAGTCTTCTAAATGATTACTTTCAACTGCCAGTCTTCTTTTCACCCATTTTCTGAAGTACTGTACCTGAACGTTTACCCTTAATCAGGGACATAACATTGCAATTAGAAGAGGGTGCCAGTACCTATGGACACCACTGTATGATTATATAAAATACATTTAGAGAGCAAGATGAATATAATTTTATTGTATAGTTTGTTTACTTTGATACCAACAAAGTTAAACCAAAAAAAAAAAATACAGTAAATGCAACCCTGCAACAAACAAAAAGCTATAATCATTAAAGCCATTTTTCACACATCTAATAAAATAGGCCCCTATTTTGTTTATTGACATATGTTGTGATAGCATCTGGTTATTCCTGCTAAGCCTTTCCAATGGTATATTAATCCTTGGCTTTACAACAGAATATATCAATTCAACATCATCTCCTGTTTGCTCAAAAGGGTAATAAGAAACTAGTTGTGCCATGAGGTCACCACTGTTCACTGTGTAATCAGAACCTTTAGCTCCTCATCCAAAGACTGTAACCTCCCTACAGTGCCCCATAATACCACAGAACTCTGGCCTGAAGAGAAACAATATGTACAAAACTCTATTATACAGTATATTAGTACAAGTGTTTCCGCCAGGTGTACCAGTATGTGCAATCGTAAACGGGTGAAAATGTGACAGCATCATCTAATTATTTGACAAGAGTTCACAACAAATGCCTCTCATCATAATTTCTAATTTCTCTGTGATTCAGCAGTACAAACAGATTGATACATTACGATAGTGTGAATAAGGGAGTATTGTGGTTGAGGAATCATCATAAAGAACAACTGTGGGTGTGTACCAGTTGCAAGCCTGTGACGTACCAGTACTGGTACAGTACCACAGGTTGAAAACTATGGAAGGCCACCCGGGCCAAAAACACAGTATTTAGTACACTTTCTAATTTGACTTTAGTATGTGTTGTAATTCTAATTATTACACTACTAGTTTGGCCAATCAGATCACTGAAAATTAAATGAGAACCAATGACTTTCAAGAAAATAGTAACCCCACTGTAACTAATATGTAATTTTAAACAAGTGTTGAAAAATCTGACATTGAATCTAATATTACCTGTGGTAACTTAATATTTTAGTCTAAAACTGACATAAATATACTTAGAAAATAAAAAACGATTGTATACATTGTTAATACAAACTGAACTGTGTCACGATCAACACTGTCTGTCTCAAGAAGTCGGCAGCACTCAGCAAATCTATATTTGCACCATAGAAGAAAATCTCTCGACGCCATGACTTACAATTTTCCATATTCTTGATTTTTTTTTTTAAGCGTATTTCATTTAAAATGGCTACTCTTGTAATTACGCTGCATGACTGTAAAATGACCAGTCCCTATGTAGGTACTACTGTAAAATGACCAGCCCCTACGTAGGTACTACTGTAAAATGACCAGCCCCGACATAGAAAATGTGTACTTAATTTATATTTATTTAGAACACATAGTATTTTATGTATTCTGATTGGTCCAAATCAATACGTGTACCAAATATTTGAAACGTATACTAAATAAAGCATTTTTGACCCAGACGGCCTTCCATAGAAAACCACTGGTATAAAGTATGGTCATGCATGTATTGACTAATACTGGTAACACTATAATATTTGTCAGTGCAATGGTAAAGGAACATGAAAAAAGCCCTCTTTGGAACATGTGTTAAACTTGCTTCAGTTATTGTGTGTCTTACTGCCCCTTCAATGTACCTCAGCCCCAGTCTCAATGGACTATTCCTTGCTGCATCTGTCTGTGTACTCTTTCTGCTTCACTCAGCTGAAACTGTTGAACTTTGTGCCAAGAGTGCTGTTTGCTGCAGCTGTCTGTGATGCAGACCCCTGTCCACCAGGGTATGAGCTTTGACCATTAAAATCTGTTTATTTTGCTTAGATCCCAACATGTATGCAATTATCCACATGGCCTCGATTTAAAAGGCGAAAAGCCACTGCCATTACCATGGGGCATGTCTGTATTATAACAAACCCTCTACACACAGAACCAGGAATAAGTTATTTTCACACATTTTCTACTTTTGTTTATTGGTGTTTCAGCAGCATAATATTTCTTACATGAATTCATTGACATTATGCTGTTTTTTCAAGGTGTAAGATATCTATTCATATATACAGCATATTGTACTGTATTTTTATAATATATCACAAATAAGATTATACACATATGCACTTCATTTACTCAGGTAAGCAGTATGAATTATTGTTACCTCTCATCTGTTTCAATTACTATTATTATTATTATTATTATTATTATTATTATTATTATTATTATTATTATTATTTATATTCAGAAGGACTATTTCAGTTTAATAAAAGGACAACACATGAGCAATAGTATTATATGTACCCATTCCTGTAAAGAATACAAAGCAGTGTGTGTATATACACACGTCATAGGGCTTCTTGCCCAAGCAGGCCTTTACATTTCAAAACTGACACTGCTTCCAAAAGGAACAGCACAATGTCAGCAGATTTCAAATGAGAAATCAGTAGCATTGCAGTCCTATAGCATCATCCAGTGGTTGAAAAGATAACTGCACCAAAACATAGCTGCCCATTTGCTGCCCGGTGCACTCAATGGCTTGGTTTACATGCAAAACATTAACTACCTTTCAGGCATGACATGAAGTTTTCTTTAAGGGAGAGAAACCCCTTCTACAGTATGCTTATTTATTTATTTATTTATTTATTTATTTATTTATTTATATTTTGTCAAAGAAGGTTGCCAGGGTTACTTCCAGCAGATCTCAGTTGTTAATAAAGAACTGCTTGGTATGGCCTTTAGCTGTAAAAAGTTGAGTGAGGTTGAACCTCACTGTGAAGTCTCGTGAACAAATATATATATATATATATATATATATATATATATATATATATATATATATATATATTGCATATACAGCCTTATGTGAAATAGAAACCACTCTACATTTGGATGTATGAAATGAGGGAGAAAATGAGGGAAAAATTGAAGTGTGATTCTAGAGTTTGAAATATTAACTGTGTAATGCATTGTGATTGCAAAGTATTTAGCCTACAGGGTGATATTACATGACCACCATCTCCGGTCCATATTTCAATTTGGTTAATGCATTAGATTAGATCTTGGATGAGAAGCAGCAATAAATATGACAAATTCGTATGCAAATGAGGACATGCAATGCATGATTTCAATGTACCATTTTACAGATTGTACACAGAGAGCAAACAACTTGCACACATTCAGCAAAGCTGTTAAGACAGTTATGACCAGTTATAATAACTAGCAAATATCATAACCATAGAATCTGAAAACTTCTATTAGGATGTCAAATGACACTCGGAAAATAAAAATAAAAAGCACATGGGAAAAGCACAGCATTGCATAATACAGTACCCTATAGCAATATAATGTAGCATGTATTCACTGCTACATACTGTACTTACACCAGCAGCCTAACTCAGGGCCATGTTTGCTCCTAAATTTCCAAGTTGTAATTACATTTCAGTTAGGACGTCTCTATCTCATTGTAATACAATCTCCAAATGACACAAATTTAATTTGATGTTTAAAAGCTACTATATGATGTTTGAAAGTTACCTTGTGTACACAATCTGCTGCGTATTCAATTTGTTTCCCAGGATCGTCATGCCGGTAAGTATTTCTGCCAGGCTCCATTATAGCCTGCAGATCAACATCATGAGTATTTTGTCACTGAGTGATGGTTTCATTTTCAATAGAAATGATAAGAATGTCAAAGAACTCCAAACACGTCAAACATCTTGAATATATTATAGGAGGAAAGCTTTAGTAAGCAGAAGCTGTAGTCATAAATCGTATTTCAGTGTGAAAAGTCTATATAAAAAAACATATACAACTAAGAAAAACAGCTGTTGCCACAAACTGAAGTGATATGATAAATTAAACCAGTCTCATTTTCTATTTAAACTGCTACAGTATGATGTACACACTGCCTTCATTAAACAGTGCCATTTAAAAGCTATATACAATAATGGTGTACATAGAACATAAAATATCATAGTGGTTGTGATCAGCAAAGCACAGTCTAATAGCTACAACATTAAGAGCCATATTTACCAAACCAAGTGCTGTACATCTGTACGTTCTCTTTACTCTACTGATCCAAGGTCCTGCATGAACCTCTAGGCACTGTACATTGTTTTAAGAATTAGGAAAAAACCTAATAAAGTTGCAAATCTCAAAATAAAAAGTGTCAGGTGTTCAAGAAAAGATTTCCAGAAAAGAACTCCTGCAGATTGAGAATAATGTTTTATAAAAGCACACCTCAATAAAATCAACTCCACCCAATTTTAACTGACATCTTTTGAGCCGTGGACTGTTATATTTCTCTTCAAGTACATATACTTTTGTAGGGCTCAGTCTTGTACCAACTCCTCTTATCCTGTGCCTTAAAAAAAAACATCTCGCTAGATTTTAATTTAACAAATGCATACATATAGAACAATTAAACGTAACATTACAATGTAAGTATGTAAACCAGAAATAACAGTTAATTATGTTTGCTTGATATACTTCATTACATTAAAACATGCTCTCACTGCTAGCAGGTACAGTTTAACTTTACAACCTATCACATGTTCTCAATGTGTTGCAGATTGTGCCTGCAGGTGATATCAAGTTCACCAGATAGTGCTGCCTTTATTGCTAAAACAAATACGGTATACAAATACAGCTATTTGTGGCTTTCAGTCTTGAAATGAACAGCTGCTAATGATATTTAACCCTTTCTTTTGCGAGATTGTGACTATGAGCCAGGTTTTATTTATGAATAATACCAAAAGGCCTGTTGCAGACATTGTACAGGAGACCCTGATAGATAGACACTGAGCTGATGAGATCCTTTTCATTGAAGTGTGATGTATATTCAAAAGCAGTTTGTAACAGACAAGTTTACTTCATATCTTTTTAACTTTGCTTCTTGATTTCTCAATATACCCTCATTTTACCGGTACTGGTACTAGTATTTAAAGGGATACTTCTTAATTTACATGTTATAATATTAGATGTGTTACCTGCCTAATATCATATATATATATATATATATATATATATATATATATATATATATATATATATATATATATATATATATATACTGCCTCAACATGACAACCTCAAGACAAGCAGTCCCTGACTCTAGCAGGTTTAACCATGCTGTGAAAGCTTGAATTAAATTGACAACATACTCACCAACAAGAAGCACACCGTACAAGATGTCTCAGTACTAAACAATTTTAACACAGGAAGTGACCACATACTTGTAAGATGCAAAATACCCCTAAACACAGGAGAGAGCAAAACTTGTGATGATGAAATCCAACACAATCAACGTTGAAATGCTCCAGAAGCAAAGCCTGGTGTGTCAACTGGAACTGAAGAACAGATTCAGTGCTCTTCAAGATCTGCAAAAAGATGAAGCAATCTAGGTAAATGATGCAAGTAATTGCACAAACAGGAAAAAAAACAAAACATTGCTGGAACAGAGTACCAAATGCGACGAGAAGATCATACAAGAGACGGTGGTAGAGAAAACTATTGAAAACAACCAAAGCATGAAGAAAGCAGAACAAAGACTAATAGGCAGGGAAAAAACTGATTTTAGCAATCAAACAACAGGATGGGACTGTCATCAAGAACCGTGAATTGATTTTGAAGAGAGTCGAAGACTTTTACAGAAAATTATATCAAGATGAAAAGAGCAGCATAGCAGATGACGAAGACGAGACGGAAAAAATGCAACCCGAGGAAGAAGTTGCAGACGTTCTACCAGAAGAAGTGAAACATGCTATCAAACATATGAAGAAAGGAAAGGCACCCAGAGAAGACGGCATGACGTTTGATATCATGAAAGAAGGAGGTGAAGAACTGACAAAAATACTGTCACGTATTTTTACAGATTGTAATTTACAGAAGCAAAAGAAAGTGCCAAACGACTGGAACACCGCATCGGTGATACTTTTACATAAGAAAGGAAATAAAGAAGACTTCAAGAATTACAGACCTATTAACTTACTTCCTATAATCTACTCAATTTTTACCAAGATACTCACCGACAGACTTCAAGATAAATTTGACTCGGCACAATGAAATGAGCAAGCAGGATTCAGGAGTGGATTTAACACAATGGATCATCTTTTTGACCTGAAAAAAGAAACAAGGACCAGGGGTCACAAATGGAGATTAGATAAAGGGGCATTCAGAACAGAAAATAGAAGGCACTTTTTTACAGAGAATTGTGAGGTTCTGGAACCAACTCCCCAGTAATGTTGTTGAAGCTGACACCCTGGGATCCTTCAAGAAGCTGCTTGATGAGATTCTGGGATCAATAAGCTACTAGCAACCAAACAAGCAAGATGGGTCGAATGGCCTCCTCTCGTTTGTAAACTTACTTATGTTCTAATGTTCTTATCTTCAAGTTGTATGGCAAGTGATTCAAACCAGCAACGAGTATGAACTATCACTTTGCTTAGGATTCATCGACTATGAAAAAGCCTGTGTTTACACAAGATCTTATTAAGCTCTCTGAAAAAACAAGAAATTGAGAAAACGTACAGAGACTTACCATAGGAATGCAACATCCACAGGAAAACTCCAAAAAACACAGACAAAATCAAGATTGAAAAAGGAGTTCGTCAAGGAGATACAATTTCCCCAAAGCTCTTCACGGCCACCCTAGAAGACATTTTCAAAACTGGATTGGCAAAATAAGGGGTTGAAGATCAAGGGAGCCTACTTAAATCACCTACGATTTCCTGTCGACATCCTCATATTTGCAACGTGCCTAGAAGAATTACAAACAAGAATACAAGAACTACACAAGGCTAGCATCAAAGTGGGTTTGAAAATTAACCTGAAGAAGACAAGTCTTGTTCAATAAATATACCACTCCACAGGCAATTGAAGTCAATGGGATCAAGCTTGAAGAAGTCAATAACTATGTATACTTACAACAGTTAGTTTCGGCAATGGAGAACCAAATGTGAGAAATCAACAGAAAAGCAAAAATGGGCTGGAGTGCCTTTGGAAGATTAAGCATGGTTCTGAAAGGGAAACTACCCTCATGCCTCAAGAGGATAACCTTCGACCAATGCGTGCTGCCAGTGCTAACTTACGGATACGAAACTTGGACCGTCAATGCAAAAATGATTCAACGGAGTATGGAAAGATGCATGCTGGAAATAACAAGAAAAGACAGGAAAAGGAAGGAATGGATAAGAGCGCAAACAAAAGTACCGTAAAACTTCAATTAAACAGCTCTGGAGTTTATTTACAATATTTGCCAGCAGACCCGGTGCGTATTGGAGACCGGCAATTATTTGAGATATTAGATCTCTAGCTTCACATGCTTTATGCAGTCATTGAGAAGCCGCTAACACACAGCCTTGTAGCAACATCGTAACTCCATTTAAACATTCCAGCAACTTTGTTAAAAGGTTGTGTGTCAGTGGGAACTAAGGAATAGTTTTGTTTTATAACAAAATTACACTGTATTGAACACCCTCAAGCAGGCCCATATTAAGATATTTGGGGGCCCAGGGCTACTAACATTTCAGCCCCCCAATAATACTGTACAATCAGCTGATGTTTGTTTATTTATTATTAATTTCTTAGCTGACACCCTTATCCAGGGCGACTTACAATTGTTACAGCATATCACATTATTTTTACATACAATTACATTCTTTTTTACACATTATTTTACATACAATTACCCATTTATACAGTTGGGTTTTTACTGGAGCAATCTAGGTAAAGTACCTTGCTCAAGGATACAGCAGCCGTGTCCCCCACCTGGGATTGAACCCACAACCCTCCGGTCAAGAGTCCAGAGCCCTAAACACTACTCCATGCTCTGCGCTCATGCACAATCTCATACAATACCAACACAATCATTCATTCGAATAGGCAGTGGACAACGTTTTCACTCACATCACAGTAGCTATGGCATGCAAAATAGTATGGTAGTCGGCACTACCACTAGCTCTCATTACCGACCGCATTAAATCAATGCTAGTTGTAGTCGGTGGGACCATGTTATCAGGCAGCGCAGCATGATATGACATTAGACAAAAACACAGTGTAATCGGCGCTACTCTCAAGCCTCCTTAACATTGCAAAGTATAAAGACACAGCTGACTTACCATTGCTAGATCTTATGCTTCTTGCCTTCAAACTTGAGAATTCCTTAATAATGTCTGTTAAGTCCATTTGGCGAAGCAGGTCATGTTCAATCGACATGAGACTTAAATGATTGAGTCATTAAATTCAGTAATTCAGTAATTCATTAAATTCTCTGATTCGGAAAAATTACTGTCTTTAATCTGGCAAATAAGGGGGCCCTTGCTCACCCAGTGCGATCTCACCTCCTCGGTTATCGGACCCCAACATGCCGTAGCGGAGCTAATAGCATTATCTGTTTCGTCAGTTTCTCCCGCCTTAAATTGGCAGTTCAATGGCTCGCTCTCATTTTTCTCCTCTGCTGCTGTGGCTGCAGCGCTAACCGACTCGCCGCGCTCTGCTTGCTCCTCTGACTAACGTGGCTGACACTGACGTTTAAAGAATTTGGTTAGTTTGGGGGTATTGTTTACAGGATAAACTCCTCGGCTTTAGCTAGTTTGAGTTTATTGATTTTTCTTTTTTTCGCACCGCTCTCGTATTTCCGTTACATGTTTGCCACTAGCTACTTAGTTAAACTCCAGTGGGTATAGCTAAGTTAGTTAAACTCCAGTGGGTATAGCTAGCATAAGATTTTTTTTATTGTGTCAAATAACTATGGCATGCCAAAAGTACACAAAATGTTTTAAAAATAGGGAAATTGTTTCGTTTAGTCCATGTTTTTTTTTTATTAGCCAACCGTCATCAGTTTGACTTTACAGGAACGACGGGGCCCTGCCCTCAAGTATAAAGAGAAAGTGTACAGTCTTTTTAGGCCTATATGCACTGGTTAACAAGGATACAGTATGCAAAACGTTGGAAAATGAGCAAGCAGAAGTCTGAATTTGTATTTAAAAACGAAATTAGATCTACCATTATTATTATTATTATTATTATTATTATTATTATTATTATTATTATTAATAATAATAATAATAATAATAATAATAATACAACCTTCTAAAATGTTTTAAAAATGAACAATAAAAGCAATAAGTAATCATTATCAAAAATAATTTATTGTTTAATCTCAAACTTGTTTATTGTTAACACAAAAAAACACGTTAAAATACACCGAGAGGTTTGTATCTGACCTACTTTCAGCACGCTTAAAATCGGACGCTTAAAACTGCAGATGTTCAGTCTCAATGTATGGGCAGGTCCACACCAGACAGAGAATGTCGGCAGCAAGTGCTGGGGATGTTGCATGCTTGCCTTTTAACAAATAAAGTACCACAATTTTTAGGCTTTTATAGTGCTGTGAAATATTATCTAGGTGTATTTAATGTTTAAACAGGTCTGCAAAATGCCCGTGAAATCCCAATTATAATCCTAATCCTAACTGGATGATTTGGCCATGCGCATGACATCCTTTTTGCCGATGACATAACTGTAGAACTCCTTGCAGCGCATGCTGAAATTAATTTTTACTTTTGAGCTTCGATTACTCGCGCAAACGTCAATCTGTCACAACAACAACAACCATAATAATAATAATAATAATGTTGAATCCCACCGGCGTGATGCTTCACATCCAACTCGCCGCCGTGTGATGCTACGCTCTTTTTAACAATTTACAAAATGCCTTTGTAACACATTCATATGATCGACTCCAGTTTTTTTCCTTTGTTTTTTGCTTTTTAGTGACAGGCTCGTCAATAACCAGCCACCATGACACTTCGCCAGTAAAACCAGACGCACCAAACAAAACACATGACGCATACCGCATCATATGATTGCAGGTTAACTTGATTGGATAGCCGCATAGATGCAATGCAAACAACTCACTCAAACAACCCGTCCTAAACCAGTATGCTGTTGCACTGCGAGACAGTACAGCAGCCACATATACGAAATTTCCAAACGAAAAAAAAAAATCACATTTTACACCGGGGTTTTCAACGTTTACCCTAAAAATCGCGACAACTGGCGTCCCGACAGTACCTCAATCGGGACGCGGGACAGAGTCCCTATATCGGGACGATCCCGATTTTATCGGGACGTCTGGCCACCCTATCACTGTGAGAATTTGTTACCAGCAGTGTATGTTCGTAGCAAGTACTGTACTACAAGTACTATCTGTTACCTCTTGGCAATAGAGGGAAATAGTGGGGTGTTGCAGGTTTTACCTATTTTACTGTATTTAATCCTGTACTTCAGAGTACTGTAATCTCTCAAGTGTTTAATCTGTAGTATTTTATATTTAATCGTATCCTGATGTAACTAACACTGACACTTATCTGCTGTATTATTGAATCGTATTTTGTCACACTTGTACTTGCTTGAACCAAAGTCATTGTATTTATCTTGCTCTTAATTGTATTATTACTTGTACTGTGATACTTGAAATGTATTTGCTTACGATTGTAAGTCGCCCTGGATAAGAGCGTCTGCTAAGAAATTAATAATAATAATAATAATAATAATAATAATAATAATAATAATAATAATAATAATAAAAGGAGGTATAACGGTGAGGAAAGTAAACATGTCAGTGAAGTGCATACGGTATATATTTTAAATAACCATCTCCTGATTCCCTTGCTAACTCCCATAGCACGGTATTTGTTTAAGCAACAGGTGCACCAAGTCCCCTCCCTCTGCTGTTGTGGGAGCAGCGCCGACTAAATGCTACGTGGCTCTAGTATATTCGTTGTTGACGTCATCACTGAGTCATCTAGAGCTGATGCATGGGCTGAGACACCTGAATGTTTTAATGTAGTGATGGAGGAGGCAAGTTTGTGGGATACCCAAAGGATATAGTCTTCATTAGGTAGGTTTCTTGTTAACGTTTCTCAGAGATATTGCGTATGGAATTTTTAGTTACAAATCTCAAACGCCTGTTGTATTAATTATTCAGGCTGATGCAGGGAGCCTACTCTTTCGTTTTGGTGCACATGCAAGAAAAGCAGTTTGATTCTGGCGTGCCTACGTACGGAAACAAGTGCACCATTCTACTTTGCAGGTTGATTATATATATATATATATATATATATATATATATATATATATATATATATATATATATATATATATATATATATATATATATATAGTGTGTGAGTGTGTATATATAGTAGATTTTTTTTCATTGTTTTGCTCACTCTGCATGTATATCCCAAGTTAACTATGAAATTTGCATGCCATTTCCATGTAATATGTCTTTTAAAAGACAAACACATGTATAATATGAAAGTGTATTTTAACAAATGTAAGCTGCTTTATGGTCCACTCAAGGCAGAGAAGGGAGAGATTTCTCATGGACCGCACACTGCACTTGCCTATGGATATTGTTGATAGGTTTTGTGACTGTTTCTAAACCCCATATCCCACATGGACTGATATTAACTATTACAAACCATTAAAAGATCATCATAATTTAAATGTAGAAACACATTGTCTTATGTATGCTGTGGTATGAATGCTGCACATCATGTATACATACAGAAGTAGACTTAACCCCTAGAGAAGGTGATATTACACAAACACTAGTTTTCCAGTGCCTTGTCATCAGTAGTGTTTAACTGTACAAGGGACTTTATTGTACAAACTAAAATGGATTGTATGGGCATATGGCATGGGATGTACACCCTGCAAAGATAGTTCTTCCTACAGCCTTTGAACAGCTTTGGGTAGCCTTTTGTGACAGGTGTTTGCAAAACCTGTGGCAGGTGCAGGTTAAAGCTGGCATGTCCAGCAACCATGTCCAGTTCTACACTAAAATGTAAATACTTGGTTTCTGATTCTATTCTATTTTCTTTCTTATTTTTCTCCACTATTTTATCAGAGAACACACCTTGCTGACTTTCCAGTTTGGTCACACATTTCCTCCTAATGCATTATCATTGCTGTTTCTGCATTATTTACCATGCTTTATTCCAGCACACATTTCCTTTTCAACCAATTTTGCTTCTGAAAAGACTCCTGAAACCACTTAGCTTCAAAATGTCACACTTCTGTATGTATTTGAAAGTAAATGTCCCTCCACCACGACTGTTGTTGAAACAGAGAAAAAAGCAATGAAGTTGAAAAGGACAGAAATGTGTGTGATTGATATCCATAGAAAGACAACTTGTCATTTTCTGCCAGCACAGTATGTGTGGGAGCTAGTGAAACTGTTTTCTATTTAAATATTTTTGTGTTCTTCACAACAGCACTGTTTAATTTTACTTTTCGTCTTGTTAATCAGCTCTTGTATCTGCTAAATGTTGTTTTACAGCTACACAAGCCCTTTGACAACTATCACAGTGTCTTAAACAAGGGCAAATAGACCAAGCAATAACTTGTAATCTTTGCACTTTTACCTACAAGTTTCTTGTCTGTTGTTTTTTTCTGTGGCTGTCTTTTTTTTCTTTTTCCTTTCTTTTTCTTTTTTCTTTTTTAATTTTTTTATTTTTATTTTTTTTAACTATTCATTTTCCAGGACTATGCCCTCCAGGTAATAGGACCCAATCTGTTGTCCATGGAAATGGTCATATGGGGGCCTCTTACCTGATAATGTTTATAAATGTTTCTATATGCTAATAAGAGGTAGGAACATGATTTTTACATCTCTCGTCGTTAAACCTTTCAATTGAAACTAGATTTTCCAACAGTGAAAGCCAAATTTCACAGACAGCATCTGTCAAATGCTACAACAGTCTCCTAATGTGCCAAATAATAACTATTTAATGCACTGGTTATATCAGCTTTAAAATGTGTGTATGTGTGTGTGTAATTATATCTATCTATCTATCTATCTATCTATCTATCTATCTATCTATCTATCTATCTATCTATATATATATATATATATATATATATATATATATATATATATATATATATACAGTATATTAAAAAAATTGAGATGTACGCAAATAGTAGGTGGTATGTCCCTGGCCTTAATCAAAGTAGTGGTACAGTATATGATCTTTTGCGGTCCACATGGCTGCTCTTCATACTTTGTCTTCCTCCATTCAATAGAGGGTAATGTTTGAATACTTTGTCTACCTACAGTACTAGTTGCATTTCTTAGCCTGGACAATATGTCCAGATTTAATGAACGCAGATAAGATTTGCACACAAGTTAAGATACTTATGTTGCCAAACTCTGCAATGTCGTGCGTGGTTTGTAAGTGAGACGTTATTGATACTGTGCACTGCATGTCAAGCCCAATGAGGCAAGTGAAGGTGTCTCCAAGTGTGAATTCAGAAAGTGCGGAACATTTCAAGACCAAACTTTTACTAAGGGTTAACTTTTAAAAGCAGAGGAATAGGGATGGGGAAGTCTTTATGTATGTGTTTTACAATTAGATTTTTGCATATATCTAGATAAGTTCTTACCCATGTGATAAAACGTGTTCTTCAGCAAAACGTATTGAGAATACAGTATCAGAATCTGAGTATATAGTGTAAGGAGATACCTGTGCCTCTGGTGGCTTTTATTTTTAAAATTAAAATTAAAATTTATTTAAAAAAATAAATAAATCTACATTTTCATGATACTGGTGGCTTTTATTAACAAAAAAAAGAACCATCTGTAATTATTTACATTTATTTACAGCCATAGTGGGGGATGTATGTTACAGTAGTTACTGTAGTTACTATGGGGGAAAAAAATCTAATACTGTACCTTAAAGGTAAAATGACAAAACGATTTGAATATTTGAATACAATACTTCATAACTACATATATTGAGAGTGGTGCCGGTGCCACATGTGAGTATATTTGCAACGTCTATCTTTTGCTGTCTTACACTAGTTTTAAACCTAAATAAAAATCACATGACCAGGTGCCAGATTGCACAGTCAGATGTCAGAGTTTTCAAAATAAGCCGGTGAGCAGTGCAATCCACTGTCAAACAATATTTGTAACGACTACTTTTAAAATGAAAAATATATATATATATATACAGTACTGTGCAAAAGTTTTAGGCAGGTGTGAAAAAATGCTGTATAAGTAAGAATGCTTTCAAAAATAGACACGTTAATAGATTATATTTATCAATTAACTAAATGCAAAGTGAGTGAACAGAAGAAAAATCTAAATCAAATCCATATTTGGTGTGACCACCCTTTGCCTTCAAAACAGCATCAAGCATCAATTCTTCTAGATACACTTGCACACAGTTTTTGAAGGAACTTCGGCAGGTAGGTTGGCCCAAACATCTTGGAGAACTAACCACAGTTCTGTGGATTTAGGCAGCCTCAGTTGCTTCTCTCTCTTCATGTAATCCCAGACAGACTCGATGATGTTGAGATCAGGGCTCTGTGGGGCCATACCATCACTTCCAGGACACCTTCTTTACGCTGAAGATAGTTCTTAATGACTTTCGCTGTATGTTTGGGGTCGTTGTCATGCTGCAGAATAAATTTGGGGCCAATCAGATGCCTCCCTGATGGTATTGCATGATGGATAAGTATCTGCCTGTACTTCTCAGCATTGAGGAGACCATTAATTCTGACCAAATCCCCAACTCCATTTGCAGAAATGCAGCCCCAAACTTGCAAGGAACCTCCACCATGCTTCACTGTTGCCTGCAGACACTCATTTGTGTACGCTCTCCAGCCCTTCGGCGAACAAACTGCCTTCTGCTACAGCCAAATATTTCAAATTTTGACTCATCAGTCCAGAGCACCTGCTGCCATTTTTCTGCACCCCAGTTCCTGTGTTTTCGTGCATAGTTGAGTCGCTTGGCCTTGTTTCCACGTCGGAGGTATGGCTTTTGGCCGCAGTCTTCCATGAAGGCCACTTCTGACCAGACTTCTCCGGACAGTAGATGGGTGTACCAGGGTCCCACTGTTTTCTGCCAATTCTGAGCTGATGGCACTGCTGGACATCTTCCGATTGCGAGGGAAGTAAGCATGATGTGTCTTTCATCTGCTGCAGTAAGTTTCCTTGGCCGACCACTGCGTCTCACGGTCCTCAACGTTGCCCGTTTCTTTGTGCTTCTTCAAAGAGCTTGGACAGCACATCTGGAAACCCCTGTCTGCCTTGAAATTTCTGCCTGGGAGAGACCTTGCTGATGCAGTATAACTACCTTGTGTCTTGTTGCTGTGCTCAGTCTTGCCATGGTGTATGACTTTTGACAGTAAACTGTCTTCAGCAACCTCACCTTGTTAGCTGAGTTTGGCTGTTCCTCACCCAGTTTTATTCCTCCTACACAGCTGTTTCTGTTTCAGTTAATGATTGTGTTTCAACCTACATATTGAATTGATGATCATTAGCACCTGTTTGGTATAATTGTTTAATCATACACCTGGCTATATGCCTACAAAATCCCTGACTTTGTGCAAGTGTACCTAGAAGAATTGATGCTGTTTTGAAGGCAAAGGGTGGTCACACCAAATATGGATTTGATTTAGATTTTTCTTCTGTTCACTCACTTTGCATTTAGTTAATTGATAAATATAATCTATTAACATGTCTATTTTTGAAAGCATTCTTACTTTACAGCATTTTTTCACACCTGCCTAAAACTTTTGCACAGTACTATATATATATATATATATATATATATATATATATATATATATATATATATATATGAATCATTTTCGGGTGTTATCATTGTCAATTTTTGTCTGTATTATCTTACTGTATGGCCCATATAGTACATAATAGCTATACATATGTACCGATAAATAAATAAAAAATGGTTATTCCATTTGTTATGATATCATAAAAATATATATCTATAGGTGCTTGTCAGAGATATTGGGGGTTCGTGTATAGAGGCTGTATGCCTTTAAGAAGAAAGGCATGATGGATATCAGGTCAGCTGATGGAGATGAGGGAAATCTAAGGAGGAGGAGGTAGAAAAAGTTTGAAGTGACAGCCATGCGAAACTTTTAAAAATAAATATGTACCTCTCATTCCTAACAACAAATAAAGGATAACTAGAAGATGTAGCTATAAAGTGTGAGGAACTTGCATGTTGTTACTTTTGCTAAGGGACCCTCTTCACAGACAGAACACATGTATAGTCCTCTCCACATAAGAGACTAGTTATCTATAATTTTTGAATGGTTCGATGATATAGTCCTACGTAAAAGTATTGCTCAGTTTTGGTTGTTAATTTTTTTTTTGTTTATTTTTGGTTTCATGGGGGCTATCGGTTATATGTGTGTGCGAAGTTAAATATCAGTTAATTTTGATTTTATTACAGTGTGGGGCCTCATTCCTCTTTATTGCTGTACTGCATGGGTTCAATGCGTTGTGTTGTTACAGTACGAAAGCATGTTGTGATCACTGGGTTCAATGCGTTGTGTTGTTACAGTACGAAAGCATGTTGTGATCACTGGGTTCAATGCGTTGTGTTGTTACAGTACGAAAGCATGTTGTGATCACTGGGTTCAATGCGTTGTGTTGTTACAGTACGAAAGCATGTTGTGATCACTGGGTTCAATGCGTTGTGTTGTTACAGTACGAAAGCATGTTGTGATCACTGGGTTCAATGCGTTGTGTTGTTACAGTACGAAAGCATGTTGTAATCACTGCCTGCGGGCACTATCATACTTAGATGCTACTGCACAACTAGTTTCACACACTTCCTGCCTCAGAGCACTCAGACGCACTGAAACCCAAGAAGTGCAAGTACAAGTTAGTGTTGCTGCACAGAAGCTTAGCCTCCCTTCGGATGATGAGTCAGACACAAGATCTGAATCAGACTATTGCAGTGAGTTTTCCACTTCCTACGGTATTTTCCAAATAACAGTTATTTTTTCTTGTACTGCAGGGGCTTTGATGCTCTAAAAATATTTTTTTCTTGTTGTTGATCTTGCCATGCAGTGAGCAGTGCTGAAATAAAGCTCCTACATTGCATCAATGGGTTTATTTGTCACACTACAACAGACCACTGCTAGTCTAGCACATGCTTAAAAAACATGCAAAAATGCACCATTTTAATCCCTTTTCCCACACCTTTCCCAGAGGCTACGTGCCCCGATGAGATGGGTGCCTCCTACTACCTTGTAAGTGCCTTAAAAACGAATTGAAAACCCTGAGATGTTCATTGATTTTAGACAGAAGAGACTTAAAAATCATGCTGGATTCCAGAATAGATTGTAGAGGGTATCACATCCTTCATTTCAATAGGGATTTAGGTCAGGACCCAAAAATCGTGCCAAATTATACAGAATGCTGGTTTGTAGAAGAGCTGGATCAGACAGGTTTTACTGTACTAACATATTGAACATGATTTGTCATGACACCCAATAGCTTTCATTTTGGATACATTGGAGAGGGAAGTATAGTACTAAGGGATTTGTTTATTTTTTAACAGTGTGCATTTATGTTTGCCTTTACTTTAATGGAAAACGCATTATCACACATTTCCCCCTGGACCTGTTGCAGGTTGTGGAGCAAGGCTGTCATTAGTTTCTCCTCTCTGGCAAAATCTAACGTCACCCTTCACTTCGACTTGTGACCTAAGCTGGCTTTGGTTTCCGGGTGATAAAGACCTAATGCTTGTTATTGTATTAAACAAGAAAAACTAGTTTCTTGGGAAGCTGCTGCTGCCACAATGTTAGAGCATTGTGTCTCAGAAACCATTTGAGGTAGTGACTTTATATTTGCAGGGTCTAATAAATGCTGCATGCTAATTGTGTTGCTGACCATCAAATTAACATGTGATCTAAAATGGCCGCCATGTTGGGGTCATGTGACTCTGTTACAGTTGCATGTTGAGCGGTTGTCTTAATGCTTAAAATACATCTGCCGTTTTAGATTTTCTTACTTAAGTTCTAGTATCAGTGCTGTCCAGTAAACATTAACCACTTCACTGCTGCATTGCTTTAGCCTCTGGCCATATGAATGATCTAGACTACATGCTTGGCACACAGTTGTATTCTATTATTCTCTCAAATGTTCCATGACGGAGTCTATCCAACGAACATCACTGTTTCGGTGCTACATTATTTTAACCACTGACTATATTCATGATGCAGACCGCTCGCTTTTAGACAGTGTACACAAGCTGTATTCAACGATTCTCTAAATCAAGTTTCATTACAGGTGGCATTCAGTAGAAATTAACTTTTCACTGCCACATTTTTTTTTTTTTTTAAACTCCGGACATATCAATGATACAGATGTTTTTTTACTTTGTTTACAGACCATTAAATCTGATATGACATACCCACTGAGCAGGGGTCTCCAGTCTAGGTCCTGGCAGGCTTGTGTCCCTCCTGGTTTTTGTTCTAACTCTGCACTAAATTAATTAATTGGACCAATGCAGCTTCTAGTAAGCACTTAATTGGTAAAAATTAAGTAATTTAGGGTACAGTTGGAACAGAAACCAGGAGGGACACCGACCCTCCAGGACCAGGTTTGGAGACCCCTGCTCTAGAGTATGCTAATGGTGATACCAGTTGATTCTTTTTTTTAACTTTTTTCTTTTACTTTATCCAAATATTATAAAAAGTTGAACTATATGTGGTACACGTATTTATAAAACTAAAGTAATAATGCCATTTGCATTCCAGGTTCTGAGGACATTACAGGAAACATGGATAGACGATAGTGAGTTATTTTTTATTTGTTTTATTTTAAGTGCCAGATAAAGGTTATGAAAATATGCTGTATAGTAATGTATTATGTCACGAATGTACTGAAAAATGAAACACTGTCATATCGACAAGTCTTTTCCTATTGTGGCTTGGAAGATCATTATCACTCGTCTCTTTAAAAAATAACACACCCACGAATACCTGTGCGATAGCCCTACTGGTTCACATAACTCCTACTGGTTTTACCATTTGGTATTGTATTGTTTTCACTAATGTTACATAATACTTTTGTAGGTGGTACTGTGGTTGTAACGTTTCCTTTTATTTATGTTTCAGTGGATACTCTCGGGAACAGTATGACTGATATGTCTTAAGCCAAGATAGATCCGTCGTGAACAAATTTCAGCAGAAATACTGGAAAACCAAGCAGACGCTGATTAAAGTGACTGGGAAGAAAGAAGATGAATATGTTGTTGCATCCGATGCAGACCTAGATGCAAAGCTAGAGGTGCATTTTATTCAAGTCCTTTGCTAATCGTGTCTTTATTTCTCTGCTTCTTGGATCATGGCAACAGTACATTCATAGTCAACTTGTGTTTTGGATTTTAAGTAATCAAATCACTTCACAGGGCAAAGTGTGGTTGTGCCTGTATGCACTCACCTAGTGCACTGTAATCAGGCCCTAAGAACCTTTGCCTTAGTTTTAGTGCCTTGCCCTGTAATCAGAATTGGTCCCAGTGGCTTTAAAGTTGGCGTTTGGTCTTTTTCACATATTATCCAATCCCCTTACTTTACATTATGCTTTGGATTTGTTAACTATTTTTGCTTTTGTTTTACATTTTAGGTGTTCCATTCTGTCCAAAGAACATGCATGGAGCTATTGAAGGTCATAAAACAGTACCACAGAAGAATTTGCTGTAAGGATTTTAAAGCTTTAATACTGTAACATGTTTGACATTTCCAAAATGGATCTATAATACAGATGGACACATCCCCTTCCATCCTCAGATTCTGATACTTTCAATAATTTCTGATAAAGAAAAAAAAACTCGCCACAGTTTGTATATAACTACAATGCAAGGTCTTGTTTATTTGCTTAATACCACTCAAGTAATTTTGTGTAATCTCACATTTGAAATGCTTTATGAGGTTCCCAAATATGATGAATTCATCTATATGGAATAAACTTGGCTTGCACAGAAGTAATGTATGTCCCATTTCTATTAGTTTTATCTCAGGAAGAAAATGAATTGGGAAGGTTTCTCAGATCGCAGGGCTCACAAGATAAAACTCGAGCTGGAAAAATGATGCAGGCCACTGGAAAGGCTCTCTGTTTCTCCTCTCAACAAAGGTATTCCATTTGATTTATATTATCAGTGCTTTCATTGATATGCATTAAAAAATGACATCAAGACTGATAAGTCTTGCCTCAACCTTTCTGTTTATTTTGACAGATAACCCTTTTCAAAATTGTGTGTGTTTGGTATAACCCAGTGGAACCATGAATATCTTATATTATAATTAGGGCTCAACCTTTCTTGATGTTTATTTCTGTAAAAAAAAAAAAAACCTGAGCACTAATTTATCATTTATAAAACTAATTGGAATATTTAATTTGCATACTGTACAACTTCACCAGGAACTGCAGCACTAAATACATTTGTTAGTATGCACTGTCTGTGTTTTCTAGTTGCTAGAAAATGTTTACCTTAACTGATAATGTCTTTTTTTCTTTTCCTCCATTTGAAGACTTGCTCTCCGTAGCTCTTTATCTCGCCTTTTTCACGAAGTGGAGACATTTAGGTACAGGGCTGTCTCTGACACCTTGCTGACAGTGAACCGAATGGAGCAGTCTAGAACAGAGTATCGTGGGGCACTGCTGTGGATGAAGGATGTTTCCCAGGAACTTGATCCTGATACCTTCAAGCAAATGGAAAAGTTCAGGAAGGTGTGCATTAACTGTTGTGTGTGTATTCTGTCTTTTACTTTGCACAGGTTTGTAAATGTTCATTGCATTATGATATTGGAGAAGCTTGTACATGCTAATGCATTATATTTACACAATAAATCTTGAATGCTGCAGTAATTTGTCCTTCCCACTGGAGGGAGCAAACTGTTCAAAAGATGAAGTGTATTTAATAAGTTGCTTTCGCTTCTGAATGAATCCAGTAACAATAACCTAACAGAAATCTCAAATCCTGCTTCAGTAGTCCTGTATGTAAATCTGAACAAAAAGTATTAAACATAGAGCATTATTGAGTATCTAATGCAAGTGGAATTTAAAAGAAAAGTGAATCAAAATGCCTGCCTTGAAAAGATGGCTTACTAATTGTTCATCCATTATGTTTGCATCATCAGGAACATTAATTAATATTCATGAACATGTTTTCAAAATGCTCATTGGAAACTGGGGCTTGGCAGTGTCAAACAAGGTTTTCAGCACTCTGGAACAAATGTACAATCAACATCAGTACATGTACTGGAGGGGCCGTGTTTGTTTGCATTGTTCTTGCAGCACTATTGTAAGGTACTTTATCTACAGTATGCTGAGGTAACAAGTCAACTCTCCCCTAAAAGAACTTGCCACCAGACAATAGTTTTGCATATATATGTGTTTATTTACCATTCTTTTATGAAATTAGGTAAAACCATAATAAATTTAAAAAAGAGTGGAGGTGGAGTTGAGACGGCAAAGTTTTTTTTTTTTCTCAGTGCAAGCAGAACGGAGGGAAGGAAGGAATCAGAATAAATTCAGTGCCCTCTCGGATTTCAATAATTTAAGATCTGTGTTGGAGAGGGGTCTTTAGCATTTACAAACCACTAAAAAGACATTATTTGAAATGAAGAAGTCAGTTTTCTTTTAAGTTAGACAGCGGTTTATTTCAGCTCACAGACAAATGTAGCTTGACATTTTATATTCATCTCCTTGGACGTTTCTTACATTTCCATAGAAATACCGTAGTATTTTGTTAAGATGTACATTTTCCATAACTGAGAGATGTATTTTAATTTTGTTTCTGTTTTAGCCAGTCCTGAAAGACGGCACTTTGTACTTTTTTTATTTTTCTCAGTTTTGCCGTCATCCAGTTCATTTAATTGTTCTTCATCGAAATCGGCATGTCGACTTACTAATTTTGGGATTGTTTTTTGTTGGTTGAGTATCTTTAGAGAAATCCATATTTTCAGGTAGTTTGTCACTCAGTAGTTGCTGTAACTTTGTAACTGTAAACAAGATGGCTGCTGGTACTGTAAATTCTGTGAGGCAGTGCAGTGATTTTTAATATGTGATAAGGCTTGAACTGTCCGTATCCATCTAACATACCTTCGATCCTGGAACCTTCCTTGACCAATCGTATTGCTTGTTTCATTTTCCATTGCCAGCCCTGGATATATATATATATATATATATATATATATATATACACAATAAGGCCAGACAGGGTGTCTGTTCTAGTTTGCTATCTTCCAGTGCATTTAATTGTTCTTCATCCAAATCAGCATGTCTACTTACTACTCCAGCTGTCCGTTACAGTGCTTGTTTTACGTTCCATTGCCTGCCCTGGATTTTATTTATATATACATATATATATATATATATATATATATATATATATATATATATATATATATATATATATATATATATATATAGATATAGATATAGATATAGATATACACATACATACACAGTGTCCCCAAATAACTCGGCAGGTGGTTTGGCCCAAACATCTTGGAAATTCTTCCGTTCTTCTGTGGATTTAGGCAACCCTCAGTTGCTTCTCTCTCTCATGTAATCCCAGACAGACTCGATGATGTTGAGATCAGGGCTCTGTGGAAACACATACCTATCACTTCCAGGACTCCTTGCTCTTCTTTTATGCTGAAGATAGTTCTTAATGACTTTAGCTGTATGTTTGGGGTGGATTGTCATGCTGCCAGAATAAATTTGGGGCCAATCAGATGCCTCCCTGATGGTATTGCATGATGGGTAAGGTATCTGCCTGTACTTCTCAGCATTGAGGAGACCATTAATTCTGACCAAATCCCCAACTCCATTTGCAAAATGCAGCCCCAAACTTGCAAGGAACCTCACCATAGTCTTCCTGTGCCTGCAGACACTCATTAGATATACACCTTCCAGCCCTTGGCGAACAAACACCCTTCTGCTACTCAGAATATTTCAGTTTTCGACTCATCACTCTAGAACACAGGATGCTGCCATGTTGACTCAATGCACCCCAGTTCCGTCAAGTTTTTAAATTGCATAGTTGAGTCGAATAGCTCGTTCCATCCACGTCGGAGGTATGGCTTTTGGCGCAGGAAGTCTGGTGACATAAGAAGGCCACTGCAGTCTTGACAGACTTCTCCGGACAGTAGATGGAGTGTACCAGGGTCCTGGACTGTTTCTGCCAGTTCTGAGCATTATGGCACTGCTGAATCTTCCATTAGCAAGGAATAAGCATGATGTCTCATCTGCTGCAGTAAATTTTTGGCGGCGACCACTCTCGCTCACGGTCCTCAAGGCGTTGCAATGTGTGCTTCTTTAAAAAGAGCTTGGACAGCACATCTGGAAACCCCTGTCTGCCTTGAAATTTCTGCCTGGGAGCATGCTGATGCAGTATAACTACCTTGTGTCTTGTCTGCCATTATTAGCTCAGTCTTGCCATGGTGTATGACTTTTGACAGTAAACGTCTTCAGCAACTTCACCTACTTCCAGTGTCCAGTCCGGCTGTTCTTCGACAGTTTAGCCACTCCTGACAGACGGCACTTTGTACTTTTTTATTTTTCTCAGTTTTGCCGTCATCCAGTTCATTTAATTGTTCTTCATCAAATCGGCATGTCGACTTACTAATTTTGGGATTGTTTTTTGTTGGTTGAGTATCTTTAGAGAAATCCATATTTTCAGGTAGTTTGTCACTCAGTAGTTGCTGTAACTTTGTAACTGTAAACAAGATGGCTGCTGGTACTGTAAATTCTGTGAGGCAGTGCAGTGATTTTTAATATGTGATAAGGCTTGAACTGTCCGTATCCATCTAACATACCTTCGATCCTGGAACCTTCCTTGACCAATCGTATTGCTTGTTTCATTTTCCATTGCCAGCCCTGGATATATATATATATATATATATATATATATATATACACAATAAGGCCAGACAGGGTGTCTGTTCTAGTTTGCTATCTTCCAGTGCATTTAATTGTTCTTCATCCAAATCAGCATGTCTACTTACTACTCCAGCTGTCCGTACAGTGCTTGTTTTACGTTCCATTGCCTGCCCTGGATTTTATTTATATATACATATATATATATATATAGATATAGATATAGATATAGATATATATATATATATATATATATATATAGATATAGATATAGATATAGATATAGATATACACATACATACACAGTGTCCCCAAATACCACACAAATATCTGCAATCTCAATGAGGCTGTGACCTAATGAATTAAGAAATGAAATATTTGCAGAAATAAATCTGTATCTATCATAACATCAGTAAAGGATACACCATGAACATTCATAGAGTACTGTAGGTTGATGCGTTGTTTATGGCTGTACTCGTGAATATGAAAAAGTTATTCCATGCACACGTGTGTGTGTGAGTGTGTGTGTGTATAAGAAATCCAATGACTGAAAAGGAGAACATTTAGAACATCTGCAAAATAGTGAATTTAAACATTTTTTGGCAAAAGCAGTTTTGTCCATGAAACACCGAAGTCCAATGGAAGTTCAATAAATAACTACCAGAAATGTCCAGCAGATGGCAGCAGCATCATTGGCTATAAAAAGTCAATGGTTGCCATCACTATCGCAGAGCATTTTGTGTCACCGAAATAGTCATCCTGACACATCCAGCCTATTGATATGTTGTTTCTACCACTCGTGGCAACCTTTCCATGGGTTATTTTGTATGTCATATCATGAAAAGTTAGTGAACAGATCTTTTTTTTTTTCCCCATTGTGACACACTGCAGCACAAACACATTATATTGCTAAGCATACTGCATGTTATTTAAAACCAACACGATTTACAAAGTGCAGGTAATGAAGATATTTTAATAGAGGAATTTCAGAAAGACTTTACAAAACACAGAGTGTGAAGAATGCACTTCCCTTTCGAGCGACGTACAGACTGCTCCGTATTGCCTTGTAAAAAGTAATAGATTACGGTATTTGTGATAGACGCAAGGATAACAAACAAACCTTTAGACCGTAAGTCATGGTTTTTCATGAATATCCTATGTACTTCAGGGGTGATGTGGAATGTTATTTAGTAAATGCAGCCTGTGGTGTTGGTTTTGAGAAAGCTTTCTTTTAAACAGCCGACTGTAAACTAATGTGGTGGCAGGCAAACTCCACCATGTATATGCACTTTCCATGGAGGTATAGAGGAGAGCTATTCAACCCAGAGGAATGACAAGCCTGATTTAGTAAGCAGAGGGGTGAATCAGAGGTTACCTCCTTCCTTACTGAAGTGTATCTTTAGCTAATTTGTTTGGTAAAGCAGCAACCTTCATACTTGAGCACTGGAGCCTTTTGTTATTTCCTCTGCAATTGTATGGCTCTGCAAGTGAACCGAGTTTTAGGATTTTGGAGTGCCAGGAGTTTCTAATAACATTTTATTAATCTCATGAGCTGGAAGTTTGGTTCACTGAAAGAACATCTGTGCAGTAGATGAAAGATGTATAGTGATGTATGTTTTACAAATTATGCATTTGGCAGTATTTCTTGCTGTCACCCGTAAGGACAAAAACATAGCGATTGACGAGTTCCACAGCCTCTTCAGCTTACAAGAGTATGAAATGGGTTTGGGTTTGCAGTAGTGTGCTGCTGTTCAGTGATGCATTGACATCTTAACCTGCTTCTGAGTCCAGTCCTGTCTGGCATGGATTCAGCTGTGTGCTCTCAGAAGCTTCTAAACTGACAGGGAGACCAGTAAAATGTAATGCTGACATTTATTAGGATTAGAATCCAGAGCCTTAATACTGTTACAAGAAAAGTTCACAGTCCAGAGTATTACCTTGGCCTTGGGATTTCTTTCAGGCTGAGATACTGACTGTGTTCCTCAAACCTTAACTGCAGCACATGTTTTATTGAAGAGTATACGCTCTTCTTACCTTCTTACCTTGGCGTGGTTTCCATGCAGTTTAGAAACTCCATTCTATCTCCGTTGCTGTGAGACTGTGACGTACCATGCACATCTCGCACGCATTCCTCTCGCTATAGGAAGTATGCTACCAAAACATGGCACGACTTAAAATTGCAATAGTCAAGTCGGGAAGACACAAAAGCATGAATTAGTTTCTCAGCATCAGACAAAGATAGAAATGACCTAATTTTAGCAATGTTTCGTAAATGGTAAAAGGACACTTTGGTGACACTGTGACTATGCAACTTAAAAGATATAAAGGGGGAGCACTGTACTAGGTCCCCAATAAAAAAAAAAAAAAAACTATAACAACATTCTTCTGGCAAGAGCCTTGCACTGTCCCTGCGGAATTATTATTATTATTATTATTATTATTATTATTATTATTATTATTATTATTATTATTATTATTATTATTATTATTATTATCATAGGAACATTATGCAGTGAGAAATGTGGGTGAGTAGGGTAGCTTATTGTAGATTTAGTACCAATGTTTTAAAAATGTACTCTACTAACATTTTGACTGGATATTTTTTATATTAGTAATGTACAGTGCTGGATATTAGCAAAGTTCCTAGACTACCATAATGATCAGCATTTCTGAAGCTACCCTTCTGTAGGTAACCTACCCTTCTGTAGGTAAATTATTATTTAGGTAATTTGCATTTGAAGTAGAATTTCTGTAACTAAAAGAAAACTACATGTAAACCCAAATTACCCAAAAAGTTCTACCAAAATAGTGTGACAACAAAGTGAGACTTATTTTTATTTTTGCATGTAAACCCCACCATTGAGTGAGGCCTTGCTTACTAAGGGTTTCACCAATATATGATGGTGAAGCTAGCCCCTTTGATTTAAATTCTGATGTGGTATAACCTTCAGCAGAAATAATAACGAGTATAATCATTGCTAGTGTAATCCAGCTTTAGTCAAGCTTGGCGGTGAAGCATTAAAGAATGATCCGGGAAGCTCTTGTGGCTATAGCATTGTGGCGAGTGCCATTTCCTTTACACCTTTCAAGATGGACTAAAGTTTTGTACGTAAAAATAAATGTTTTTTCCCAATTTTTATTTAAGGTTCAGTCTCAGGTTCGTCATTCTAAAACAAGTTTTGATAAACTGAAGAATGATGTGTGTCAAAAAGTGGATCTCCTTGGAGCAAGTCGATGCAATCTTCTGTCCCATGTGCTAACAACCTATCAGGTACTATGCCTAAAGAAAAAAAAATGAATGTCTATATTGGGGCGGCTAGTGTTGTGGTTTTTCTTGTCCCATCACCTTCTCTCAAGATAACCATGACATTAATTTGACTGATATTAGAAGTATGTGAAAAAAGTGTCCTTAATTTTTACTTTGTTCTTTGTTTCTAGACCACACTTCTCCACTACTGGGAAAAAACTTCTCACACAATGGCAGCCGTTCATGAAAGTTTCAAGGGCTATCAACCATATGAATTTACAATGATAAAGGTAAAACGATTCCTGTCCTTACAGGTTTGCATAAAACCCTTTTTAGAGAGTAAAGGGTCATAAATATAAGGAGGACTAACAGAAGGCTGTAGACTGACAATGAAAATATTTTTAAAAACTAGCAAATGCAACTGATTCGTCACATACATGTGATCTTTCCTTAGACCTGCACGAAGAGCTGTGCATACGTGTTTTTTAAAATCTTGCCCAAGACTACAATCTCACAATTTACTGCCATGATTGCTCATTAAGGATATGAGCAAAGTGAAATCAAAAGGATAAACTATCTCAAAAGGATAAACGAAAGGAAAGACAAATAGTCACTTATAAAAAACAAATGAGTTTTAGCTAGTTTGATTGCGATGGGTTCTATATTAAATCACACTGTCGGGTTGTTGATTGGTACTCAATTATATAAACGAGGTGTCGCTTTGTTTGTGTTGAGTAATTAATACGTTTTATTCCATTTAATTAATACCTAACAAAGGGAATTACTCAACATCCAAGTATTTGCACACCCCTAATCAAAACTTTTACTTTAAGTTTCTAAACACTCAGTGCACTTTGAGTTATTCTCGTAATGTTTGGTACACTTTTTACAGTGTATACGTTTTTATAAATGTCTGATCCCTTTATTATATCTTTGCTGTTTTTATAGGAACATCTTTGTTTTTCTTTCCAAATTTTTTTGGCAAATTCCGCTCTGGCATAATGACCTTAACAAAACTGATCCAAGGAATCTAAAACAAAATAAATCAAAAGGGGATTAGGCTTGCCTGTACAAGAGCCAGAAAACTACAACATGCTGTTTCTTAAAACTCCATTCAATCTGGACCCCTTGCCTTTACCTCACAGCTTTCCCTGCATTTACTGTGCCCACATTTGGCAGTACAGGCATGAGATGCATCTATTATAAACTGCTGCTTCACCCCACATGAGGAAGCTGACAGTATTCATTATTTGCAATGCAGAACTCCCATGCTGGGTAAGTCTGCTTTTTTGATTATGCAGGGATATAAAACACATTGAGCACTCCATGATGATTGTTATAATAAAAGAAGGCATATTGAAATGCTATATATAGAGGCTGACAACTGTGGTTCGGAAAAGGATTATAAACAGTCAGAATACATGACTCGGCCATATGCTACAATCATGGGAGACATCTAGGATTACAGCTATGGACTTGATGAAGCAAAATTAGTTAATTATACAGGGTGATGCAAAACTTTTGGTAGTAGCTGTTTGTTCTTGACTTTTGTATAAACTCAAAATGTGATACAGACAACATCATTTTCTGTTGTCTGCTACAGTAGTGTTGCATTACTTTTAAAAAAAAAAAAAAAAGATATTTTATTAATTACACAAGTTTGCATCAATTTGATTTAAAATGTATGTAAATCCAGCCTTCTCATTTCCAGCCATCTACCGCTAAATTGCCGTCTACTTTGCCAGATGAGCCGCCTAAAATAGTTATTTCAAAAAGTTTTTTACAGTGCTCATATGTTTCAGTGAATAGTATTCAAAATGTTTATGTTCTTCCAATTTTTTCTTAAAATAGCTGCATTTTCCACAATTCATTACGTATGTAAAACATTACTTCTCTGAAGGCATTTCGTTTCCGGAGTTATGTTTCCATGGACACCATGAATCACGATGGACCAATCAGTTTCCAGCTTACTAGCGATGTTGGTGATGAAGGCTGAACTGTACAATCATATACCAAAGCTAGTAACCGTACAGCAGAGTTATGAAATTGTGTCATTTTTTTTTTTAAACAAACGACCTCCGTTTTCTATGTAGGATCGTCTGTTTTTCACTCGAAGTGTACGAAATACAGTGAGTATATGTTATAGCATTGTAATATGTCTTATGCAGCGACTTAGAAAGAAGATCGATCTGAAACCTAGCATATACAATTAATTCAGGAAACGATATTCACATTGCACAATTAATTAATATGACTGTTATTATTTTGATTATTTTGTTTTTGTGCTTTGTTTTGCTGATTCAGTCTTTATTAAATGAAACAAATATCACAATATGAGCTACAAGATGTACCGGTCAGATATTCAGTAGCTGTAAAACTGACTAAAATGATGATTAAAAACAAAGGTTCTTTATTTTAGAAGACTATCTAAATTCCCTTTTTAAGAAGTTCAAATCAAATGGAAATGTACTGTATGTTTGTGGCAAAGTGCCCCCCCGTGTGTATTTTGTGTTACGTGTTGTGTGTAAATGTTGGTGTATAGTCATCGGTACACGGGATATAAACGGGTCTGTGTTTCACTTGTGATTTAAAAATGTAGATTTATATTTAGGCACGGAGGGCACAAATCACTTCACGTGCTAGTTAAAATGTAATGTGTGGTCACGGGAGTGCACTTAATTAATTCACGTGCAGTTGTACCGAGATTCCAATTGAATGATTGACTAGCAATCGAGTCTCGGTACAACTGCATAAAAACAGCATGTTTTCACTCACTCGGGGTGGTGTGTTCGGTGAGTGGAGAACGGGATAGGAGACGGAGGTAAAAGTAAAAAGGTAAAAAGTAGTTAAATCTGCTCACCGTGTGTAGTGTTAGTCCATTTTGTTTGTCTCTTTTGTTTTGGCGAATGTGCCGTGTCCTGTGTGTTTTTTGTGTTCTTTTATTTTGTTTATTAAAGGCTGAGCGCGATCACGCGCTCAGCTTCATCAAAACCCCAAGTCTCTGTCTGTTCTGTGTTCCTGCTTCTGCCAGTGAACGTCACCGCTCAGTCATCCTGTCACACGTGGTAATAGAAGTGGGATCTACAGCGCCTCCAGGACTCAGGCCAGAGCAGGAACCGCAATTTGGGGTTTAAAAAAAAAAAAAAACCCAACAACAACAACAACAAAAAAATAAATAAATAAATAAAATAAAAAAAAATGGAAGGCTGGAACTGGAGAGATGGCTGCCAGGATCTGGAGGTCCTCCTCGGTGGTCTAGAGGACCAAGGCTGGTGCCTTGCCTGTGGGGAGTTCGGGCACCCGGTGGTGCGCTGCCCCTACCAAGAGGGAGAGGAGGAACTGGCCCAGGAGAGGAAGGTGAGGAGGAGGCAGAGAAGGGGAAAGGGGAAGAGGAAGGCTGAGTGTCCACAGCCCAAGTGGGAGGAGCCTGAGTGTCCACAGCCCAAGCGGGAGGAGCCCGAACGTCCCACGCCTGAGTGGGAGGAGCCCGAGCGTCCCTACGCCTGAATGGGAGGAGCCCGAACGTCCCACGCCTGAATGGGAGGAGTCGGTGCGTCCCACAGCCCAAGAGGGAGGAGTCGGTGCGCCCACAGCCCAAGAGGGAGGAGTCGGTGCGTCCACAGCCCAAGAGGGAGGAGTCGGTGCGTCCACAGCCCAAAAGGGAGGAGTCGGTGCGTCCACAGCCCAAGAGGGAGGAGTCGGGTGCGTCCACGGCCCAAGACACGGAAGGTAGAGCGTCCACAGCCCCAGTCTCCACCAGCAGAGGGTGAATTCCTGCTGGGTCCACCTCCATTGCCATGGGAGGACTGCTTGCAGCTCCCACCTCCACCAGCAGAGGGTGAATTCCTGCTGGTCCCGCCTCCGCCACCTCCATTGGCAGGAGCAGAGCAGCAGGAGCTGCCTCTGCCTCCGCCACCTCCACCGGCAGGAGCAGAGCAGCAGGAGCTGCCTCTGCCTCCGCCACTTCCATCGGCAGAGCAGCAGGAGCTGCCTCTGCCTCCGCCACCTCCATCGGCAGGAGCAGAGCAGCAGGAGCTGCCTCTGCCTCCGCCACCTCCATCGGCAGGAGCAGAGCAGCAGGAGCTGCCTCTGCCTCCGCCAACCCCACCAGCAGAGGATGAATGCCTGCTGGTAACACTTCCCCACCAGCAGAGGATGAATGCCTGCTGGTATCACTTCCCCACCAGCAGAGGAGGAATGCCTGCTGGTAACACTTCCCCCACCAGCAGAGGAGGAATGCCTGCTGGTATTACTTCCCCACCAGCAGAGGATGAATGCCTGCTGGTAACACTTTCCCCACCAGCAGAGGAGGGATGCCTGCTGGTATCATTTCCCCCACCGTCACGCAGTAGAGGAGCAGGAGCTGCCTCTCCCTTCACCAGAAGGACCCGGACTAGATGCTGGCGGTCCTCGGCAGCCCTTGCATAGGCTGCTGAGGGAAGCACGGGAAGAACCGCCCGGCCGCAGAGGCCGAGAAGAGGGCCAACACCTGCACCCCAGCTAGTCCTGACTCCCTGCCCCGCTTAGCCCAAGGATGCCTGCCCCGCTTAGCCCAAGGATGCCTGCCCGCTTAGCCCAAGGATGCCTGCCTCGCCGCCCAAGGATGCCTGCCTCGCTTAGCCCAAGGATGCCTGCCTCGCTTAGCCCAAGGATGCCTGCCTCGCCGCCCAAGGATGCCTGCCTCGCTTCGCCCAAGGATGCCTGCCTGCGCTCGCCCAAGGATGCCTGCCTCGCTCAGCCCAAGGATGCCTGCCTCGCTCAGCCCAAGGATGCCTGCCTCGCTCGCCCAAGGATGCCTGCCTCGCTTGCCCAAGGATGCTTGCCTTGCATCGCCTGGGGTTGCCAGCCGCTCCGCATCGCCTGGGGTTGCCAGCCGCTCCGCATCGCCTGGGGTTGCCAGCCGCTCCGCATCGCCTGGGGTTGCCAGCCGCTCCGCATCGCCTGGGGTTGCCAGCCGCTCCGCATCGCCTGGGGTTGCCAGCCGCTCCGCGATCGCCTGGGGTTGCCAGCCGCTCCGCGATCGCCTGGGGCTGCCTGTCGCTCCGCGATCGCCTGGGGCTGCCTTTTGCTCCACACAGGGTACAGGGTACGAGGGAGAAGTGGAGCTCCCGCTGCCGCCTCTATGGCCAGGGGCTCCCCTCCCGAGTTCGCCTCCCGAGGGTCCGCTGCTGCTGCCGTCGCCTCCCGAGGGTCCGCTGCTGCTGCCGTTGCCTCCCGAGGGTCCGCTGCCGTCGCCTGGGGTCGCCAGGGATCCTGCTTCGCCTGGGGTAGTCGAGGGTCCTGCTTCGCCTGGGGTCGCTACACTATGGCCAGAACCCCATGAAGGGGAGCTGTCGGCCATGAAGAAAGGGGGAGGTCAGGAGACCAGCTCCCCAGCCGCATTTCCGTGGCAGGAAACACGGTGGCCAGAGCCCCACGGAGGGGAGCTAGCGGCCCGCGAAGGAGGGGAGGTCAGGAGACCAGCTCCCTCGCAGCAGTTTCGCTGTCGGAGGTGGGTGGCCGGGCCCCACGGAGGGAACTGCCGGCCATGAAGAAGGGGGAGGTCAGGAGACCAGCTTCCCCGCAGCAGTTTCGCTGCCGGAGATTGTGTGGTCGGAGCCCCACGGAGGGGAACTGCCGGCCATGAAGAAGGGGGAGGTCAGGAGACCAGCTCCCCAGCTGCACTTTCGCGGCAGGAGATAGTGTGGCTGAAGCCCGGAAGAGGGAGCTGCCAGCCACGAAGAATTGGGGGTGCCAGACATTTCACCATGGCCACCCCCAGAAACAACTTGCTTCCCCTCTTCCGGGACTTTGGGACTGAGGGGGAGGTGGCCATTGAGGCCATGTGTGCTTTGCACAAGGGGGTATATGTGGCAAAGTGCCCCCGTGTGTATTTTGTGTTACGTGTTGTGTGTAAATGTTGGTGTATAGTCATCGGTACACGGGATATAAACGGGTCTGTGTTTCACTTGTGATTTAAAAATGTAGATTTATATTTAGGCACGGAGGGCACAAATCACTTCACGTGCTAGTTAAAATGTAATGTGTGGTCACGGGAGTGCACTTAATTAATTCACGTGCAGTTGTACCGAGATTCCAATTGAATGATTGACTAGCAATCGAGTCTCGGTACAACTGCATAAAAACAGCATGTTTTCACTCACTCGGGGTTGTGTGTTCGGTGAGTGGAGAACGGGATAGGAGACGGAGGTAAAAGTAAAAAGGTAAAAAGTAGTTAAATCTGCTCACCGTGTGTAGTGTTAGTCCATTTTGTTTGTCTCTTTTGTTTTGGCGAATGTGCCGTGTCCTGTGTGTTTTTTGTGTTCTTTTATTTTGTTTATTAAAGGCTGAGCGCGATCACGCGCTCAGCTTCATCAAAACCCCAAGTCTCTGTCTGTTCTGTGTTCCTGCTTCTGCCAGTGAACGTCACCGCTCAGTCATCCTGTCACAATGTTCAAAAGTATGTACAGTACAAATCTCTTCTTCTTCCTCCTCTTCTGTTGATGTCACACTTTCCATGTCTTCCCAAAACGCAGCAATATTTTCTTTGTATATTAGGTAACAGGAACACTGGGGGAGGGAGGCTAAATGTAATGCTATAGATGCTATTCCCCGGGAAAGGGAATTGATGCTTAGATATAGACACGCTGGTGTGGCACTGTCCTACTGGCCATCAAAAAAAACAAAAACAACGCGAAGCGCTGGTGTGTCCAGGTCTTTATAGATACACAGTATAAAAAATGTAGATAGGCCTATTAATGAATGGATGCACTCTGCATTTGCTTTCACTGAAACTTTTTACTCCTACGCACTCACCAGCTATATAGTTGGCTTATTGATTTGACTGCCTCTCGTGGCGACGCGTTCTGGCAATGTTGAACTACAACAGTACATTCAAAGTCTTAAATACAGTATACAATCTACATTAATAAATTGTACCCTTTCCAGGGTCCTACATAAACATTAATGTGATTTCTACAGTAAGCAGTCGTACTTTTAATTTAACCACTCAAACTGAAGGACTTGTGAATGGGAAGTTTATTTAAAAAAAAAAAAAAAGAAAACTTTTTGACCGTTCATTGTATAGAAAAAGGGTATCTACCGTCAAAGTGAGTTCCAGTATGACCAAAGATCATCTAGTCTGCTAAACATGCTTTCTCAAAATACCATTTCTAGTAGTTCTTATGCTGCAGACAACAACAATGCAACAACCAATAAAACCCATCAGTTCCGACAGAGTACTCTTTTAGAAATTTGGGATCGCTGCAAGCCCATGAATCAAGCTAAGTACGATACTATAACCAGTGCTGTTGCAAAGTCGATAGCTACCAACTGCAGACCCATTAACATTGTAGTTTTGTTTTATTTCAATAACCACATTTATTTTAAATGATATTATGGAGAATTATGGAAGATATAACCATTAGTCAGTGAATGTTTTGTTTTATTTAGGCAATTTCAAATTATTAATAAAAGGGAATTTCAAATGTATTATTTAAACGGCAATGAATAACATCAGTTTGAGTAAAATAAACTGATAATTGTAAATGCAGTAAGGTGAGTAATAAGCTGACTCTATTGTGATTTAGCTGTTGGTTCAAACAATTTAACAACAACATGCTAGATTGTGAAGAAATATAAAACTATAGAGAGGGACCAACAAATAGGATCCAGAATCCAGAAATAGGAAAACCGTGTTTTAATGCTGGGTTGTTTTTTGGATTATTATTATTATTATTATTATTATTATTATTATTATTATTATTATTATTATTATTAATAATAATAATAATAATAATAATAATAATAATAATAATAATAATAATAATAATAATAATAAAACAAACTTAAATGAGATGGATGCATTAATTGTATCAATGAAATATGCGATTTAAAAACAAGATTTTTATATTGGATGTTATTGTCCTCGGACAGCAAAGCTGATGTTTCGACATTCAGAGCAGAGAACACAAAATAAAATGTATTTATTGGAAGGTTGCCTTTTGAGTGCTTTCACTTTCTTGCCTTCCTGGAGGAGTCGGAGCCTACAATGCACCAGGCTACACCCCCATCACCCCAGCAATAAACAGCGTGTGCTCTGCGCTCATATCCTGGAAGATCATAGTTTCCTACCAGAAGTGCCAAAATATGTATTTACATTTTTTTCACATATCTAATTTACCTATTGTTTACAAACTGTTCAATCACCGCTGTCATTCCTCTTGCATTGTGCCCCTGGGGATGCATTTTTTTTGTTCACAAGAACATCATATTCTATGTTTTTGACAACTTCATCTGAAACAGTAATTGACGTATTCTTTTCTATTTTAGTTCAGTTTAAAACATGCTAATGTTAGCACAGCATGCCTCTTGAATCATCAGGTGTTTTATAGCATGGTTGAAAGGATTAGCACATCATGATATACATGGATGATTCATGCATTCTCAGTTTCATATAACCTGATCAGTCAAGACTTTCCAAATAACAGGTTCAGGTTACAGCTTGCAATTCATTTCGATGCAAAGTAGGTGGGTAGAAAAACGCTCAAGCTGTTAAAAATATTGTTCGAAATTAAGGTAACCACACAGCTAATGCCACTTGATATTTAGGTAGCTTAGCTTTGGAAATGATTTTCATTTGTCAAGTGTTGTGTTTGTTACAAAAAAATCAAATCAGGAAATACCTATTTTCGTGTTAAATTTGTTGATCCATCTGTTCACAGAAACTGGGATTTTACACTGAAACAACGTCGCTATACACTGTAAAACACAAGTTACTGTAAAATGCATATGTTAACTGTAGCCGGCTGGATTACAAAAAAGGGTTAACATATTGGATGTTATTTACTACATTTCATTACGTGATGTGTTGTGAAAAATACGGTGCCAGCGAAACTTTTCCTTACTGCCTTCATGAAAACAATGAGAAACTGGGTGAAATGGCTGGGCAGTCCTGTGTGGTTGTTTAACAGGCCTGCTAAAGGAATGTTTTCTTTAGTTTTGGTGTAAAGCCATAAATATTTGCGCGCCTTTTACTATGCGTTTTCATGTGTGGGAAAAAACAAACAGAAACATTTTTGGCACGAATATCAAATTCCACTAACAATACAGATTTCGTATATTCCAACATTTCTGGAGCAAAATGTGTGGTTCACAAATATCTATGGCTTTACAGTATTGAAGTTTCAAGAAGATAATTGGAGAAGCAGTATGAACAGCAAAATGACAATGTAAGAAAGAGAAAAGTGACATGGTCTAGAGTTTAATCTAGTTAAGAAAATGTAATTAATCACAAATAAGTAGGATAAATGGAATCTACTACAGTGTTAATATTTTATTTACAGTATTATAAACATACACTCACTTGATATTCCAAAGAGGGGAGTGGGCATGGGAGATCAGTCGCTACTAAAGATCCTACAGGTCTGCCTTTGGTATACAGCAAAAGAAGCTGATGGGCAACTGTCCTGTCAGAAACAGCAGAGGAGCAGGGTGTGTAGGAAGTGATGAGCAGATTCACATGTATCCCTCAGAAACCAAACGTGCAAGAATGCAAGCTCCAGGGTGTCGCCAAGGTGGATGTCAACTTTCTACTGTATGCCCCTTAGGCCCCTTTTGATTTTGTGTAACAAATATAGTCCATTGCTGCTACTGAAGCGGCGCTGTTACTGTTAGATGTGCTAAAGGTTTCTGACCCTCCAGGGAAATTACCCCATTAATGGGTTTCTATCTGTAGCTCTGTCATAAAAAAAACATTTCCCGATTTAAAATAATAGATGCAGATTTTCTTTTATAAAGGAAGAGAAGTGTCCTGTTGTATAAATAGAATGTTTTTTATACAATAACTAGGGAATGGTTTGCATGCAAAGGGTGTGCTCAGGAAGTGAATGCATTTTTATGGACTCAATATTTTAAAATTAGAACAAAGACATGACATTTTCTGTGTCACCCGTGCTTTTCACCAGACTGCTCTGTCATGGACTGCACACTCCCAGATCCTTCCTGAAATGATAACAATCATTGTGAAATAAAGATGGCAGGGATTTTAGGTTTGCATTAGGCAGTGTTTGCCATTCATTACAATGTTTGTTTGTTTTTTTAATAAACTGTTTGTTTTATCGTTCATCTGTTTGTTTCGATCTCAGTGTTGTTTGTACACCATTGTCTTAATTAACCCAGTTAGTGGGTTAAAGGTTTGTCATACCAGAACAACCACCACAGAACAGGAGTGTTTTACTATCATTTTATCTAAAGTAGTTTGCAAAAGTTTGGGACCACCTATGAAATTCAGTATTCTGGCTTTTTCTAATTATATTAATAATGTTTCAGAATGAAAGTAAAACCAAATAGTGATGGTGACACTAAAAGAAGAAAAGGCTCTAAAATTAGGCAGACCATTAAAGTGCTTTTAGCAAGAGAAAATGAAGCAAACTGATTGTATAGAAAGCAAGGTATGGTCTACAACAGAAACTTTTTAAGACTGATATTAGGTACACGCCAGTAATTATTGTGATAAATTGAATTCCGTGGCAGTGAGTGAAATCTATGTAGGGATAGTGCTGTGTTAGCAAGGGCTGTATTGAAGAGTGGTGGCTATAAAACCCTTATATGAAAAGTAAGAATAACAAAAGGATATTGGCAGATTGTTTTAGCCACCATTGATCCTTTCAGTCTTTAGGTATTGTATATAGCAGTTTTCTAACAGGGTCAGCACACTGAAGAAACCAGTAGCCGTATTGTTTGTCTGCTTGATTTTAGCGTCTTGTATTTTTACTTTAACATTTTGAATGCATGTGTACAGATGATGATGGGTGTACAGTAGGTCTGGTGATCTAATTAATATTTACAGTCATGGTGATCGCTGTGTGTCACTGGCTTACTTGTTAGAAATGCAGCTTTGTAAATAACAGGATGAACTGGTGGTTTTAAATGTATACCATCAAGAGCCATTAGGAGGAACTCAGCAGTGCAGTTCTATAAATAGTCAGTTTCCTGTCATTTCATTCACTGTGTGGGTTTCATTTTTGTTGCAAGACTTTCCAAAGTGTGGTGTCGATTTGTATATATGCTTTTATTGTAATGGGGTTTAGCAATTTTCATGCTCGGCACATAAACTGAAGACTGTTATTATCTGGTGTTTATTGTACAACTGCATCATATTTTCTTGATTTCTTTTGTGAAGCATGTGTAAATGATTAGGATTTCATGGTACATTTGATCATTCTCAACTGATATTTAACACTGAATACAAATTGTCTTGCTTTGTTTAGGTGTCCTACATGCAGTTATCTAAAATAAAACGTTTTGATGACTTGTATCTGACTACTGATTCTCTGGAAAGAATGAAGACTATATTAAATAATTAGTGCTCCTCTTGTACTAATTTTTATTACCTTAACATATTACTGTTTGTTTGTTTTTTGTTTGTTTTGCATTTAGAGTTTGCAAGATCCGATGAATAAACTTCTTGATCAAGGGGAAAAGAAAAAAGGTAAAAAGAAAATGAAGGAAAACAAAATCTCCAAGAAAACACCAGACATGGATGATCAGTAAGTCATTCAGAGTGTTTTTTTCTGGTAAATTTGTTATTTATTAATATGTAAACCAACTATGTGTTGTATATTTTTGTGAAAGGCCTACCAGTCCAAAGTACTACTGTTGTCTGGGTAACGCATAAACAACATATATAATCAAATTGAATATATAATCAAATTGAATTTAGACAATGTCAACCCAGGGGACTTTTTTGACCTGAAAAAAGAAACAAGGACCAGGGGTCACAAATGGAGATTAGATAAAGGGGCATTCAGAACAGAAAATAGGAGGCACTTTTTTACACAGAGAATTGTGAGGGTCTGGAACCAACTCCCCAGTAATGTTGTTGAAGCTGACACCCTGGGATCCTTCAAGAAGCTGCTTGATGAGATTCTGGGATCAATAAGCTACTAACAACCAAACGAGCAAGATGGGCTGAATGGCCTCCTCTCGTTTGTAAACTTTCTTATGTTCTTATGTCATCGGTCTTGTGTTTCCCAGTGAAAACCATTATTGTCAATGTTATTTTACAATAGGACCCCTCCTCATGTCAAATGGTAGACATATTTAACACTAAATGCAATAACTAGGCATTGGTGACAAGCACATCTTTCTTTTGGTCCCTTCACCTGTCAGGTTTCATTGCTCAGTGGTAAAAGCTTTTTCCATAATAGCAGAGTGCTGAACACCACACAAAAAGTGAACTCCCAGATTCCATGTTGGTTGGGTCATGAGAAACAAACCAATCTTTCACCCAGAGATCATTGTAATGTAATCCTTTTTGGTGCCACAGTCCATAAAACCCCACGTTATTCAGTGTCGTTGTCCAAATTTCTCCTGCGAACTTCCGTCTCCCCAGGGTCCGTCAGTACCAGTTCAAGGTGCTTCCTTTCGGGATTTCTAAAGCCAAGATATGTCCGAACTGACAGCGCATTTCCGAGGCATGGTCATCAACGTATACCCCTATATAGACGACTGGTTTGTGCGGGGGGGTGGAGGGGACCTTAGAACATAAGGACAAGATTCAGTCTCTTGTCTTCCTGGGGCCCAGTTCTATACTCTCACAGGGAGAAGGTGGCCACAATCTGTTAGCTGGCGCTTCAAAATTGGAGCCAGGCAACAGAACAATTGTTTTAGCTGTTTCAGGGCCACATTGACAGCAGTAGTCTCCTTGGCAAGGGATGCAAAACTACACACAGATGTGTCTCCTTTTCTTCCTGGACCCCCCATTACAGATTTCCTGTGCATCAAGTTTTCTCAGGAGCTGCACCAAAACAAGGTAAAACACCTTCACATATAGCATCTGGAGCTTCTAGCAATCGTCCTGGTACAGTAACACGTCACCCAGTCTTTAGACAAAGGGACGTACTACTTCTCACCGACAACACCACAACCAAAAATACATCATTCACCAGGGAGGCTGAAAATCTTGGGAGCTTTACCTCCTACCCATAAAGATCTGGAAGTGGTGCAGCACACAGGGCAGCACAATCTAGGCAGCCTACAGACCTACTCAGCAGAGAGATGGTTCCCCACGAGTGGCAGATCCACCCAGATGTGGTACAGTGGCTTTTCAACAAACTAGGCCATCCAAAAGTAGATCTATTTGCTACAGCAAAGAACAACAGCTCCCACTTTTTTGCTCCCACTTTTAGCAGGGAGCAGCCATGGCAACATACAACCTTCATTTCATGGTCTACCGGCTTAATATATGCATAGTGATATATATATATGTATATATATATATATATATAGAGAGAGAGAGAGATAGATAGATAGATACAGTATATACAGTACTGTGCAAAAGTTTTAGGCAGGTGTGAAAAAATGCTGTAAAGTAAGAATGCTTTCAAAAATAGACATGTTAATAGTTTATATTTATCAATTAACAAAATGCAAAGTGAGTGAACAGAAGAAAAATCTACATCAAATCAATATTTGGTGTGACCACCCTTTGCCTTCAAAACAGCATCAATTCTTCTAGGTACACTTCACACAGTTTTTGAAGGAACTCGGCAGGTAGGTTGGCCCAAACATCTTGGAGAACTAACCACAGTTCTTCTGTGGATTTAGGCAGCCTCAGTTGCTTCTCTCTCTTCATGTAATCCCAGACAGACTCGATGATGTTGAGATCAGGGCTCTGTGGGGGCCATACCATCACTTCCAGGACTCCTTGTTCTTCTTTACGCTGAAGATAGTTCTTAATGACTTTCGCTGTATGTTTGGGGTCGTTGTCATGCTGCAGAATAAATTTGGGGCCAATCAGATGCCTCCCTGATGGTATTGCATGATGGATAAGTATCTGCCTGTACTTCTCAGCATTGAGGAGACCATTAATTCTGACCAAATCCCCAACTCCATTTGCAGAAATGCAGCCCCAAACTTGCAAGGAACCTCCACCATGCTTCACTGTTGCCTGCAGACACTCATTCGTGTACCGCTCTCCAGCCCTTCGGTGAACAAACTGCCTTCTGCTACAGCCAAATATTTCAAATTTTGACTCATCAGTCCAGAGCACCTGCTGCCATTTTTCTGCACCCCAGTTCCTGTGTTTTCGTGCATAGTTGAGTCGCTTGGCCTTGTTTCCACGTCGGAGGTATGGCTTTTTGGCCGCAAGTCTTCCATGAAGGCCACTTCTGACCAGACTTCTCTGGACAGTAGATGGGTGTACCAGGGAGCCACTGTTTTCTGCCAATTCTGAGCTGATGGCACTGCTGGACATCTTCCGATTGCGAAGGGAAGTAAGCATGATGTGTCTTTCATCTGCTGCAGTTTCCTTGGCCGACCACTGCGTCTACGGTCCTCAACGTTGCCCGTTTCTTTGTGCTTCTTCAAGAGCTTGGACAGCACATCTGGAAACCCCTGTCTGCCTTGAAATTTCTGCCTGGAGAGACCTTGCTGATGCAGTATAACTGCCTTGTGTCTTGTTGCTGTGCTCAGCCTTGCCATGGTGTATGACTTTTGACAGTAAACTGTCTTCAGCAACCTCACCTTGTTAGCTGAGTTTGGCTGTTCCTCACCCAGTTTTATTCGTCCTACACAGCTGTTTCTGTTTCAGTTAATGATTGTGTTTCAACCTACATATTGAATTGATGATCATTAGCACCTGTTTGGTATAATTGTTTAATCATACACCTGACTATATGCCTACAAAATCCCTGACTTTGTGCAAGTGTACCTAGAAGAATTGATGCTGTTTTGAAGGCAAAGGGTGGTCACACCAAATATGGATTTGATTTAGATTTTTCTTCTGTTCACTCACTTTGCATTTAGGTAATTGATAAATATAATCTATTAACATGTCTATTTTTGAAAGCATTCTTACTTTACAGCATTTTTTCACACCTGCCTAAAACTTTTGCACAGTACTGTATATATAGATAGATAGATAGATAGATAGATAGATAGATAGATAGATAGATAGATAGATAGATAGATAGATAGATAGATAGATAGATACAGTATATATATAGATAGATAGATAGATAGATTGATTGATAGATAGATAGATAGATAGATAGATAGATAGATAGATAGATAGATAGATAGATAGATAGATAGATAGATAATCACAGCTTCCAAATGTAATAAAATTAGTTAATCGGATAAAAAAAAAACTATTTCTGGCAAAGAACTGCTTTACTAAAAACGCTGGTAATAGTGAAAAATTCAAAGTTAAGCATTATATTTAATGCTACATTTCTAAAACAAAAGGGCCACCAATGTAGATGCCTTTCTCTTACGTGCTATTAGAACAGAACTCTGTTTAAGCGTATTCAAGCCAAATGTCTCCGTCAAAACAACGTCCCAGTGCACCTTAAATAAGAACATAAGACATTTTTACTAGCGAGAGGCCATTCGGCCCATCATGCTCGATTTGGTTGTTAAAAATTTTGCAAAGAAAGTAAATTAGACAAAAGACTATCGCTCTGGCTACTATAATAAACGAAGTACTTTGTATTGCTTTCATGCTGAACCTGTAGCCGTCTGCATTGGCAGACACTTGCATCATGATTCGGAAGCTTACAGGGCCTGTGCTTTCCTCTGCAGGTGAAGCGTCATATTGATCCTGTTAGGGAAACTGATATGCTGGCAGTGAAGTCTGTATTCATCCTGGTCTTTCCACCGCTCATGTATGCAATTCAAAACACAGGATTTTCACAGCTATCACATTATATGCGCATAAAATATGGATTAACACAAAATCCAAAGAATATAAAAACATTGTTACATTTTTGACATGCAGTAGAGTTTTAATGACATGTCAGCAAATTTATATTTTTGCAGCTTCCAGTAAATGCACTGTAATAACGAAATGAACAAGCATCAATGAACTCCCTTTTGATCAGTTCTAGCACATTCCTGTTTTATGTGTTTAAGTTTACTGTGACTTTTTTAGTAGTAATATGCACTGGGATTCACTTAAACTAAAAGAACGGAAGAAACTACAGTAAAAGTAAACTTCTGCAAAGAGATCTGAAAGATTTTTTTAAAAATTGATTTTATTTCCTTTTTTCACTTCTTGCTGTTCTCACCTGGCTGAAATACAAAATAGCTCCACACCAAGCTTCTCTCTCCAGCATTCGCCATGACTGCTGCAGTAATTTACAGGGTAGTAGGTCACTTCCTCTAAGCAGAAATGAGTAAGCTTAGTTCATGTTATTTTTCAAGCACACAATTACAGTTTTGTTTCAAAAGCTTAAACCGTGATACTTCGATCTTTATATTTTACCCCGATATTAGGTATCGTAGGATATACCGTAGGTATCGATATACTGCGGAACACTAAATTGGATCACATCCTGCATTGAGTTCTGTTACAGCCTCGAAAAGAAACCACGATCCATCAAAACCCACTTGGTAAGTGGAATGGCTACTACATGGGCAGAACTAAACTCTGCCCAATACAGGAGCTCTGCAACACTGCTACCTGGGCCTCTGTCAAGACATTTATTAAGCATTATAACTGGAATGTGTCTTGCTCTCAGCCTACTTTTGCTCACTGTGTTCATATGTGACTTTCTCTACTAAAATTGAAGCTATCACCCTCTTGTCCATATCCTTTAGTATGGTTCATTTTGTGTGTGGAGTTCATCATATGAGGTAAGAAGACGAAGATGACCTGTAATATGTTTTTTTTCATAGGATGATATACTCCACACACCTATATCCCACCCCCATTCCCATTTTTGGGGACATGGGGATTTACAGAGGAGGGAGACTGACTTTGGCACCAAAAAGGATTATTTTACAGTGATCTCTGGTTAAGAGATCTGTTTGTTTCAGGCAATCTTCATATTCTATTGTATAACAGTTTGATCTGTACTTGGTTTTACTGTCAGTTTATATATATATATATATATATATATATATATATATATATATATATATATATATATATATAGCTCAAAGAGCCAGCTATATTTTATATATATACTGTTACTGAGAGTTATTTGACTCAAGGCTAGGCTAGCCACACGACTATTTAACATCCAATGTATTTTAAGTGCCTCTCACATTTGTTTTTCTATTTTAGACTGATTTCATTAGATGATGAAAACCTCAGTGAGCCTAGCAGACCAGGTAAAACACGCTTCATATTATATGTGATTTATTTCTGATCTGCTGTAAGAAAAGCAAATATGGCTGTGTAAAGTCGCTGGTCTTTGCTGGGGATTCCACAGGAAGTGTTGCATTGGCTCTAGTACTCCTCCGGGTTAGGGAGGCAGTCGTGAGGGTCTGTTTCTCCTCACCGCAGACCCTACTGGTCATGTGCATAGTGAGTTCCAGCAGACAACTGCAGGGATGACCTTTGTCCTCAGTTTAAAGAGGCAAATTAGTTGGTCATTTGGACATTTCTACATATATTTAAAAGATGCTTCTGAAACAGAAAAGAGAATAGTGTTTCATTGCAGGTTGATGATTAAGATGTAAAAAATCCTGATTGTAACCTTTTAGGTATGGTTCAGTGGGCAGGAGCTAGGGCTCCTCCACCCTGTTCTTCCTCGACAAAATATGTGAATCTTTTTTTACATTAACCTAGTTCACGCCCTTATTCTCTGTCTTACTTTTTTGTTTCCTCCATCCTCCCTTCCTTCCACCACTATGCTGCACCACCTCTGCAACAATCTTCTTCTGGGGGCAAGCAAAACTCTACTTCCCAGTCTTAGAGGCCCGGCCTCGAGGAAGGTTCTCCGCAAGCCAGAGGGAACCCCTGGTCAAAACTATCCCAACTCTCTTTCATTTTCTTCTTCCCTTGCTCACTCTATCCTTTTTCACCCATGCCAGTCTCCCTCTGTAGGGCAAACCTTGTTCCCAGCCATGGAGCCCAGCCTTGTGGACTTGACTCCTTGGAGTTGGCTCTCTGAGAGCTGGAGGAACTTCCTGTTTTCTAGAGAGATGCTCTGCCAGGACAGGCTTACATGCTGGTTAGGCACCTACAGCCGGCAAATCCATAACTGCCATTCCTCGCAACCAAACACAGCAGAAAGCATGTCCCAGGCAGAGCATCTTGACTCTCCTGCAGAGACACACACTAGGTTCGAGAAGCCACTCACAAGATGCTTCCCCTGTTACAGGCTGGCATGTATTTTTGTGAATGACTAGTGTGTGTCCTTTCTATATCTTAAGCTGCAGCCCTAAAGACACATGGGAAAGATATTCTATCTGGTTTTGAAGATGTGGATTTAAGTGGCAAGGAAAATACAGGTACGTATTTTACATGCCTTTTTTAAATCTTGGTATGATGTTTTTATATATATATATATTAGGGATTGTGGCGGAGTGTCCCGCCCCTATTTATTATTATTTGTATTTTTGTTCGCCGCATCTTTTATTAATTATATTTAAAAACCCTGTGAGGATGCATGACTGATCAGCTACTGATTATTTAACTAGCTGACAGTCATGCATCCTTACCAAACGCGTGCAGACTGTGGCCCAGGGGTAATAAGATAATTAACAACTAGTTAACCCCTCGGCCAGAGTATAAGAACCGGCAGCTGTCCATGCTGCGGGGTTGGTTGTTGAGTATAGAGAGGAGAGTACGGGAGAGCGGAGAGAAAGAGCGAGGAAAAAGAACATTTGCTATATTTAAAAAAATACTTGTTTCCGTTTGTTTGGCCATCGCGCCTTTTTGTTTTGTGTTTTGTTACTGTTTAAATCTTTTGTTTTTGGTTTGTTAATAAATCCACGCTGAGTGCCATTGCATTCAGCTTCACCGCCCATCCACTGTTTTGATTCAGTTACTTCCTGGTCCGTGATGTCACCACACCTCACCACTGCGAGCCAGCCTGTCACAGGGATGCACCGAATCCAGGTTTCGGATTCGGCCCGAATACCTACTTTTTGAGCAGAGTTCGGATTTGAATACTTAGGATTCGTTGAATCGAATCCGAATCCTATATCCGGCCAGACGCACATCCATTTTAATATATCCCTCCAATGTGTGCGATTCTTCTTTAAATAAAAGACACATATTCGGTATTGAACATAACTTTTGTATTTAATAACAAGAACATGTTTGATGAACTCTGTCGCAGCTCTTAACTCCCTACTGGTGGCGCACACACTAAACACGTCATGCAGCTGCTGAATGCAAACATACCCCCGTATGCAACAACACATTCACATCACACTTTTCATGGAGTAAAGTTATGCAGTAAACCTGTAATATATAGTAATGGCAAACTGTTGTAGACTTTTGTGCTTTGTTGCTTTGTCTGAGACAAGCAACAAATAATTGCTACACAGAAATATATATTTTGTGTAACTTTACAACTGTCAGATGTGCATGACGTTGTTTTCCTCATAGCTCTCAGATAGGGTTGTCAACAGGCTCCAGAATCTCGGGACACTTTAAGGCAGGTCAGGTTTTTTTTTAACTCGCCTCTCTAAACTGCAATGTATTCGAAATGTAAAGTGAGTGTGAATTGCTTGAGCAGTTTAGTAAATGTATTTCATTGTTTAATACTGGTGGCGACTCTATCCAGAGAGCGTCGTAACAACGATTAATCAAATTGCTTGTTTTTTAAAAAAAAAATGTATACAGTAAACAATATCTATCAAAACAGTTCAGTACCATTATTATAAATAACTTTGCACTCACCTGCACTCTTTCATTTAACCTTGTGACAGCAGGTAAAGTTTCTATTTGTTTAATATTTCTTGCTTCACACAGTCTCGCCCAGTCAAAGACTCAGAAAGCCAATCAGCTGCTGTATAGGTCTGATTGATGGAAACGATCCTAGCAGGCAGGCGTGTGCTTTTGGTAACAATTAAGTAAAACAATTCAATTAATTTAGCGACAGTTTGCACAATTCACACTCACTTTACTAAATACATTGCAGTTTAGAGAGGTGAGTTACAAAACCTGCCTTTCCTTAGTGTCCCGAGATTCTGGAGCCTGTTGGCAACCCTACTCTCAGATCAGGTGACACAGGTTGAAACGTCATTAAAGAAAATAGTGGGTTATGACAAAGATGCAGCTGTCCTTTCTTGTAAAGTAAAACAGTTCTGTATTTTGACGTTTCTATTGTGGGGGGAGGGGGCTAGCGGTACATTTTGTAAGTTTCAAACTGAAATCTTATTCAGGGATATATTTCCATTCGGGAATAAAAATACTATGAACTAAAAGGCTCAAAACTATAGATTGTGTGCGTCCCTTGTTAGGAGATGGATTTGGTATTCGGCTGAATCTCAAAAACTTGGATTCGGATCTCTAATATATATATATATATATATATATATATATATATATATATATATATATATATATATATATATATATATGAAACTCAAAATCAATTATTGTAAGATGACATTGGTTTTATGTTGGGAAATATTTTTCAGAAAAATAAAAAACTGAAATATCTTGCTTGCATAAATATTCAACCCCTGTGCTGTGGAAGCTCCCAGTTTACACCGATGAAAGAAATTGCCCTAACGAGGACACAATTACCTTACCATTGGCCTCCACCTGTGAACCATTAAAGTTGCTGTCAAAGAGCATTCTACAGAAGTTAGAGATAAAGTAATACAAATGCATAGATTAGGGAAAGGGTACAAAATAATATCCAAGTGTTTGGATATCCCAGTGAGCACAGTTGGATCAATAATCAGGAAGTGGAAGCTGCATCACACCACCCAGGCACTGCCAACAAAAGGCCGTCCCTCAAAACTCAGCGCTCAAAACTCAGCGCTCAAACAAGAAGGAGACTTGTGAGAGAAGCCACAGAGAGGCCAACAATCACTGGGAGTGGAGTAATGGTGCACCAGTCAACCATATCAAGAGCTCTGCATAATACTGGCCTGTATGGGAGGATGACAAGAAAGAAGCCGTTACTCAAAAAGTACCATCTGAAAGCACGTCTGGAGTTTGCCAGAAAGCATGAGAGTGACCCAGCTGCGATGTGGGAAAAGGTTTTGTGGTCAGATGAGACCAAGATAGAGCTTTTTGGCCAAAACTCAAAGCGCTATGTGTGACGCAAACCTAACACTGCCCATGCCTCAAGACACACCATCCCTACAGTGAAGTATGGTGGTGGCAGCATCATGCTGTGGGGATGCTTCTCATCAGCAGGGACTGGGCATCTTGTTAAAGTTGAAGGAAGAATGGATGGAGCAAAATACAGGGAAATACTGCAAGAGAACCTGCTTCAGTCCGCTAAAAAACTGAAGCTTGGGAGAAAATTCACCTTTCAGCAGGAAAATGATCCCAAGCACAAGGCCAAAGCAACATTGGAGTGGCTCAAGAACAAAAGGTGAATGTCCTACAGTGGCCCAGTCAAAGTCCTGATCTCAATCCCATTGAGAATCTGTGGCACTATTTCAAAATTATGGTCCACAAGCGTCGTCCAACCAACCTGAACAACCTGGAGCAAATCTGCCAAGAAGAATGGGCCAAAATCACTCCGACACTGTGTGCAAAGATGGTACATACTTACCCCAAAAGACTTAAAGCTGTTATTGCAGCGAAAGGTGGCTCTACCAAATATTAATGTGTGGGGGTTGAATACTTATGCAAGCAAGATATTTCAGTTTTTTATTTTTCTTAAAAATATTTCCCAAAATAAAACCAATGTCACCTTACAATAATTGATTTTGAGTTTCAGTGTTTTAAAATAAGATATCAAACAGAACGAAATTTCAATGTACCATTTGTAATTCAGTAATATGAGAGAATTGGTCAGGGGTCTGAATACGTTTGCAAGGCACTGTGTATATATATATACAGTACTGTGCAAAAGTTTTAGGCAGGTGTGAAAAAATGCTGTAAAGTAAGAATGCTTTCAAAAATAGACATGTTAATAGATTATATTTATCAATTAACTAAATGCAAAGTGAGTGAACAGAAGAAAAATCTAAATCAAATCCATATTTGGTGTGACAACCCTTTGCCTTCAAAACAGCATCAATTCTTCTAGGTACACTTGCACAAAGTCATGGATTTTGTAGGGATATAGTCAGGTGTATGATTAAACAATTATACCAAACAGGTGCTAATGATCATCAATTCAATATGTAGGTTGAAACACAATCATTAACTGAAACAGAAACAGCTGTGTAGGAGGAATAAAACTGGGTGAGGAACAGCCAAACTCAGCTAACAAGGTGAGGTTGCTGAAGACAGTTTACTGTCAAAAGTCATACACCATGGCAAGACTGAGCACAGCAACAAGACACAAGGTAGTTATACTGCATCAGCAAGGTCTCTCCCAGGCAGAAATTTCAAGGCAGACAGGGGTTTCCAGATGTGCTGTCCAAGCTCTTTTGAAGAAGCACAAAGAAACAGGCAACGTTGAGGACCGTAGATGCAGTGGTCGGCCAAGGAAACTTACTGCAGCAGCTGAAAGACACATCATGCTTACTTCCCTTCAATCGGAAGATGTCCAGCAGTGCCATCAGCTCAGAATTGGCAGAAAACAGTGGGACCCTGGTACACCCATCTACTGTCCAGAGAAGTCTGGTCAGAAGTGGCCTTCATGGAAGACTTGCGGCCAAAAGCCATACCTCCGGCGTGGAAACAAGGCCAAGCGACTCAACTATGCACGAAAACACAGGAACTGGGGTGCAGAAAAATGGCAGCAGGTGCTCTGGACTGATGAGTCAAAATTTGAAATATTTGGCTGTAGCAGAAGGCAGTTTGTTCGCGAAGGGCTGGAGAGCGGTACACGAATGAGTGTCTGCAGGCAACAGTGAAGCATGGTGGAGGTTCCTTGCAAGTTTGGGGCTGCATTTCTGCAAATGGAGTTGGGGATTTGGTCAGAATTAATGGTCTCCTCAATGCTGAGAAGTACAGGCAGATACTTATCCATCATGCAATACCATCAGGGAGGCATCTGATTGGCCCCAAATTTATTCTGCAGCATGACAACGACCCCAAACATACAGCGAAAGTCATTAAGAACTATCTTCAGCGTAAAGAAGAACAAGGAGTCCTGGAAGTGATGGTATGGCCCCACAGAGCCCTGATCTCAACATCATCGAGTCTGTCTGGGATTACTTGAAGAGAGAGAAGCAACTGAGGCTGCCTAAATCCACAGAAGAACTGTGGTTGGTTCTCCAAGATGTTTGGGCCAACCTACCTGCGAGTTCCTTCAAAAACTGTGTGCAAGTGTACCTAGAAGAATTGATGCTTCATGTTGTTTTGAAGGCAAAGGGTGGTCACACCAAATATGGATTTGATTTAGATTTTTCTTCTGTTCACTCACTTTGCATTTAGTTAATTGATAAATATAATCTATTAACATGTCTATTTTTGAAAGCATTCTTACTTTACAGCATTTTTTCACACCTGCCTAAAACTTTTGCACAGTACTGTATATATATATATATATATATATATATATATATATGTCTGTGTGTGTGTGTGTGTATTCTGGAGAGCACTGGTGTGATGGAAGTATTATTGTGTTCTTTTAACAGCAGTAAATGATTTGATCAGTCAGAAAATGATGTATAAGCATATAAGCACATCAATCCCAAAGAGAGAACATAATAAATCAGCTGTATTTTTAGTAAATATTTTCACTGAAGGTATCTAGTTTTATAAAATGAATTAGTTATTGAACATTCTTGCTGGTTTATACTGATATTTCTAAAGCAAGAATAATAAAGCATCTGTAAGAAATGATAATGATAATAAAAAAAACTGGGCCAAGTATCCGGCTCATGGATTATGTACATACACCATATGCCTTCACAAATGGAAGTATCAGTATTTCCACATAACTGGTTTATACTTTTTTATCGGCCTTTTGGTTGTTACTGTGCTTATATTCTGTAGTAAATACTGTACAGTGAAATTTAGATTTACCTAAATGTGTTATGCACGACAAGAAACCCAGACCACAATCCCTTGCTTCAGTTAGTTCACCATAGTGACTGCAATCTGCAAAAAGCAAACAAGGTACCTACAATATAGCATCCCTTTCTCTGCTGCTTAATGTACTTGTTGCATCTGATTGGCTTACTATCTCAGAATAAACTCAATTGGAGTAAGAGCCACTGCTATTCCTTTTAACCTATCTAGAAGTGAAATACTGCAATATGCACAAACTCTTACAAAGATGTCCTTTTATATTTTACATTTTAAAAAGATTTATGTAAATACTGTAGTAACTGGCCAGCCACTATTGACCACAGCACCAAGTTATTATAATACAGATCTAGATGTATAAAGCAATAAAATAAAAATATGCATACATATTAAAACATCATTCCCTACTGTCTACATTTGATTATTACATTATAGATGTCTGTACACAATACAGATTTAGAAGTATAAAGGAAAATATTAATCATTAATCAACTTTTAGTTTTTACTAGACCCTATTTGCCATTTTATTTCAGCCCCACAAGACCTGCTCATCGACTCCTCCCAAGAGCATGATGGCGGTGACAAGGATGAAATGGCTTTTATGAATGAGATTCTCAACACCTCACCCCTAGAGGACGAGGATTTCAGCAAGGAGTGGCAGGCGGTGTTTGGGGAAGATATCTCGCTCAGCAGTGCCAACACGTCCGCAGCAGAAGAGCCATTCCATGATGACCCTTCTGGCTTCCTTCCTTCTCAGCTGCTTGACCAAAACATGAATCATTTGCAAGCTTCATTTGCTGGTAAGTGGTAGTGCGGTCAACACAAACTATAAAATTGAACTGTTTTGGTCACACTAAGTGTCTCCTTCATAGGAATGCATGTGTAATGTATCAGCAATTGATGATTGCTTTTACTAGAGTTCAATAGTATATTTCTTTCTTTTTATGTTAATAAATCTGCCACCATAAATAACACTTTGTAGTAATTTGATAAAGCCTTTTATATCAAAGAACATTTGAGGTATTGATTTCAAGGCAAGACATTATAAACACAGCAGGCTAAATGTTTTGGTAACCTTGACATTGATCTCCGATTCAATATGGCTGACATTGAGGTCTGTGACTTTTTAGGTTAATGTATGATGGAGACCAGATCTTACTGTGTTTTGAGTAAAGTTCTCCGTCTGAGACATTTTAATGATTGGTGTAAATGTGCCTGCAGAAAGATAAATTGTAAATACTCAGGCCTAAAAATGAATAAATAGCCTCCTTATGCTGAAAACAAAGTACATTGGTATATTTTTTTTAGTATTGTATTCATACTGAAGTGTAGCAAAATAAGTAGGCTTTACTAAGAATTCCCACTAATGATGTCCTCTTCAGTTTTTGTGAATTATTTAATCCAAATAGAAGCAGGGCAGCCAAGTTCCGTTAATACAGTAATACACTGTATGTTACCAAGGTTGATTGCACACCATTGCATTTCTCGTTCCAGACTGGGCAGCAAGCAGCACACAGCCAGCGGCGCCCCAGTCAGTAGAGCAATCAGATGGGTCTAATCAGAATATTATTACCAAGACCTCAGTGAAAGGTACGAATCCCAACTGTTTTCCACATAAAATATCATTGAGCTGATTTGATGATGAATATTTCTTAGCTTTCTCAAGATGCATTTTAGTATGTCATGACACTAGTTGAAAATAGTTTCGCAGTTGGTTAGCTTTCCAGCTGTTTAAAGATCAGTGTGACAGATAAAACTAACATCACCATATAAATGTATTTTGTTTATATTGGTGCTGTTCTTAAATTATACCAGCGGCAAACTGTTAATCACGTTTATTATACTTTAGGGCTTCTGATTTTTGGTTTTAACAGATAAAACCGATAAAACACCCCGATAGAAAAAAATGAATTTGGTGTATAGCCAATAAAAACTAAAAAAGGTTACTCAATTCACATTGACCACCCCTTTTCCCATTAAAAATAAATAAATAAATAAAACATTTCTACACACAAAAACCCCAGAAGAATGTGCCTATGACCATAAGGAAACTGTCCAAGCATTTCGGAAAGTAACCGAAAAAAATAATTTCATACAGTATATACAAAGCGAAAGCCCTGGAAAAAAATAAAAATAAATATATATATATATATATATATATATATATATATATATATATATATATATATATATATATATATATATATTACACTGAGTGTACAAAACATTAGGAACACCTGCTCTTTCCATGAAATAGACTGACGAGGTGAATCCAGGTGAAAGCTATGCTCCCTTATTGATGTAACCTGTTACCACTTCAATCAATGTAGATGAAGGGGAGACAGGTTAAAGAAGGATTTTTAAGCCTTGACACAATTGAGACATGGATTGTGTATGTGTGCCATTCAGAGGGTAAATGGGCAAGACAAAAGATTTACAGTAAGTGCCTTTGAATGGGGTATGGTAGTAGGTGCCAGGCGCGCCGGTTTGAGTGTGTCAAGAACTGCAACGCTGCTTGGTGTTTCACACTCAACAGTTTCCCGTGTGTATCAAGGATGGTCCACCACCCAAAGAACATCTAGCCAACGGCAGGCCAGTGGTCGAAAACGGCTCACTGATGAAAGAGGCCAAAGGAGGCTGACTCGATTTGTGCAGAGCAACAGTTGGGCTACAGTTAGTCAACTGACAGTCCAGTACAACATTGGTGCCGAAAGACCCATAAAAGAATGCACAACTCGTCGTACCTTGACATGAATGGGGCATGACAGCCGACGACCTAACAGAGTTCCACTTCCTTCAGCAAAACACAAGAAAATGCGGTTGCAGTGGGCTAAGGAACGAAAACACTGGACACTGGAGGTTTGGAAAAACATTGCCTGGTCTGATGAATCCAGGTTCCTGCTGTTTCACGCTGATGGGAGGACTAGGGTATGGAGAAAACCACATGAGTACATGCATCCATCATGCCGCGTGTCAACATTGCAGGCTGGTGGTGGTGTGATGGTTTGGGGTGTGTTTCATGGCACACATTGGGCCCCTTGATAAAAGTGGAGCAACGTTTGAATGCCACAGGATATCTGAACATCATTGCCAATCAGGTGCATCCCTTCATGGCAGCAGCGTATCCATCTGCTACTGGATTTTGTGAGCAGGATAATGCCCCATGCCACAAGGCTAGGATTGTCCAGGAACGGTTCCATGAACATGACAGTGAATTCAGCTTACTGCAGTGGCCTGCCCAGTCACCAGATCTCAATCCAATTGAGCATCTGTGGGATGAGATGGAACAAGCTATTCGGAATAGAGATCCACTACCAGCCAACTTGACACAACTTGGGAAGAATTGGAGTCAACATGGGCCAGCATCCCTGTGGAACGCTTTCGACACCTTGTAGAGTCCATGTCCTGACAAATTGAGGCTGTTCTGAGGGCAAAAGGGGGTGCAACTCAATATTAGGAAGGTGTTCCTGATGTTTTGTACACTCAGTGTATATATATCTTTTTTTTTTTTTTTACATAACTCAAATAAGCAACGAAAAATGAAATTAATAAAACCCGAAAAACAGAAGCCCTAATTATACTGTATAATAATGTTATACTGCATTTACCATTTTTCCCCCTTTTATGTATAGAAACTCCAAAACCAGCTAAAGACCTGTCTGCTTGGTTCAGCTTATTTGCTGACTTGGATCCATTATCGAACCCCGACGCTGTTGGAAAAACTGACAAAGAGCATGAGCTGCTCAATGCATGAGTGTGATGTGGTTTCCGTTCTGCAATTTATAATGCAGATTAATAGTTGCAATCAGCACATAAGTACACTATACTAAATTGTATGCCATGCCATTAAAATGATTGGGTGTAATGTCGTCCAACTGTTTGTAAACAAAAATAGCCTTTAGTCCAATATTTTAAATAATTAACTCTAAATATTACTGCAAAACATGACAAATGATTTTCGAATTCACATTGAGATGATGTTTGCACATTGCCAAATGAGAAATGCATTTACTTTTTTTGCCTTTCCAACAGTTTGGTATGTTACCAATTTTATCACTTGTCATTAAACGTAAACATGCTATTATTATTATTATTATTATTATTATTATTATTATTATTATTATTATTATTATTTTATTATTATTATTAAGTTGAGTTTCTAGTTTAGTAAACAAAAGGTTTTGTTTCTACTGAAAATAATTAACGTCTAAAAAGAGGCTGAACAATACTAATAAAAATATCTGTGTATGATTTAATATCATTTTAAATACTGAATGTCAACTATTCATAAATATTTTGTAATTTAACAATCCAGTTTCAAATAAATCTTCAATTAGTTGCATTTACAAAAAGAGGAATATTGATATCTGCAATGCAGTTCAAGTATATACATTACATACACTGACATGTTGCTTACCTCAGATAATCACTCATTTTTATTTGTATTTTTTAATTTAAGGAAACAATCTTAACAGTACAGAATGTAAGGCATTTTTCATGAATAAGTTTTATATTAACTTTCTACACAGTAATAACCTGATATTTAACCTTCTGATTTTACTGTGCAAGTGAAAAGATTTCCTTCTGATTGACTGACCTCTGATCAGAGTGGGATCAGGTCAGGGTTTGCCTGTAACTGAACTGAGCTTTATGGAGCGTTTTTAAACTGCTCTTCCTGGGTTCTTATTACAACATAAATTCAACTTTGCATCAACTTTAAAAGCTGTGAGCCGAAAAAAGAGAACTGCATTTGTCTGGTCTGTCTTGAATTAAACAAAGATGTGTTATTGCCAGTAATTCCTGATTTGAGTATTTGCAATTGGGCATTTTAAATTACAAGCTTCAAAACAGCAACACTGAGAATAATCTTCTATAATAATGTGCCAATAATTTAGTAGATCCTGAAACTACTGATATAGTTCCCCTGGGCCTGAAAATCTAAATGCAAACTGCCTTTTTTCTTCCTTAAAAGGAAGGGGCACAGAGGCATGGTTTTGGCGGACCCAATATTGGCCTTCATCATTACCCATATTTATTATAGATTATTTATAGTAACTATTTTCTGATTTTTATCATGACACTTGTTTAACACAAAATACAACTTGGGAACATTACCCAACGGTTCCTAGACATACACTTTGTACTGTATTTATGGCTGTTTATGTTGGTTATAATGATCCAATAAACACTACCTTAGTCTTGACTGAATTCTGTTCTAGCTGATTCATGTACTGTATCTCTAGAACAGCATGTTTAACCACAGGTTTTGTAAAATTCTGTTGATGCAGCAAAACTGAAAGGCAAATTTATCACGTGCCCATCTCTTCATTTGTTGTTGTTGTTGATAATGATGATTCACTGTAATTATTAAGAGATGTAAAATTGTAATCTAACAGATTATATAAATGAAATATATCTGTGTCTTTTTACTTATTTAAAAAAAATGGGATTGAGTCTGTGCAATACAACTAATAATTTTTAACTTGATAATAACACCAGGAGACAAATGATGTATTCAAACAGTAGTTGTAGTAGTTTTCTTAGTCATCGGACGTGTTATTAGCAGGTCTCTGCAGGCACTCGTCTCTTCTAATCTAATGTACACTTTCTTGGTATTTAAGTAAATGTACAGTAAATTGTTAGGTTTTGTTTTAAAAAAAAAAAAAAACAATGCCTCTCCATTGAATAATACAATAGCCATATGCAAGAAGTACAGAGAAGGTTGGCAATAATGAAAGACAATTGTGTGACTGTATGCAGTGGGTAAAATATTAGCATGGCTGAACCCAAGAGGAATAAAACAATCAAAGCTAGACATAAATCAGAGCTAACGGCATTCAGCTATCAAGAACTTGACCTTTTGAAGAATAACTTCCATTCACAATATGTATGGTTTTGGTTCCGCTAATAACTTTATTTAAATAAGACACAAGAGCTAAATCTTGAAAAATACAAAAGCCACACACTGCATTATTTAAAGCAACATTGTGTGGCAACTCATAAATACTGTTTAGCACAGTGGCTTGATATTACAGTGAAACTATGTACAGACTTCAAACAAGCTTTTAAACAATGTCAAGAAACAAATCTACTTGAGACACCTGAAATGTTTTAGTTTCCTCTTTTACGGGACAAACTATTAGCCTTTTTTATTTTTATTTTTTACCAGTTTGGTTAATAACTTTAGAAAGATATGAGCAGATTTACAACAATGATATACACAATTAATATTTAGTTCCTCTGCTATTCTGTAAATGTAAGATAGCAATGGTAACATTTACAGTACCATTTCAAGTTGTTACCTTCCAATTTAGACCTACATTGCCTTTACTCCACACAATTGTAGCTTAGTAGAGATTGATATACTTTTTTTAACTCCAGGGTAATAATAGTATTTGAACTTTTAAAATATGTGTGATGTAATTTCATATTTATTGCAAGAACAGATTTTGAAAACCTGCTTGAGTGTCTTCAGAACAATAGCTTTTAAACATTTCAAGAAATACAAAGAAAAAAGGTAAACTTTTGTTGTGCATGACATGGTAACAAATAAAGCATCTAACCCATCTTAACATATTCCTTTAAACAGGTCATAACCTTTTTCTGGACTGTTTTGGTGCCATCTCATTTAGTGTAAATTAGAAATAACACATATTAAAGTACAAGGCCAACATACATACACATTCTCTAGTTCTCTACGGACTGACTCCATTGTACACATTTCAAACATGCTGTTATGAATTTAGAGGTCAAAGTGAGAAACTAAATATTAATCCGGTTAAAGAAAAGCAGCACTTCACATCTTTAATAATTAGGCTGACAAACAGGACAGATCACATGCGATAACCTGATATGTTCTTTTGTTTTGTGGATATTTGTTTATCGTGGAATGTTTATCTTTACAGTCTACCTCTGAACACTTTTATTTTGAAGAGCTTAACAGTCGTACAATGAGAAACCCCTGAATCTTCGGAAATGCCACACATTTTGTTTTGTTTAAATCACAAGTGTGATGTCAGACATCACATTTCTGCTGGTTATGATAAACTTAGGCAAGTCCAGGAAGCCTTCCCCGGATCAGGATACACTTTTTCCAAGAGCATGGAATGTAATGTGGAAAGATGTACAAAAAAGGAAAGGCAAGAGAGTGATGCTTATCGTTAACTTCCACAGATTCAGTATACGTGGATACATTCCAAATTACCTGAGTTTAGACTTTCGATAGAAGTACCTGAAGCTAAGCCAATATATGAGCACTGTGCAACTGTTGTGGCTATTTTTCTTTTTCTTTTTATTATTATTTTTTGCATTGTATGTATTAAAGAAGTTAGAAACATAACCTGGATCGATTGTAAACATAATCCTGAAAAAATACAGCATTTTCCGTCGCATACATGACAGCAATACACAGTTTCAGTTTAGACAGGCTTTTTATGTATTGATATAGAGCTTATTTATACTGTAGATGTTGAACAGAACACGGGACACAATACTACTATGATTAAACATACTATGAAATGCATAGTCCCCCACTAAAAACACTTAATGAAGCATGTTATGATTTTCATGTTGCAAGCATTACTGCTTTCTTACAGTTATTTAAAGCAGATGAATTCTATCCCTGCCAAGAACAGTGTTTAAAGATATGCTATTTAGAACACTACATGTTTCTGTTCTGTACATTGTTGCTACTCCATGCAGATGTTTAATATAGCAAGATTAGGCCCCTTCACTAGGCAGAGGCCTGCTCTGCCAGAGACTAAATGACCACCTAGTTCTGAGGCGAGGAGAGCTCCTCTGGTGGTGCCTCCGGGCATGGCGGCTGTGCTGAGGCCTCAGCAGAGTCTGCTGTGCTGGTGTCAACTGAGACCTGAGAGGAGAGCTGCTCAGCAGTGACAGGGCTGCTTGAGGCTGTGCTTTGACCAACATTTAGAACAGGAACCGGGCCAGGAGAGTTCATGAGCATCAGGTCAGAAGATGACAGGATGAGGGATCCAGGTAGTTTCACAGGACAGAAAGCCGAGCCAGTCGGGATAAAATTTACCTTGTTTTTGTCGGGACAAGAAAACAGAGGGACCGAGCTTAATTGACGAGACCTATAAAAGAAAAAAAAAACAAATGAACAGCCTTTTTCATTTAATGAAGAGCTTTCAAATGATATTTCCCTAACCTATTAAAAATGTACTTGTTTCTTTAAATGGTTGACGTAATGGATCATAGTAAGACGAGAATATTTCCAAGACAACTGAAATATGGAGGAAGATGAGGCACATAACAACAGCCAATTTAGTAGTTGCCAATTGATTTTACCCAGTTTTTCTCCCAATTTGAATGTTCAATTGTATTTTGGGCTCAGCTCACCGCTACCACCCCTGCGCTGAATTGGGAGCGGCGAAGATGAACACAGCTAGTTCAGCTAGTTTCTTACACTTGCTATGTCCTTCTCAACAAAAAATGAGTACTGTCTACGGTTTGCAGAAATCAGCCAACATAAAAAGTATTACTTACGAAATTTCTTCAAACACCTTGACTCGCTCGCATCCCTCTGGGGGCTCTCGTTTGAACATGTAGCTGTTGTTGGGTTTGGGAGAGGAGGCAAACTTAGGCAAAGGTGAACTACTTCCACTGTCTGAAAATGTAAAAGGAGGTATTTGTCAATGGCTGTGTAGTACACTTCAAGTACAGGACAGTCTTATGACCATCAACTGCCTTATCTGAATTCAATTCCGATTTCAAATGACGTTCTGACATTATTGTACAGTAATCTCCCTCCATCTAATCAGCTTAATATGAAGACCAGCTGATCATTAAGACTTGTCAGCCGCTTCTAATTTGGAGTCGATCACCTTCTAGGACTACTTAGTCCCTTTAGTTATTGTAACGGGTTAAGTTGGGAGTAATCCATTCAGTAACCACCTTTGTTTATTCTCAGGGAAAACTGAGGCCTTTGTGTTTTGGAACGTCCTACCATCCTTTCTGTGTTAAACCAATAAGGGTTGAATTTATAAAACACATCAGTTTAACAGTTACCCTACAGCCAAATCAATGTATGAACTACAACAAAAAAAAACACATACACACACACTATTCGCCAAGTCTGAGACTGGAGAACAAGTGGTGGGTTTAACCTCATGGTGAAGGCCTGTACGGATCATTTCCTGACAATTCCCACGTACACTGCCAACCTTAATAAATGAGGTCAAGACGCTCCTGAAAATTGGATGTTACGCCTTTGTAGCTCAATCTCCACAATACACAAGTTTAATAATGAATAATCTTGTACTTGCCAATGGTCCGATGTGTATGATTTAGCCAATGCAACAAACATTAACATTTTCACAGAATGGCTACTGTATTTACAGGTACCTATACAGTAATCCAGTCAAATACTTCTAATATGCTTTTTGTATTTGGATCGCTACAGAGAAAAGACTGGTGCATTTCATTGAATCCCATTGGAATAGAATGTTACTTTTTCAGCACTGTCACACAGATAACTGCAACAGTGTCTATTAGCTATGCAAATAACTTTACAGCGATATCTTACGATTTCCTTTTGAAGTAATTACCACTGGACTTTACCAAGAGAAGTGTATTGATAACTGAATGTTACCACTATGTTGTTTACTACCGTATATATGGTACCCATCGCACTGAAACAGTATCACACACCCTACATATTTTTCCATAGTGTGAGAAATACCTTTGTGTCTGTGTGTTAGCTGCAATACACCGCCCTAATCTGAAAGAAAGTTGCTTATTCAACACAATAACAAATGGTCATATGTATAACTTAATTTACATATAGATAAGCTCCATCCAGGATCTATGCAAAGTGGTACAGTGAGATTCTGTTTTTGCACAGTGTGATGTTCTTTATACAGGGGCTGTTTCTATAATCTAATTAAAACAATATTACAAGTTAACTGCCATACCTTGAACTCATGCTTTATTCATGTAACAATAGCTATGGGACAACCAAAAAAAATCATTAAATATGCATATACTCCTATCTATTCTCGGATACCCTTATATTACTCCACAGCTCTCTGCTGGGATGCTGGTCCATTAAATCAATATGCAGCTGGTTCTGTCTAATATACTTTCCTTACACAGCATGAAACAACGGGCTACATTCAAGCTTTAACTCAATGTTTTAAACATTTAAATATTTATGAAATTGTGTTGAAATGTTTTGTGAATTGCGTCCACTAACTTCAGCTGTCTCATGATGGGGAAAAAAAATAAATACAAAAAAGTATATGATGGGAGCTCCCGAGTGGCGCATCCAGTAAAAGCGCTTCGTGTGGAGTGCAGGATGTGCCCTATAGTCTGGACGTCACCGGTTCGAGTCCAGGCTGTTTCTTTGCCGACCGAGGACGGAAGCTCCCAGGGGCAGCGTTCAATTGGCGAGTGCGCCCGGGAGGAGGGCTAGGTCGGCCAGGGTGTCCTCGACTCACCGCGCACCAGCGACCCCGGGTGCCTGCGGACTTGCCTGTAAGCTGCCCAGAGCTGCGTTGTCCTCCGACGCTGTAGCTCTGAGGTGGCTGCAGGGTGAGTCTGCAGTGTGTAAAGAAGTGGACAGTATAAAGTATAGGCACATGTGTACTTTACATGTTTGTAAAAATAAATCACATTTTAATAACTAACTATTTACTCACAAAAAAGGGAGGACTGCTAAACATTACATTATGATGTTTACCTTAATATGTAGCTTCTAAAAACCAAATTGATTACCTTAGACAAACCTTCAAGACTGTAACAATACAAAAAATGTATTCTGTTGTTAGCATGCAGACACGTATTTAAAAATACTGGTAAGGAATTGTGGTTTTGAGAATCACTAGACTCATCTCCGGTCAGTGTTCTTGCTTGATAGACACATCCATATTTAAATCTGCAGAGCAGGTAGCACCTCTGCTTATTACTTTTACTAGTACTGATCCAATAGCTTTTTGTGATGCTGTTGCAGTTTTGGTATTATGCTCTTTTATCAACCTTCTTAAATGTTTGTGAGCTAATAAAAACAAGACCGTAACAATTCTCTTCACAGAAAGGCAATGATTAGCTTTGAGGCCGTCAATGTGGGATCACTTCTGTAGAATGCACAAGGAGTGTCCTGATGATCTGAGCCTGTGCTCCGTGCAGATTAAAACTACCAATGTGTCTTACATGAATGTTATTGAAAGCCGTCACTCCACTCTTTGTGGGGACTGAGGGAGGCAGTTCTTAAGAGAGTTTGCAGGATCTTCATTCTGTTTTCTTATGCCATTCGATTGCAAGGAATTCAATCTACTTTCTGTTACAAAATAATCCCCATGTCCATAACAAATGATTAAGCCCTCACTTGGCAAGTCAGTTTGAGTCACAATGTGAACAGGTGGCAATCTGGCACACTTAGGGTGTCATTTGGCAGGAGCTTCCTTATCCAAGACGGCAAAAATTTACAGAGAAATTGTTTCCAACGTGATTACTTAATGGGAATACTTGCATCTCAAACTTTCCTGATTGGATGAGAAGTGGTAATCACTGAGGAATGGTCTAAACAATTCATGTTTAATCATGTTGTAATACTCATGGTGACCCTACACCATGTTGACAGTGCTAAGGCATTAGTTTGTTCTTTCTAGGGGGGTTGTAAAAGATGTCTGGACTGGTCCTGCCATAGTCTCGTTGCAGATATGCACATGATGACATGATAACAATAATATTTTTATATTGAACTGTTCGAAGAAAAGCGGTCTAAACAGGCCTATGAATAACAGAGCTTTCAGATGCTTAACCGTTTCCAGTACCTCTTATTCCATCCATTGAACTAGACATAATATAAATTATTTGGGTTTTGGAAGCATAAACCTGTCCTTGTGTGGACAAATTATGCTTTGCTTAATTGTCTTTTTTTCTCCTTGATCAATCCCAGATCTTTTGCTGTCTCTATGTTATGGGGTGATTCTAAAGTCAGTAGGCCACTTCTAATGAGGAAACAAAGGATATTAACCAACCATGACAACATTAGTCAACCACTGGAAGTGTAATTGCATCGATTTCTCAACCTGGGCACCATCCATCTCAAGGAAGGGTTTTACAATCAAGATAACATTCACATCAGAAAGAAGCTTTTTTTACAGGGACACACAAGACTGTTTCATGGGCGGCAAGGTACAATTAATATAAAATAAATACATATATAAATATCCAAACTATCCTAGCTTGGATTCATCAGTGACCACCAGATAAGAATGACAGTTATTCTCTCTCTGTGGTATGCAAAGCAGTCATCTCTTGTTTTCAGAGCTATGAATAATGATGATAACTCAAACCGTACAGTACAATGGGTCATATTCTCAACGTGTTTACTCTGGTCTTTAAGTACCTGTAATTAACAATCTTTAATAAACTTGAATTAACTGCTAAGTTTCTTAGTTTCAAACTATAAAAGGCTATGTGGCTATGCAGGCTCCTTTTCTTATACAGTAATACTGTGGTGGTATATTGATACTGTACTGTTGTGTGTCAATTTCAGAATTTCAATGTGGTGAGGAACAAATGGATTTAACTAAATGGGTGGTCAAGAAGTGCTTTGTGTTCTGTAATGTGTTTTTTTACTAGATCTCTGTGACAGGGTGCAAGCCGCTGTAAATATTTATGATGAATATTTATGGTAAATATTTATGATGATTCCAGTTTGACAGAGATAGGGTTAATACTATCCCTGCCAAATACATGTCCCGGGCAGCAGTGTGGAGTAGTGGTTAGGGCTCTGGACTCTTGACCGGAGGGTTGTGGGATCAATCCCAGGTAAGGGACACTGCTGCTGTACCCTTGAGCAAGGTACTTTACCTTGATTGCTCCAGTAAAAACCCAACTATATAAATGGGTAATTGTATGTCAAAATAATGTGATATTATCTTGTAACAATTGTAAGTTGCCCTGGATAAGGGTGTCTGCTAAGAACTGGACAGCGATTTTTTGACATTACAGAAAATGTATTATAAAATATACTACAAAACAAAGACACTGTAAACGCTAAAATTATCATAAAAACCTCGCTTTCAGTGTTTTCTGACTTCCTAAAATTCAAACAAATCCAGCTCAACGATGAAAATAACTACGACGTTCACAAACTCCAAGGACTCCTCCGAGAATATTATGCTGCAGTGAGAAAGTTATTTATTTATTTGTTCTGTAACAGCTATATTTAGACAAACTATTTTAAATCATATATTTATGATCCTGATTGTGCGCATGCACACGTGTTTAGGATAATAGCAGTTACATCGTTAGGGACTGCCATAAGCCAAGAAATGTACTTTGGCTTTAAAATACCACCAATGTAGGTGTATAACAGAGAAAAGGTAAAGAGACCAGCTTGTTTATTTTTTGTGGAAAGTAACTTTAATATTATTACTCCCATTAGAAATGTAATGTGTTATATTACCTCGTTATTGACAGAAGTAATATTATTACAATAACACGTTACTTAAGTAACAAGTTACCCCAACTCTGTCTATTTCTGTGGATCCTCATGTCTTGGAGATCTATATTTCTATATGTTCATATCTAGAACTAGAAGTGTAGTGGCTTCATCAAATAGATTACAAAATATGAAGCTCTTATTTTCAGTAAGCAGCAGTGTGTGAAACAACAGGCCTCTCAGACATCCTCAGTCTCAATTTCCAGCATCTGCCTCTTCCAGTTCACATTTGAAAATAATCTGCTGGTAAATCATTCATGCAGGGCACTGTACAGTTTCAGATAACCCTACTCAAACAGTACTGGCTGAGTAACACTGAATGCAATGGGCTTTCTCAAATAACAATCAGGAATAAATGGTTTAAGTCCTACTCCTCATGGAGTAAAAACCCAATCAAAGTAATAACAGTTTATTAACAAAAAGTGCATTATTCTGCTGGGATTGCTGAGGCCCATGTGTTAGGAATTAAACAGCGCAATCAGTGGCCTGGTCATGGTATATAGTGGAAGAGCAGATTTTTAAACAGCAAATGAAGATGGAGAATAATCCCCTGGCGATTACACTAAGTGAGCTCTTTAAAATGAAGCCAAGGCTATTGCCAGCAGTGTTGTGTATTTGATTACAGAGCCAAAGACAGTGATTCCACCAGCAGCCAGGATATGCATGAAAAAGTAACAAATGTCTGCCTCTCAATAATTCCCTGGTAATGAAATCTAAAGAAACATAGGTCTAGTTACATTTTTAAAACATGTCCTTGTTTGCTGTTTCTTTAAGAAGAAGAATGTATCCCTTATTGCGTGTCAGGAAGAGCCATTTACCTTTTCTCATCTGAAACAAGCCCTTACTGGGCTGCCTGGGGGTCACTATCTCATTTGAATACTGATTATCCTTCTGCACGATTGCATTCATACGTGAAAGGAAGAAGATGTACATTTAGGAATCGGCTGTCAACCAAAAAACAAGTGAGAACAGACAACTGCTTAGAGAGGAAACAGAACATTGTTACAGCCGAGAAGAAATCCTATTAAAGCCGCATTACTGGACCCAGCGAGGGGTTCAGCAAAAACGATCTGTAAACATATTTATCCCTTTCTCTCTTTGACCTGCAATGCTAGGTTTTTTGCAGGGGGCACTAATGTAGAATGTCAAATCTGTATTAGTCAAACCTCCTCGCTGTACCTTGGTACGGGATCTGTCTGAACAAATCAGCAATTCACATCACATGGATTACTTCAAACCATTACTATTCTGAATACCCTCCAATTCAATCACCAGAGTGTAGAAGGTCCTGAATTCAATTGCCTCCATTTAAGTCCACAAAAAGTGTTGATTAAATTACCTGGTACTGATACATCTCCTCCAACATCTTTCTGAACTGTCTGATTGATTTAAACATTTTTAACTATGATGTCATCTGTTGTTCCAACCTGTATTTCAGTGATCACAAAGCTGTCATGCAAAGAAAATCAATGCATAAATGATGTCTGAAATAAACACACATCTGACTGTAGTGTAAAGTGTTTCTGTCCTTTATTTCACAGGCATATTAACCCAGGTACTGGTTCATTGCAATAAAACTGGTATGAATTATCACGATGTCGGCAGGAATTATTGTTTTCCAAACTAATTCAAAATGAATTATTTGTTTAAATATCGAAAGAGATGTGAAAAACCCAGCACTGTGATATTTAGGCTTGCATCGCAGATATGCATCATATTGAAAGATAAACTGGCAGCAGCTGGCTCGGTAGGATGACCTTCACACTGCAGTGCAGACGACTCCTTCTCACCTTTATCCCTGTCATGAAGAAGGTCCTCTGCTGAACAGGGGCTTCCATCCTGTGAGCCTGGAGGGCAGAAGGGGGAGACGCCTGGTGAATGGCTGCTGCAGCTGCTGCTGCTCCTCTCCTGGACGGAGGGCGTCTGTGTGTCGATGCTGCGGGTGCTGCTGCTGCGGTAGTGAGGAGGGAACGGAGCTCGCCGGCCATCAGGGACCTCCAGGGACTGAAAACAGAACAAAAATAAATCACCATATCATCCCATGAAACACTCAATTCCCCGCAGAAAGTTCTGGTTAATATGGCTTCACTGCCCCAAATTCATTCAGTGTGGGAATATGATGACAACAGCCAATATATAAAGACGATAACCCAATCATGGTTCTGAAATCATAGTGAGATAGATGTTAAAGCAAGGATGATTCTTATTGGCTGCCTCAGTTAGGTTAAATATATCATACCTAGGACATCTGATTTTTCAGGTTTCACCCGATCTAACCTGATTTCTCTCCCCCCCCCACCCTGAGTGCTTTTTTCTGCATCCCCGAATAGGCACATACTGTACATGAATAAACGCATGTGCAGTTGTCTGTGATTCAAATGCAACAGAGCAGAACTGGCACCGATGACGGTAAGCTGATTTACCTATTAGAAAAATGTGGCTTCTTAGTGTAATATATATATATACAGTGCCTATAGAAAGTCTACACCCTGACTCAATGTGTGACCCTGAGCAAGTCACTTAACCTTCTTGTGCTCCGTCTTTCGGGTGAGACGTAGTTGTAAGTGACTCTGCAGCAGATGCATAGTTCACACACCCTAGTCTCTGTAAGTCGCCTTGGATAAAGGTGGGATTTGAACCAAGGACCTCCTGGTTACAAGCCCTTTTCTTTAACCACTGGACCACACAGCGGTTTTTATACAAAAGTATCGCAAAGCACTGTACAGCACATAGCAGTAAAAAAGAACAAACCACCATACATTTGTATAGCATGTCACACATACAACTGCCACAGTCAGACCATTTAAATAACATATTTAAACAACAGTATACACACAATATAATTTCAAAGTTACATTAAAACCCACTAAGATAAACATTTAGTTTAAATTCTGTTCGTCATTAAAATAAATCATGCAGTACATGTGGGAAATGGGAGGTCGTTTTGGGTTATTTGGAAAACCCAGCTGCTAAGTTACCAAAAGGCAAATAATTTGCAGTGAATAATAATGGCGCAAAACCAATTTCCTCATTTGATGAGTATGAAGTCTGTGAATAATTTGAAAATGACTGAAGTGTCGGCCTAAGAAAAAGCCATTTGCTGCCCTATATTATGCTGTTCGTCATACTGTCAGGTTTAAAAGCAACCTTTGCAATGAGTTCATTGAGGCTGTTCGTCTTCCATTGACAATACATGATAGGTGATACTGATATTCCAGACAATATGACAGATGTTAACATGTCAGAGTTCTTTTTTAAAATACAGTACCTACTTTAAGGCATCTGGTTTTCATACCTTACCACACAATGACCTGCAGGCATCTTTAGTGTTGTGCCTTTTTGTTGATTTTACAAGATTAGCAGCTTAATGTTTTAAGATTTAAAATGGAAAGAATTTGAGCACCACCATGTTTTAAACATATCCTGTATAGCTGAAAATGTACAATCGATAACAAAAGTGCAAACTGCTGCCACAAACACATGGTTGATGGGTGTTATGTCGTATTAATCATTTTGTTGTGGTCAAAAAAAATGAAGCATTCAGAAAAGAATAGAAAAAAAGAACTGCTGTCCTTTAGTTCTTTTTTTCCCCCCATGACCATGGATTCCTTTTCTGAACAAGCTCATATTTACTACAGTAATCACTGTCTTAGGGGATTATTTTCAAAAAGTGTCATTTTCATTGTGTGGTTAGGACTTACCATAAGCAAAATAATCTATTTTCAAAACATAGTAAAGTAATATGAGCATGCTCCTGACCAATTCCGTGTATAACACACACGCACACGCCCTGGTCTTGTTCTGTGTATAACACACACGAGCACGCCCTGGTCTTGTTCCGTGTATAACACACATGCGCGCGCACCCTGGTCTTCTTCCGTGCATAACACACACGCGTGCGTCCTGGTCTTGTTCCGTTTATAACACACACACACGCACGCCCTGGACTTGTTCCGTGTATAACACACACACACACACACGCGCGTGTGCCCTGGTCTTGTTCCGTGTATAACACACGCGCGTGCGCCCTGGTCTTGTTCCGTGTATAACACAGACACACGCGCGCCCTGGTCTTGTTCCGTGTATAACACACACATGTGCACACCCTGGTCTTGTTCCGTGTATAACACACACGCACTTGCGCCCAGGTCTTGTTCCGTGTATAACACACACGCGCACGCCCTGGTCTTGTTCCGTGTATAACACACTCACTCGCGCACCCTGGCCTTGTTCCGTGTATAACACACACGCATGCGCACCCTGGTCTTGTTCCGTGTATAACACACACACACATGCGCGCCCTGGACTTGTTCCGTGTATAACACACACACACGCGCGCACCCTGGTCTTGTTCCGTGTATAACACACACGCGTGCGTTCCTTGGTCTTGTTCCGTGTATAACACACACATGTGCGCACCCTGGTCTTGTTCTGTGTATAACACACACACACACTCACGCCCAGGTCTTGTTCCGTGTATAACACACACACGCATGCCCTGGTCTTGTTCTGTGTATAACACACACGCGTGCACATCCTGGTCTTGTTCCGTGTATAACACACACGCGCACACCCTGGTCTTGGAAGTCCCAGAGCATCAGCAACAGCTCTACACAGCATTACCTAAACTTTGACTTTACTTTTAATCAAATAAAGCTATGGGTAATATTGAGAAACAACAGGATGGTTTTGTTTTTCTTTTGCCATAATGTAACCTTATAACCTGACAACTTTTTCTCATTTGAAAATAGAGAAACCTGGTAAAAAGCCCTTGCTCAATGAGTAGCACCATTACGTTCCTTTGAAAATAACCACCTCAGTGTGAATCCAATGTGTTAACCAGTCACTGCTGCAATATTATATTTGACTTGAATATATATATATATATATATATAGAGAGAGAGAGAGAGAGAGAGAGAGAGAGAGAGGGAGGACACTAGAAAATGATCCTGAAAACTGAAAAATGAACCTACTGTATATTTTTATCAACTGAACAATAAAGCAGTACATTTTAACCCAGGAGATGCATGTAGACAGACAACGTACCTTCAATTCTTCCTTCTCTTCATTGTCTTTAATAAACACTTTCTCTAATTCATGATTTATTCCCTCCATGCTACTTGGTACCCGGGAAATTGCGGACTTTGGCACTGGAATGTTTGATAATGGCATTGGGACTGATCTTGACACAGATGCCTATGGAAATGAAATCATAAAAAATAAATGTTTTATTAACTTAACAGGCAACATACTACTGAACTACACTTTGACAATATAACAAACATTCAGCAATATGAGTCATCAAAATATTGCAACTACCAGATGGATCACTGTTTTCGATCACTCCATGAAGTAGTGGAAGTGAATCTACCTACGGTGATGCAATATGTCTCCGGGTTGCACTGGAAACACCTTATTTTGTGCTGGCAGCACTACTAGAACAAATGGAGCACAGGTGTGTTAAAGAGGTCCACAAGGGCTTTGAAATTCACCATCTTTTTACCCACAAAAGATTCCAGATTTTAGTGATCCCACAAGACCACACATAAACTGGCTTTATTTTCAGATCTGATCTGATTGGTTACAGAAGTGTTGGTGAACTGCTGGACGATGATCCTGTTCACTCACCTACTTTTCTGCTCCCTTTTTAGGAATTGTCGTGGCGGAGGGCTGGTCTAAGCATGCTTCCACACTTCCACAAGCATTCATGAACCTGACATAGATGCTTGACTAGATCATTCATGAATGCATGAGTCTTGTACTTGATTCATTCAGTCAAGAATTATAAGGCAAGACAACGAAGAAGACACAAGCAAAAATGTCTGTCTAGTTTCTTTATGCGGTATTAGAAAAATCTGAATCCATGTTTAAATTGTCTGTTTAGTATAAGAATTGTGAATATAGAACAAGAAACATAATACAGTACAAAACAAGCCCCATTTAAAATATGTAAAAACTTACTTCCAAATAAACGTACACTAAAATGCTGACAGATGTAGGAGAAAGCCACCCACCCAGTTATATCATGAACTAACAGACATTAAGAAAAAACAACTGTACACAGTAATCTCCTCCTTCAGTACAACCAGCAGAGGAGACTATCTTTGTCACATGCAAGCCATCTGTTCAACTGGCTTCAAAGAGTTTGCTTCTGTATACAGGTTTGCTTCACTTTAAAAGGTAAACTGAGGAGACACAAATACAGTGATGAAGACTTACTGTAAGGTGAAAAGGTTATTACCGTCGCTGTATTGATCAATCACATTTGTGCACCTACAACACATGGTATGGCAGAATTTAGTTCTGCTTCCTCAGTTTCTCTTCCCAATTACAATAGTCATTAAATCATCTCTTTGTACAGAGTTATAATCTTGTGTGGCTTTAATAGTATGCAAATGACCCAGCTTCCAGTTAATTACCAGACTAGAAATATTTAAGAAATATTTAAGAAAGACACATGCAGAGGATATTGGTGCTAGAGAACAATACACAATGAAAAAGAAAACAAAAACAACAACATTCACAAAGGGAAAGACCTCCGTAGTTTAAAATGACCCATGAATAGAACCTTTTCAACCCAAATGCAAGGGAAAGATTGTAATTGATGAACATTTATTTTTGAGACAATAACAAATAAATGATACTCAAAGCCTTCTTCACAATGCTAGCTAACCTTTTTACAACAATGGTGTACGTTGGGTTATGGTTGTAAAACAGCAATGTAATTTTGGAAACAAACCACCACCACCACCTGCTGAGCTACTGTACAGTGGAGCTGTGAATGACATTGAGAACCTTTAGCTGCTGCTGCTGCTACTGTAGTAACAGCAGTATGTCTGAGTGACAGGAAGTCTTCAAACAAGAAGGCAGCAGCCTGCAGCTGACCTTTAGGGAATGTAAGCAAATAACTAAACCAACAACTTTATCTTCTTTTTTCAAATGAAGTATAGTGCATAGACATGTTTACTAGTAGACATACCTGTATGACAAAATGTATTATCAAAACATTCATTGGTTTGACAGTAATGCAGTGGCCATTAAACACTCACAAAGCAAACCTAAAGAGTGTACTTATTACTGTTTCCTATGATTCTCAATTAATTATATTTTTTCTTTGAGGATGCATGGCTAATGCTGTACTATTGACCCCTACAATTCTATTTAATAAAGTGCGAACATTCTACAGTGACTTGTAAAAAGGCTGGGGGCATGTCCAGGCATGCTTTATCTGAATTTTGTATTCTCCTAAAATGATTGTTTGTGACATGTAGGGTTGAAGATATACGAGCAAACTGACAATAAAAATTGACCATGTGCTATTAATTGGCAACTCGAGCTGTCAACAAATTTTCGATTGTCAATTGAGTTGCTAGAATAGACCACTTCTATATTTTTAGCAATTCAGTTGACAATTATGTGCCTGTCTGTGTTGCATTTTCTAATAACTTGATTTCACTCAATTTTGCTAAATAGGACATATGGCTACAGACAAGAAGATGCATACTAAATATAAAGACTGCAATAAAAAAGAAGACAAATATAATGAGGAATGAGCAAATATTTTCAGGAAATCGCCAGTGGAGGGTAAAAGACTGTACAGCCACTCTATGGTCCACACTCAAGTTTTTCTATGTTGTCATTTTAGTGTGATTGCCTATATGTCAAAACAGCTGATTTGTGCATGTGCATTATTTAGTTACATTCCCTGCTGCGGTTTGTCAGTTAAAGGTTATGAATACAATTATTAGGGCTCCCACTAGTTTTGAAAGACTCACAATTAGGTGAAATACTGTAAAGCAGTATGGGAAAAATATAATGGTCCACATACAAAATAACCAGCTTCCTCTAACAAAGTCATGTAAAAATACAGACAAACTTTCTAGATGTAGACAAGCTCTCTTATCTTAGTGAACAGCACCTTTGGTAGCACTTAAAACAGCATTCTTACATCCAAATACAACAGCTGGTACTAAAGCCTACCACCCAGAATCAGTGTCCAAGCCCCAGTCCTTAATTTGCCTCTGGAGGATCAAATAATGAATCACGTTGAATTGATTTATGCACAAGGGTTTCTCTTTATTATCCCTGTAAACACGGCTGATCTAACATAATCATGTGACTGGCCACCACAAAGCACACATCAATTTCACTAATGTATCATTATGGGGAAGATAAGCCAACGTTCTGTAAATATCATGAGGTGAGTTTTTGTGTCAGTAATTTAAGTATGAAACCGCAATATTAAAATTTTGGACAGGATTGACTAGATGTTTCTGTTAGACGCAGAAAAAATGATTTGAATATTATATTATTTACTTAAAACTAAAAGTGTGCTACTGTATGTTTGTGCTTCAGCTGAACTTTGCATGTCCTGTAACGCCATAGCATTAACCTGCCAAGTTTTTGTATTTATCTTTTCAGGCTACGGTCCGTAGCACAGACAAATCAGAGATAACTTTTCTGATTCTGTTCTCTTCAGATATCAAAAGCTAAGCAGATTTTTTTTTTTTTTTTTTTTTTTTTACAGTGCTTGTATGGGAGATGCCCAATAAACAGCAGGTCGCTGTGTTGGTAGCATACTCTCTCTGGGCCTGACCCTCACCAATTCCACAGCATAGTGGAGGTGCTATCCTATTGATGAGACTTTAAATAATGGTTCTGACAACTTTTATATTATTAAACATTTTAACTATTCTTTGTTGAACTATAAATTGCTGAGGTGAGGTATGATTAAAAATAGGTTTAGAACAGCCACAGATCTGTGAACAGGAACTGCCTAGAACAGAGATGTGATACGGGAGATTCCAAACATACCCTTTTCAAATAACCCTGGCTGGGCCATAAGGAAACAGTAGCACCATAGCTGGACAACAATCTGTTATGGTTCATGTCCAGGTCCTGCTAACGTGTGGTGTGTGAGAACTATAAACATGTACTGCATCTGAACAGGATATTCTTTCTTTGGTAGAAAAAGCATGTAGGCAAACAGCAGATCACATATTCAAAGACATAATAGATGTGTTTATTGTTACTCGTGTGATTCCCATTAAATTGAATTAAAAACAAAGAATACAGCTGTAATCAAAACATTTAGACAATAACGCAGTGTACTGACTCCTTAGCGGAAAAAAACATATCAAATGGTTTCTGATACAGGATGTCTAGATACTGTGGCAGTGACAGCTTTTTAAAACAACAGTCCATTTTTCTTGCACAACACCCATAACCAAACTTGATAGAGATATTGACAGTATACAGCTGTGAGTCAAGCATGAAGTCAATGGACAATATTCACAAAACTTTAAATACTGTTTTAAGGACTATTTAAGGCCTTGTTTTTGAAGTATTCAAAAGCTGACCTAGATTAAAACAAAAAGGGTTGAAAAAAAGTTTCATAAACTGCAATCTTGATTTAATTAAATGTACCAGGCCTAAAAAAATAAATCAGTCTCTCAACTATCAAAAACAGCCATTAAAGTTTTGTGAATAGTGCCCGATATCATGAAGCAGTAGGTCCTGATCATCCAGAAAGTCATATGATCCCAATATGACAGTGGTGGATTGGCACATTTATACAAGCTACCCACAGGAGGGTGCTAATGACGCACGGCACACAGTGAATCTGCCTGTAGCAGCCTCATACCTGTACATACTGTGGAACCCTAAGGATTCCAGAGCATCTCTCTTCACCCACCTGAGTCTGGGTGACTGTGGTGTGGTTTCCATGGAGAGGAGAATGACGTTCCTTCTCTTTGCTGTGCCTGCTGCGCTGGAGCTGCTGTCTTAGTTTTGCAATCTGCTGGAAATAGACCAGAGAAGAAGACTGAGTGAGACGGCAAAAAAGAAAAAGGAATATCAATTACAAGATACTTATTATTAAGTACGGGCAAACAAAGTTACAACGACACAATTACAGCCTTTGGCCATCATGTGACACTGTGTGCTATCAATAAAATCCACATAACAAATAAAAGGTAAAAAAAACCCCAAAGAAACAAAAGCAAACAATGTTAAAGGTAAATTTCAGCCACAACATTCTTATTTTTCACACATCCCTAAATGAATCCTACACAACTACCAGTGTACAGTAAAATACACCAAAACCAATCCTCCAGATCACTGTTCATTATACTGCTAGTAAAAAAATAAAAAAATAAAAACTTTATCCCAATAAGAATGTACAATAGATAACTGCAGACAGTTATACACCCAGAAAATCAATTTATATTTTACAGCTTAGTCTCCTATCTGTGACAATAAACTATTTTGTATGACTTTTCAGTACAGGCAAAATATGAAATTATTTAATTCAATGAAGGATTCTAATGAAGTCAAAAAATAAAAATCTGCAGATGGACAGCTCAGCTACAGTGTCCATGACCCTTATTTGGCAGTGTCTTGGCAGCATGAATTACCAAGTGAAGGCTGCAACAGCTCCAGTTTTAATCCATGTAATAAATCTAACGCAAACACTGGAATCCGAGCAGTGATTGGTAGTTAGGTCTGTTTGTTTGCACTCAGTCTATGGCATGTGTTTTGTATTATATACATTTTTTCCGGCAGAAAAATATTCTCATTTATAATCTTGTGACAAATTTAGTGTTCGTGAAAAGGAAAAGATTGCCAGTACTGAAGACAGAATCAATCAGTCTATCGGAATAATCAGTCTATCAGCTAAACCCCCTGCACCAAGTCCCTCTTTTCAACAGATTAGAGGGCACTTCTGTAAGTCCCTAGCCTTTCCAACCTTGTGACGAGGGGTTTTCTTGAAAGACATTACTCGTTTTGTCTCCTTCATGATTCTAATTCAAGGACTACTACTGTACTCATGCATGATGAACTAGGAGACCTAAATTTTGCCTTCTGACAGTTTTTCCACTTTTAGATAGACAATACATAGATAATCCAATGCTGTATTGTACCAGTACCAAAGCATGGCAGCATTCCGTGAAGTATTTTTTCCAAATCCACTTGTCATTGCTGGTAATGGTAGAATGAACCACTTCCAAATCACACATCCCTTAAGACCAGAACACAGTCAATTAGGTGTTTACATCTATGCTCACAGAGAGAAACTTACTATAAGGCAATACTGTACATAAATGAAATGTTCTGACATAAATTAAACCAGTTACTACATGATACATCCCTTATAAAACTTTACTGCAATATACCATGGTAAAAACAGAGCAAAATGTAGTAAAACAAAGTAAAATGAAAAGTAAAATGATAGTATGCTACAGAACAAGTAAGTTGAATTGGTAAAGCATTGTAAAAAACCTAGTATAAAAAGCAGGAATGTCCAGCTATAATATTGCATGCTGAGTTTTCATTAAAACCAGTTATTCAGGGCAAATTCTGAATTCATTTTTAACCTGAAGTCTTGTTACAGTATGAAATAATCAGTAAAAGTATCATTTGTGTGCCATAAAAATGTGGATTACCATTCCTACTTGCAAATTTTCAATAAATTGTTTGTTTGCCTGTCTTTGTGTAATGTAATGTTATAAATTAGAGGAAACGCAGTCACCCAAAATATTAATGTACTGTAGCTATCTGATTAAGGTTTAAAATCTCATTAAATTTCCGAATGCCACAGTATTGAACATCTGACACACACATTCTCATTGTTCTCTGTTAGATTTCACAAAGGCTTTCTGTACTACAGTACTGGGTAATATAAAGGCAACTTCTTATCAGTCCTGCATTAGTTATCAGTCATGTCATGCTCCATGATAGTGGTGCATCGTCGGGTCTTTCTAAATTCCTGAACTTGCCTTTAATTTATATCCATTATCTGGAAAGGCGAGCCCAGGCCTGATGTGTTTGTATCCCTGCAAGGCAAACACAACCCTTTATACTTTCACTCTGTAGTTAATATCAAGCATGAAGAATGTACTTTGGTTCACATAACCTAGTTAAAACTCAGCTCTCCAGAAAACATAAAACAAACTGCTTTAACCTTAAATTCTTATCTTCAGGGCCAATTTAATTACACTTATGCTGTGAAGCCAAACAAAAATATTTAATTATTAACAAAATACATTACAGCGTTATGGGGGTGTTGCTATGAAATAAAAGCTTTCAGTCTCCCTATTAGTCTATGCGTTGTCTTTACGCAAAGATTATTACATTGTTAAACTCAAAACAAGTTTCCTATTAACAATAATCATTCCCTGAGTGCCATTAAAAATGTATTCAGAGACTGTGGTTCAGTGGCTCTGTACACTGTGCTTGGTTGGTCAATGCATACCTTTTGAATTTTAAAATATGAAATACAAGGAGTGGTCATTGTTGTATAGAACAATGACATTTTTCTTTTTTTTTATGTAGTCGGCAACTGATTTTACCTCATTTCTTTCTCCCAATTTGAAATGTCCAATTGTATTTTAGGCTCAGCTCACCGCTACCAGCACTGCGCTTACTCGGGAGCGGCGAAGACGAACACACGCTGTCCTCCGAAGCGTGTGTCGTCAGCCGATCGCTTCTTTTCACTCTGCAGGCCCGCCATGCAGCCAACCCAGAGTTACAGCGTCGAAGGACAACGCAGCTCTGGGCAGCTTACAGGCAAGCCAGCAGGCGCCCGGCCAGTCCACAGGGGCTGGTGGTGCGCGGTGAGCCGAGGACACCCTGGCGCTCGGCCAATTGTGCGCCATCCCCTGGGAACTCCCGTCCACGGTCGGCAGTGGAATAGCCTGGACTCGAACCTCCAGGCTATAGGGCACATCCTGCACTCCATGCAGAGTGCCTTTACCGGATGCGCCACTCGGGAGCCCTTTTAACAATGATAAGGGGACCTCCTGGTTACAAGCCCTTTTTTTTAACCACTGGACCACACAGCCTCTCTTGATTTACAAGAAAGGGTGTCATTTGTGTTTGAAATGACCAATGGTTTTCCTCCAGGATAGGCTAATAATACCACTTCCAATGGGGACCTGCAATGCAGTACATTATGCACAGTTTTGCTGCAAAGTATTTTCACTTGGTCCAGCCTAGCATAACCACGGTATTTTTCTGCTACATTTACAGTCTAATATAATGCACTAATAAACATACTTTATTAGCAGCATTTGTAATGCACAGGGGTTGGACACAAAATTGAAAGAATAACTGCAACATGTACCCCACGCTGTGTTCAAATGGGCTGTGCTTCACATGAATAGTTACAGTGATATGGAAATGAAATCCCTGACTGCAGTTATTGAAACTGTATTAGCAACACAGTCGGTCGATGCTCTTGTATCCAAGGTATTACAAATTATTGATGTTTCACAAAGTCTCAAAGATGAAGAGTTTTGTCTCTGATTTCTACCCCTAACTTCCATAATGGTCGTGTTGAATCGTCCTACATGTTGTATAGTGTGGCTCTAAACCCCATTCAGTGTAGTGGCAGGCGTTTCAAATGTTTGTACAACCTTCTACAGTATGCACACTTTTGTTTTGAGAATCAAAAGCATGTGTTCTTTTCAACAGTGGCAGCTGGTTTTCAAAAACTACTACAATCTCCATTAAGAGTGATAAAGTGTAGGTACAACTAAGAGGTTGGCTTGCTTATGGTTGTTATTTTTTTGAAGTAAACAAATTAAAAGTATTTTGGAATCTAAATCTCTTAAGTGAAACAAAAACCCAAGCCTTTCATTTTGTTGGAATTCTTCCCAATCAGAAAAATATACACAAAACATTTGTGTTTATGCATTAGGCACAGGACCTCCTACAGTACTACAGTATTTAAAAGCATGGTTGCCCAAACTATATTCATGTATACGGTAAACATCAGCAGTTTAAACTATCTAAATCTTCCAGTTTGTTTGGAACATTGCAAATGATTTCAGAATATGCAAAATAATATAGTTAAGCAAAGCGAACAAGAATGTGTATATAAACTTAATATAAAATTGTGGCAGTGGTTGAAATGGAACAGCATGTCATTTCTGTTCTGGCTACGGCAACCTTAATACAAGTTTCTCATAGTAAAAGCATAGCAAACTGTATAGTGAAAGCACACTAAATTGAATAAGTATTGAATTGTAAAGTATATATATATATATATACAGTACTGTGCAAAAGTTTTAGGCAGGTGTGAAAAAATGCTGTAAAGTAAGAATGCTTTCAAAAATAGACATGTTAATAGTTTATATTTATCAATTAACTAAATGCAAAGTGAGTGAACAGAAGAAAAATCTACATCAAATCCATATTTGGTGTGACCACCCTTTGCCTTCAAAACAGCATCAATTCTTCTAGGTACACTTGCACAAAGTCAGGGATTTTGTAGGCATATAGTCAGGTGTATGATTAAACAATTATACCAAACAGGTGCTAATGATCATCAGTTCAATATGTAGGTTGAAACACAATCATTAACTGAAACAGAAACAGCTGTGTAGGAGGAATAAAACTGGGTGAGGAACAGCCAAACTCAGCTAACAAGGTGAGGTTGCTGTTGCTGAAGACAGTTTACTGTCAAAAGTCATACACCATGGCAAGACTGAGCACAGCAACAAGACACAAGGTAGTTATACTGCATCAGCAAGATCTCTCCCAGGCAGAAATTTCAAGGCAGACAGGGGTTTCCAGATGTGCTGTCCAAGCTCTTTTGAAGAAGCACAAAGAAACGGGCAACGTTGAGGACCGTAGATGCAGTGGTTGGCCAAGGAAACTTAAACTTACTGCAGCAGATGAAAGACACATCATGCTTACTTCCCTTCGCATCGGAAGATGTCCAGCAGTGCCATCAGCTCAGAATTGGCAGAAAACAGTGGGACCCTGGTACACCCATCTACTGTCCGGAGAAGTCTGGTCAGAAGTGGCCTTCATGGAAGACTTGCGGCCAAAAAGCCATACCTCCGACGTGGAAACAAGGCCAAGCGACTCAACTATGCGCGAAAACACAGGAACTGGGGTGCAGAAAAATGGCAGCAGGTGCTCTGGACTGATGAGTCAAAATTTGAAATATTTGGCTGTAGCAGAAGGCAGTTTGTTCGCGAAGGGCTGGAGAGCGGTACACGAATGAGTGTCTGCAGGCAACAGTGAAGCATGGTGGAGGTTCCTTGCAAGTTTGGGGCTGCATTTCTGCAAATGGAGTTGGGGATTTGGTCAGAATTAATGGTCTCCTCAATGCTGAGAAGTACAGGCAGATACTTATCCATCATGCAATACCATCAGGGAGGCATCTGATTGGCCCCAAATTTATTCTGCAGCATGACAACAACCCCAAACATACAGCGAAAGTCATTAAGAATTATCTTCAGCATAAAGAAGAACAAGGAGTCCTGGAAGTGATGGCATGGCCCCCACAGAGCCCTGATCTCAACATCATCGAGTCTGTCTGGGATTACATGAAGACAGAGAAGCAACTGAGGCTGCCTAAATCCACAGAAGAACTGTGGTTAGTTCTCCAAGATGTTTGGGCCAACCTACCTGCCGAGTTCCTTCAAAAACTGTGTGTAAGTGTACCTAGAAGAATTGATACTGTGTTGAAGGCCAAGGGTGGTCACACCAAATATTGATTTGATGTAGATTTTTCTTCTGTTCACTCACTTTGCATTTTGTTAATTGATAAATATAAACTATTAACATGTCTATTTTTGAAAGCATTCTTACTTTACAGCATTTTTTTACACCTGCCTAAAACTTTTGCACAGTACTGTATACAAAGTGCATATTATAACCATGAGGAAAATGCAAAAATACTGTGCAAAATTATAGTGGTAAAGTTTTACAAGGAAAACCCAGGTGACCTGGACCAGAGGACACAGCTGGAAATGAAGTGGAGACAGGGCAGAAGAAAGAAGACACTTCTTCACACAGAGAGTGGTGAGGGTATTGAATGGGTCGCCACTGTGATAGATTAATACATTACTTGAACCTGAAATATCTACTTCAGTACAGTAGTCCCTCGTTAAGACAGACACCATTATGCCGTACATTCGGCTATGCCGGACACAACGTACGTCCCCCAATAATAGCGAATTAAGTGTGAGGTTCGGTCACTGTGAATTGTATGATCCAAAGAGGCACACTGAAAAAAAAAAACAGCTGTTACACTGACAACACTGACAATTATTTTTTGCATTAAGCTCCCCTCAGGTCTGACTCACTGAATCTGCATGCGATTGAGCTCACCTTCTCCCCTCTGCAAGTTAAGAGCCCAGTGTTAGAATTACAAATACTGTATCGACCGAGCTACAGTGCCTTCAGATGTTTGACAATTATTTTCTAAAGTAAGACGGCAAAAAAGAAAAGTAAAGAAAGTAATGTTTGGGATACTCCGGTAACACAATTTGCGTGACCATTTAATGAGATGGCACCCTACAAAACATCAAACAAAATCTGCATTTATTATGAACTACCCCCGAGTAAAAATAATGAAAAACATCCAAATCGTTCCAAAAGTTGTATCTATAGAAGTATTAAGCAACCCAGCAACGTCCGTCCCTAGTGAGCAGGTATTCAGTAGGGCTGGGCAGATTGTAAGCAAGTGCCAGATATTGCTTAAATTAAAACAAAATGTGGACACTATCATGTTCCTTAACACAATTAAAATATAAGCCATGGACAACACTCTTGTTACTAAACTGCTGTGGATAGTGAAAACTTTTGATTGGTTGCTACTATGGATTTAAACAGCTTTTCGGGGGGATTTTGCTTTGACCCCCAACTGGTACAAATCAACATGAGTAAGGTAAAAAAAAAATATTGTATTCATTTTTTAATTACTATATGCATAAACTGATGTAATCAATTTAATATGCTTAATAGTTTTTACAGCGTTACTAGCAATATTACACAGTAATCCACAGCTCCACATGTATTACTGTATTACAATATATCGACAGTGAAAAATTAGTCATCGCCCCAGCCTTATACTCTAGAGAGTTTAAACTAACTGCGATAGATCGGTTGGAAAAGGGCAAGAAGCTTTCAGTGGTTCAAAACACACGATGTGGACTAATAATTAAAATTTTGAATTTGTAGTCTTTAATTGCTTTTGTAAAGAAAGTCTGGCTCACACCAACCGCTAACAAAAGTAACAGGTACTGTAGGCTATGAGTTTTACTTGCAGCCACACATACACTGTATAGTGTTCTATGTAAATGTAAAAAATAGGTATTTCTGTAGTGTGTGCAGTATAGGTACTGTATAGTATCACAATGTGTCAATGCGGCACTGTGACAGAAATAGTGATTCTTGGTGGTAAATCTCCCTCCCGACCTGTGAGGGCGCTAAGTAGCGAGAACAGAATACCTTGGAGGGGCTGGCCCGACAGTTCTTTCCCAGGGTTCAAGGGAAGTCGGCCAGTTAGAAAGGGGGCGGAACTCCAGTGCATTAACTCATTGACCCGGAAGGGAAACGATGTGGCAGTCGCGGATTGGAGGGGTGGCTGCGCTCGTTTACCAAGGGGTGATGTGTGACGGAATAAAAGGGGATGGAGAGACACAATCTGTTCCTTCGCTTTGGTTACGAGAAAATAACCCGGAAGGACCTGTGCAGTATTGTGATAACGTATCGTGAGTGTTTGTTTTGTTTTGGCTGTAATTGTTGCTTGTTGTATTTATAGACGGCTAACACTTTCCAGAGCTGTCGCCAAGGGCCAGCACAAAACCCGGCACAGCACTGCACCATTGTCACACAATAAACTGTATCACCCACCACGAGCACTACAGCACGCACCCAGGACTGGTGACCGTGTTTGTACATTGTGGGAAGGATACTTGTGTTTATTATTTGAGACTGCAAATTATTACCCCATGCTCTACACATTGCTGTGTATTGCCAAGGATCATTATTTGGTCACCAGACCTGGATTGTTAAAATAAAAATACTTTTCCAACTGGATTACAAATCTCTGTCTGCTAATTACACACCGCATCACTCCTGCACCTGTACACTGCAAACCAGGGCTGTGTTGTCCTCAGACGCTGTAGCTCTAGGTGGCTGCATGGTGAGTCAGCAGTGTGTACAAAAGCGGGCGGCTAACAGCAGACGCTTCGGAGGACAGCGTGTGTTCGTCTTCGTCCCTCCCGAGTCAGCGCAGGGGTGGTAGCTGAGCTGAGCTTGTGTGGCATTAGAATTGTGATTAACTGTTCCTGTCTGCAAATGTTACTTGGGCTAGAAGGTTTTTTCCAAGGCTGCAATACTGTACAATGTCAAATGAATAAATAAAATAGACGAGTGAGAGAAAAAGTATGAGATAGTTGTGTCTGATTCTGTGTTAATATTACCTTCATTCCAAAATTACAGGGGTGGGGGGGGGGGATATTAATGAAAAAGGATTGCATTGGACTTCAGAAACGTATGTCATGGGCTCTATTCCTAGCTACAGTACATGCGACTATGTACTCATTTTATTTATGTTCCAGCTCAGTAGGAAAGGCCAGACAAATCATCCAGTTGCTGCTGTCAGCCCAAAAATAGGGCCATAACAGAAGAGAAAATGTAATCATTTTGCTCCCTACGGACAGCTTATCTGAGGCGAAAAACTGAGGATGGCTGATTAGCAAGAGTTTCTCTCACGTCCTGCTCTGGTAGTGAAAGAAACATGAGTACACAAAGAATTCAAAATGCATACAGGAAATCAAAGATATCGCAGCGTAATGTGGTTGACTGGGACACGTTTAATTGTCGAATGCAGAAATAAGAACACCACATATTAAGACATCATTTTAAAAAAGTTATTTTCATGGATAATTCACTAATAATTTAATAAATGTAATAATTTAAATGATGATGTTATTGTAGCGGTACATTGTGTTGTACTACAGTATACATGCCAAAACATGTCTGTATTTACCACATCCTTTGCTACACCATTTTGTATCATTGTCCCCCTACCTCTTTTAGCTGATCAGTACTGCCCCAAGAGGCAGAACGCTGATGTGTGCTTCTCTTCTCTGCTGCCTCTTCAGTCCAGCAATTTGGGGTCTGAAAAAACAAACAAACATTGGTCACCTCACCTCAGAATGTCACTGGAACACGACAGTTTGAGAACAAATGATGTCAGCCGCCACTAATGTCATAATGTCAGGACAACCTATTCCCCAGCTTCCATTATACATTATGCTGATATTTTTGCTGGAGTATTAATTGCAGTGCATGTGTTTTTAGACTCTACACTACTGAACTGAAGAAGGCTGCTATTTATTCACTGTATTTTAATGACCACGTGTTTTATTAATGATTACCATTATTACCAAGTATGTTCTACAATAGTCTTCCAACAAGTAGCAACTAGTATCTAAAATGTAGCCTACATTATAGGCGACGACAGAAGGGGTGTATTGCTACACTGTACCTAACAGATAGAAACAAGTGTAATTAGAAAATGGATCAGAGATTTCCTTTAACATGATTGGTCCCTAATCTCTGGTAAAGGGCCTTGAATGTTATCTTTCAAACTATGTTTAATCACTGTTCCAAATCAATCCGCTGGAAAATAATTAAATACACTACCATTTATGTAATGTAACCTTTATTTTGCTTGATGATAGAAAATATGTGTTCTATTACACAGAATGTTGTCTTTTCAATGCTGTCTTTTAAAGTGGATGAACACTTTTAGCAACTTTATTTCAGCATATCATAACAACAACACAGGGACTGTGCTGCTCTCTTCTCTAACAAAGCCAGGAGGCTTTGAATAAACTTCATGAACACATTGTAATGACTTAATGAATAATTAAACAAACACAAAAAGTAAGAAAACTGGCCATTATTACTGCATGGAATGGTGTGAATGTCGGGACCACATCTCAGACAGACTTTAAATTCTGGTCATCAACACAGTGTGAGGTGACAACAGAACACTGGCCTTAACCACAGTTCAAAACACCAGAGGTTTTGAAAACACACCTACAGTTACTGTACTAATGTACTGCACTGTGTCAGCTGCTGTAGGCCATTTGGAGTCCACAGCCAGCCTCTGCTTTCACTATCTATACATGGCAGATGCTGTGTTTTTCTGGGACTTTCTTCTCAGAGAGTTTTTAAAAAACACCATTAAAACTTTCCCAACCAAAGACAGCACTTTAGTGTATTGACTGCACTCTTTATTTTAACACTTCCAAGTAAGTTCACCTTCTTAAATATTCTTAACAGTTAATGTACAGTACACTGCACAGTACACTTGCAATAAGCCAGGCCAAGATCTCTGCTAGGTGTATTGTTAGGCATGAGCACAATAAATATTTGCTCTGTAAGATCTGAAAAAAGCGTAATATCTATGTAGCCTTGTGACCGGGTAGCGTCGGCAAGGAGACTCAGAGACCCACAGCACACAGCACCAGTTCAAGTGTTATACCTGTACACCAGAAATGAAAAGCATAGGAGTTAAACTGCTGAGGTAACGTGTGGTATTGTGAACAATAACAAAGCACCCCCACAACAAAGAACAAAGTGCATTCACTAAGAAAGAAACCATCACTACTGAAAACATTCTAGAAAATTCAATACACCCACCTTTCATCACAGAAACGTTGCTTCTCAAAAGTCAGCTGACATTGTAAAACAGACTGGGCTACTCATCTTGAAAAGAACTAGATTTGTTTAAAAAAGGGTCTTCTTTAAAAAAAAATGAATGAATGAATGGTTATCAAGCTACAGGCAATTCATACGTGTCATACTGAAACTCTTATTTCAATTTAAAAGGAACAAATTCCCCTTTTTTGTTGCAATAAATGTGAAGGATTTTATATAAATAATGGCCATTTTTATTTGATATACCCCCAAATCAATCAACAAAACTTTATATATACCACAATAACATACAGTTTGCAGGTAAACCAATTAGCCCTTTTGGAGATATTGGTAGCATTAGAAAGCCTACCTGGTAAGGACACCGAATACATTCCCAAGAGTGTACAGCAGCACGTTTACAGGTTTACATTGTGCAGTGGCAGGGGTCACACAAACACCACTGATTCATATACACTCCCCCACATAGCGTACATAATGCTCAGAATGCTTAATGACAATTTTATTCACACGCAGTAACACATCAAGGTACTATTTAAAGCCACAGTACAGATTCATTTCACCTCTACAGATGTGAGATTATGGGTATTATTTTTTAAATTGGATTTCTGCATTGCACACAGTGCCACTAGTCCTAAAATAAAGTTAATTCACAAATTCTGTGCTACAGAGTTCAACCATGGAAAGAGAAACAGTTTACACCTCACTGTGTAACCAAATAGCCTATTACTGAAAGAGTACCCTGGAGCCTGGATCTTGCATTGCTGCTGACAATAAAAATGACTAGCTCTTCACTGGAACTTGTCCTCCAGTACAGTAGAGGCATGCTCTGTATATTTTTTACATTAAAAATTATGGTTTCATTGCCAACTCTAAATGCCATCAAACGGTACTTTCTGCTCACAAACAGCTAAAAATCTGTGTCAGACATACCCACTGAAATGGTGGTAATCTGTAATTAACCAACACATTGCAGAGCTTCTATTGAAGAATCAGATTAAACTAAATAATTCAGATTGCAAATGCTGTGTACAGTACCTGTTGTACAGCTCACCAATCATGGATACTTGCCATTAAAAGAGAACTAAAACTATGGCTGACATTTAAAACAAAACAAAATAACATGTTTAATACTTTAAAAGAGTAATGGGTCATTACTTAGTACCAAAAGTGGGAACACAAGGTGCTATATTTTAACAAACTGGACATGGTCCTGCACTATATATCTGGGTACAACTATTGTAATTAAACACTGGTCATACTGTAAGGCATGGTTGTGTTTCATATTACTGTGCTGATAACACTGCCCATTAAACCCTTTTCCAGTTACATGTAATAAAAGACTTCCAACGGCTCCATTTTCAGTAGCCTTGTTACATACAGACTCCATGAATTGGGGTACGGGGTGGCTGCCCATTGTATGTGCTTTTCTTCTCTCAGTTTGAACCAAAGTGTTTAAAGTGCCTCACTGTGTACACTAGTTTAGCTCCGCACTGACATTGGTCCTATAGAAGTTTCAAGTGACAGGCCTTCTATTCTCAGCATCATGTACAGTGCAAGCATCATGTACTGTAGTACACCAGTATAATGTCTTTTCATGAGCAGGAATCGAACCAGTGAGACTGGAAATGGGTTCATCACATTCTAACACCACATTACTGATGGAATGCAGTTTTTGAAGGCAAAGGAGTGTTTTAATAAACCAAAACTAGCCTTTCAGTTTCACTTAACTGGTTTTAGTGCACCAGCACAGGTGGGGAGGATGTGTGCAGTGATGATGAAATAAAACAGATTACATGATATTTAGAGGCTTCAACTTTGTTTCTACATTTTCATGAGTGTACCGGATGAATGATAGACTGACGCACACCAACATATTTCTGGGCTGATTGCACTGACACCCATTATCACAATGTATGACTATTGTAAACTGTAATTTATTTATTTATTTATTTTTAAAACATCTATAGGGTGAAAAAAGAGAGGTATCAAAAGACTGCGCTTTTTTTATCCAAGAAAAAGCATAACCTATTTTGAAGATTTGGATTGAGAGCTAGAGCATCTTCTTTGTGGAGACATTTTGTGCTTCACAGAAGCAATCCATTCTGCAGTCAAGATACACTTGGATCAAAAAGAAAACAAAGAATAAACTAAAGCTGATCTTTCACTTATTATCTGTCAAAGTCTTTTCCATATTTAATCTGCAGTAAAAGACAAATGTTTATAAGTTTGGGGTTTAATCTAAAATGAACCATTTGGTGTTAAATACAGTATTGGGTTAATTTATTTCACCTTTAGACGTTTATAAAAATACGATTGGCTGAAGAATCCTCCACTTATCATGTTTTGTATGGGTTTCAGTGGTGTCTGATAAACTTCCTAAGTGGTCCATTATGGTGGCTGATGTTTATCATTCAACTGAGTTGAGGATGGCTGAGTGTGCCCAAATTCCAAGATAGTACAGTATGGGCAGCAGTGTGGAGTAGTGGTTAGGGCTCTGGACTCGGAGGGTCGTGGGTTCAAACCCAAGTGGGGGACACTGCTGCTGTACCCTTGAGCAAGGTACTTTACCTAGATTGCTCCAGTAAAAACCCAACTGTATAAATGGGTAATTGTATGTAAAAAAAATATGTGATATCTTGTAACAATTGTAAGTTGCCCTGGATAAGGGCGTCTGCTAAGAAATAAAATAAAATAATGTGAAAAGAATGCAGTTATCATGAGAGAGAAATACACATGAGAATAGGGTAGAAAATGCTGATATATTTGTTGAAAAAAGTTTTAAATGTATGTTTGTTTTTTTTTACTGTATGTTTGGGATGCACCAGTTAAATCCATTGCCACAGTTGTTCATGATAACCTCTTGATGCATACATGTTCAATTCTAATAATTATATTTCATAAATGTATTAAGTACATTCATTTTCAGAATGACTTACTGTAACATTCCTAAACACACAGTAATGTACAGTAGTAGAGATTCTCTTAAAGTCTTGGCACGTTTGCTGTTTGAGTGTTGTGTATCAAGCAAGCCTTTGAAATCCATATCCTAAGCCCCTTCACACTGCCTGAATAGAGGATTTCAGCATTTATGTTAAACTGTTGGCGAAAAAAAAACCAAAAAAAAAACATTGCTTATAATTCCATAGGTGCTGCCAAAAATAGCCATATGATACAACTTTCCAGTTTCCACGCCATGCTGGAGTTACAGTACTTTATTCTAGTACAAGCAAGATCTTTAACTCATTAAATGACATTTTAATACACATACAGTTTTTTGATGAAGTGATTAGGGTCCTTCTCCAATACTTGGTAACAACAGGCACTGTAACATTGGTTCAAGTGCATCTTTATTAAGATCAATGTTTTTAAATGTTTGGTACATTATACACACACACACACACAAAAATATATTTTTACTTAAAGTATATTTAAGAGCAGTGCATAACTGATGGATTTAATGTGCTGCCAAGCATGTATCAGAGCCAAAATAAGCATAACATTTTTTTTTTTTTAATCAATTCACGGATGTCTGTAGAACATTCTTGAAATATTTTTGGAAACAACAAATGTTGGGTGGACTGCATACTGTACACCAAGGTTGCAACTGACTGAAGATGATAGACAGGTAATAACGACATGTGCTGTATACAGTAGTTTACCACGATTTCATGCCATTTCACTAATATAGATGTACACTTCAACACATAGCCTATACGTTAGGATCCCAAGCCGAAATACGACCCCATCAGCTTGGGGTTAAATTACATTTCTAGATAGCCGAAATCTTGTCATGTTTGGCTTGGGGTTGTCTTGTGATTGATCCATCGAGGTGCAGAAGATTAACTTCACCCAAAGCCAATCTGAAGAAGATCCGATCATCCGGTCAAAGCGAGACTAGTTTGAATTACCCAAAAAAAAAAAAAATAAATAAAAACTGTTAATGCTGTAATAAATACATTGCAGACCCCTTTTTTCTAAAATGTGTCAATTAGCTATCAAATGTATTTTTGACAGAAATGAATGTTTTTAATAATCAGTTTTATTAAAAACATAATAGCACTCACTGGTTATAGTAATGCCAGTAAAACTTAATTTGTGGAGTACTGTAAATAGGATTACTCTCATATGACATTGCTGGACTGTTACTAAAGTGTTTAATTTTTTTTTTATTGTAATGTCAGCAATAAGCTAAACAGGTCTTTTCAAAACATCTTCATTTGCAGACTGAACTACAGTGTCAGTGGAAGACTGTAAATATGATTCTCTCACACCAGTGCTAGACATTTGGTTTCTGAACTGTTGTAATATAATTACGTTTTCTTACTTATTTTAATACCAGCAATGAGCCAAGTGATGTTTATAAACATTACGACAGGAAGTCTGATTGGCCAAGCACAACAAAAGAGTTGATAACAACAAGGAGAGACTAGAAAATACTGTAAGGCCTATATTTGTATTCACACAGCATTTTCCCGTCCTGTTGTCCAAATAAAAATATTTATTTGACTGTGACTGTCTACTGAATGTTGAGCTTTCCTTTAAGCCAAGTTTTGGTGTTCCAGTAATTTGAGAACTCCAATATGAAAACAGATATAAAATCACACATCGGTTTCCAATCACCCTGTCTCATCAGATCCTGTGAAATAAATCCAGGGGAACTGCTGCTTAAAATGTTCAACCCAAGCAGAAAACGTGATACAGTGAAACTGCAAGCAGGCTACCTCCAGTATCAGTGGGTTATTTCATGCCAGAACTAATTGCACATAAACCACAGCCATTGAAGGCACATCTTTAAGCAGGAATTGGATTGGCTTTGTTCACCATCATAAAATATTCATTTTTGTTTCACAGATAAATGTCCTGACAGCTGCAAACTGTGAAAAGGTCCACAAAAAAAACAGTCCCTGTTATTGGCAAATGTCACTGTAGTCCAACCAAACATGCATGCAGCATCCACCCTGGGCTATTATTCTTAATTCATCAGAGCTGGCTCTTTGTAATCTCAGTAAGCAGATATCCATTCAGTGAATTCAATACATGTCGGTGCCACTCCTGTAAAATGGTCTGAACTTTTCATCCTGCTCAAAATGACGGTTGTATAAAGCTTTAGGAAGCTCTCAATAGTTGTGGATAATATTTCAGGGTAAGCTTTTTCCAGATAAAGGAGCTCCCACAACAAAGACAGTCATATTGTTATAGTGTGTGATTTTAGAAGACAGAGTATGAGATGAAGGTGAAAGTGTGTCTATTCCTATGACGGAATATATAAAAAGACTGTTTTGCTGCATACTGTAACAGCTAGAACCAATACTATTGTACCTGCACTGCATCACATCCTGCTTATTGTTACTGAAACTGTAACAGGGAGATACAACCTTTTTATATGTAAAGGTGTAGCAGGTGTTTCAAATTCTCTGTGCTTCAGTTCATTTGAGTTATTGTTAAACATGCAATTGTAATGTATCTACACCCAATGCTGATGGAAAATCCATTTTCATGGTAGTACTTGGAAGCCTCTGTGCCAGAGTTTTCATTGAGTAGGCTTCACTTCACACGTTACAAAACAGAACAAAATACTCAGGTACAGTATAATACAGTATCTCATCATCGCTGTTATCCTGACAATCATGCTGCAAGGAGCAACGAGTCCAGTTTCGCTTAATTACAAGTTCCTGATAACCTTTTCAGAACTGTAATCCATGCATAGAGTGATTGATGATACAGTCAAAGTCTGCCTGCAGCACATGCAATTGTACAGAACAGTCCTTCAACCTGGCACTACTGCTCAATCCTGAAGAGTCAACATTTTGTGTTTGAGTAGTTTTATGAAAGCAGCTTTACAAACAGTAAAATGTGAACAAATGGAAACCCTAAGCGAGAAAGGTATTACGAACTGACTGACCATGACCATGTGAAGCAGGATGTTAGAGGTTCATGCAACAATAGGTAACGTGCTTACCAATGCCACTGGCACTTACAAAGGTGTTGCACTGATGCTGCTCAAATTGTGTATGTAGTACAGTAGCTTAACATGCTTTGTGTGCATACTTAAAGCGCTGCACAAAATTACAAAAACAATACAGCTATTCTCATTGTGGTGCTTTGAAAAATTGTGTGTGCAGCTATCATTTCTGTCCCCCCCAGAAATTGTGAATTTGTATAGAGAGTTCCATTTTCACAATAGCAGAATAGCAGTTCCACACCCGCAATGGTCATTTGTAAAAACAAACTCACTTCAGAATGTTAGGAGTCTTTTCAGAACCACCTGGTAAATGATTAAGCATAAATAATAACAGATAACAAAGGAGAATGTACTTAACATGATATTAAACTGGAAGCAATGTATTATTAAGTGTCCCTTTAAGTACAGATACAATGTTTATTTTTAATTTACTTTGCCTACAGTACATGCAGCGTGAATGTGGTGTGATTTATGCTAGCTCACGCCACCACCACCATGCTGCTTTCCTGCAGCTGTCACTCAGTCTTCACTGTACTTTCACTCTGTCTTCACTGTACGTTCACTCCATCTTTACTGTACTTTCACACCGTCTTCACTGTACTTTCACTCCATCTTCACTGTACTTTCACTCCGTTTTCACTGTACGTTCACTCCATCTTCACTGTACTTTCACTCCGTTTTCACTGTACTTTCACTCCATCTTCACTGTACTTTCACTCCGTTTTCACAGTACGTTCACTCCATCTTTACTGTACTTTCACTCCGTTTTCACTGTACTTTCACACCATCTTCACTGTACTTTCACACCGTCTTCACTGTACTTTCACACCGTCTTCACTGTACTTTCACGCTACTCTCCTGCACATTTCACCCGACTCCATGTGTTGTGGTCAAGGAAAGCAACTGCAGCAGTACACTCATCAACCCATATAAATATTCATTGTATAGATTTATGAAGCAATTCTGTGAATTTTGCACATTTTCAGAATGTAATTATTAATATGAACCAACATAAATAAGTGTTGTTTTTTTCCAAAACGGAAAGAAAATTACATATAATCCCAAATAGGCTGTCAGAGACGTGTAGTGTACAAACCCAGAGCAGCGTTTTAAACTAGGCGGAAGCAATCTGAAAAAACGCATTTTATATGCAAATGACGTTCATTAAGCCAATTGGACAAGGCATATAATAAGTTGTTTTACATGTAAATGGACAATCAGTGGAGAAATAATTGTAAACAATTAGCTTTTATAATTTCAAATATCAATACTCATAACAATAGCATAAAGATTGAAAAAAAGCAATGTATAAATGATGTCTGGGGAAAAAAAAACACACATTCTGCTGTACAGAACAGTGTTATACCAAAACTATTTGGGGTATTCTTTTTGTCATACTGAGTGCAGATGTGTTATCTAAGTCTGTTAACTCAGTGTTTCCTGTATGCACTCGATTTTCAAACTCTGTGTAGAAAGTGATAACATCTTATAACTAAAATGTTCCCCAAGTACTAAATTTTAAAGAAAAAATATTTTTCAACCTGATCGCAGATACAATGAATGTGTTTTAGCAAAATTTATAGTACAAGACATACGTCAATGGAAAAATTCCCTGCACTCTGATTGGTTGAGCTAGAGGGATATAATTAAGCAACAGAACCCAAAAAACAAAAACAAAGGTACAGAGGGGTTTTTTTTTTGTTTAAAAATGTGACATTTGTTATCTTTTCTATCTAGTTGCAAAGTCAATTCATGTTTAATTTATTTTTATCTTCAGGAGATCAATCGCACCGTTCAAATATGTTTATTTTTTTCATTCTTTAACAAATGGCTGTATTTGAAGATTTAATATTTTACAATTTTATGGTAACAAAGTTAAAACAAAGATATAGCCTACAGGCTGATCAACAATTAAGAAACACAGACAGAAAATGCCGTCTGGCATGAATCCTCCCTTAATTACTATAATTATTGTACTGTATTATTAGAGAGCTCACCTCTAGAAAGTTTAACCACTCCTCACTGCCCCAAGGGGTGCGCACCCCACTGGTTAACTGTAGAGCACACTGTTTATTGTATATCAAAAATTAAATCTAAAATGAAACACCAGCATGTCTCACCTCACCAGTTTGTCTTAAATAAGAGCATAAGAAAGTTTACAAACGAGAGGAGGCCATTCAGCCCATCTTGCTCGTTTGGTTGTTAGTAGCTTATTGATCCCAGAATCTCATCAAGCAGCTTCTTGAAGGATCCCAGGGTGTCAGCTTCAACAACATTACTGGGGAGTTGGTTCCAGACACTCACAATTCTCTGTGTAAAAAAAAGTGCCTCCTATTTTCTGTTCTGAATGCCCCTTTATCTAATCTCCATTTGTGACCCCTGGTCCTTGTTTCTTTTTTCAGGTCAAAAAAGTCCCCTGGGTCGACATTGTCTATATCTTTTAGGATACTGAATGTTTGAATCAGATCACCGCGTAGTCTTTTTTGTTCAAGTGAAGACTGAATAGATTCAATTCTTTTAGCCTGTCTGCATACAACATGCCTTTTAAACCCGGGATAATTCTGGTTGCTCTTCTTTGCACTCTTTCTAGAGCAGCAATATCCTTTTTGTAACGAGGTGACCAGAACTGAACACAATATCCTATGTGAGGTCTTACTAATGCATTGTTAAGTTTTAACATTACTTCTCTTGATTTAAATTCAACACTTCTCACAATATATCTGAGCATCTTGTTGGCCTTTATTATAGCTTCCCCACATTGTCTAGATGAAGACATTTCTGAGTCAACATAAACTCCTAGGTCTTTTTCATAGATTCCTTCTTCAATTTCAGTATCTCCCATATGATATTTATAATGCACATGTTTATTGCCTGCGTGCAGTACCTTACACTTTTCTCTATTAAATGTAATTTGCCATGTGTCTGCCCAGTTCTGAATGCTGTCTAGATCATTTTGAATGACCTTTGCTGCTGCAACAGTGTTTGCCACTCTTCCTATTTTTGTGTCGTCTGCAAATTTAACAAGTTTGTTTACTATACCAGAATCTAAATCATTAATCTAGATTAGGAACAGCAGCGGACCTAATACTGATCCCTGTGGTACACCACTGGTTACCTCGCTCCATTTTGAGGTTTCTCCTCTAATCAGTACTTTCTGTTTTCTACATGTTAACCACTCCCTAATCCATGTGCATGCATTTTCTTGAATCCCTACTGCGTTCAGTTTGAGAATTAATCTTTTATGCAGGACTTTGTCAAAAGCTTTCTGGAAATCTAAATAAACCATGTCGTATGCTTTGCAATTATCCATTGTCGATGTTGCATCCTCAAAAAAATTAAGCAGGTTAGTTAGACACAATCTCCCTTTCCTAAAACCATGCTGACTGTCTTCCAGGATATTGTTCCCATATAGGTAATTTTCCATTTTGGATCTTATTATAGTTTCCATAAGTTTACATATAATAGAAGTCAGGCTTATTGGTCTGTAGTTACCTGGTTCGGTTTTGTCTCCCTTTTTGTGGATCGGTATTACATTTGTAATTTTCTAGTCTGTCGGTACAACCCCTGTGTCAAGAGACTGTTGCATGATCTTGGTTAGCGGTTTGTAAATAACTTCTTTCATTTCTTTGAGTACTATTGGGAGGATCTCATCCGGCCCAGGGGATTTGTTTATTTTAAGAGCTCCTAGTCCCTTTAACACTTCTGCCTCTGTTGTGCTAAAGTTATTTAAAGCTGGATAGGAACAGGTCAACATGTGGGACATGTTGTCCGTATCCTCCTTTGTAAAAACCTGTGAAAAGTAATCATTTAATATATTTGCTATTTTTTTTTCTTCATCTGTGATTTTGCCAATACTGTATTTTTAATTCCAGACATGGTTTATTATACTGTATATTAATTGTAAGCAAAAAAAAGTGTAAGAAAAGGATTAATGTTCGATGCCCAGAGTTAATCTGTTCATTTAAAAAACGAACCCTCATGTCAGCATGCTGCTTTCATTTCTTTATTCTTCTAGGTTAAATGGTTAACCTGTTTTATTAATTGTTAAATATGTTTCCCGGATTTTCCCACCGAGGGAACCATTTAAATAACCTACTGAAAAAGAGCATATTTGCCAAATAAACATAGCATGTATGTACTGGGTTCTCTACATAGTACTACTGTACTAGAAACGTATAGTGCTGGGCTTGCCTGGGCATGCTAATACTTTAGTATAAGTACAGTAGGAAAAACATTTACAATCATGAGCTAGTAATCTTTGTGTACTCTAATACTGTTATATTGTTAGTGATTGTTAAGAACCTTAGCACAGAATTGTGATGATATTTAGTAAACTACACTGGGCAGCAGTGTGGAGTAGTGGTTAGGGCTCTGGATTCTTGACCGGAGGGTCGTGGGTTCAATCCCAGATGGGGGACACTGCTGCTGTACCCTTGAGCAAGGTACTTTACCTAGGTTGCTCCAGTAAAAAAACCCAACTGTATAAATGGGTAATTGTATGTAAAAACGAATGTGTAAAAAAATAAATGAAATAAATAATGTCATTGTATGTAAAAATAATGTGATATCTTGTAACAATTGTAAGTTGCCCTGGATAAGGGTGTCTGCTAAGAAATAAATAATAATAATACATTGTATTCTGTATACACAGGTTGCTACAGTAATCAATAATACAGTTCAGTTTGTTTTTGTTTTTTCTGCATACCAATGTCTTTAGTCAGACAGCTTTCCCCAGATCAATTTAGCCTTTCAAGCAACTAAAACTTCAACCCAATCCACTCAGACTTGCACTAATTACAACACACTAGACACAGTGTCTGACTTGTTATAGATATAACTAAGAGATAAACGTGTTTCAAGCACAGACAGCTGACACGGTTACCAATAGAACTAAATATTCTGCACAACTAGGATCCTCAGAAACAATAGCACCCTGACAGGACTAACCCTTATGTTGATGTCACAGCAGGCGGTCAGCATTTGGCGTGCAATACACAGCAAGTAGTGTTTCAGTACATAGTACATAGAAATAACAAAATAATTGCAGTAAATGTTATCTAGTTTGTATTACTGCTGGATAATAAGACAACAGTTATGTGCCCAGAGCCAAGTAAAGACCCTTGCAAAGGATGCTAACATACAAATGTTTTTGTGAATGATGACATTGTTTTGAATGTGTTTATAGGTTATAATTTTGGTTATATTTTTGGCTGAATGGAATTTGTCTTGCAGTTTCAGGTGAGTTACAAGATTGTAAAGTCAAGTGAGCTTGTGACTTCCCTACTAGGAACCCACGATCTGTAAGATTGATAATTTCCTATATGAAAAGACAGACGTGTTTTGGATGAGATGTACTTCCAGATATTTCAATGCTTCACTTACACTGTGTCTCTGCATTCCACTTCAAGAGGTCACATGAAGGAATGCTGGTAGATTGAAGCATGACAGTCACTGGAAAACCGAGCTAGGTTATTGAGAAGGACAGCCAAAACCAGAGGCTTCTGGGAACGCTTGGAAAACAACCAGAAGCAACACGGCTCCTTAGTTACCAATCAGTGCTTTTCCTATGACTCGCATGTTTTCAATCTGTGCAGCATTGAAATGGTGTTAAAGGGTAGCTTTGAAAACATTTTATATTATTATTATTATTATTATTATTATTATTATTATTATTATTATTATTATTATTACTATTTTGTCATTTAGAAGACGCTTTTATCCAAAGCGACTTACAGAGACTTGAGGGTCAACTATGCATCAACTGCTGCAGTCACTTACAATAGGACCTCGGTTTTATGTCTCATCCGAAGGACAGAGAACAAGGAGGTTAAGTGACTTGCTCAGGGTCAGACACGGCTGAGCCGGGATTTGAACAGGGAACTTCCTGGTATCAAGCCCTTTTCTTTAGCCACTGGACCAAAATAGCATGTGTTATAGTAATTCATATTGGGAGAGATTTACTGGAATTATTTTTTATTATTTTATTCTATACAGTATAAAGGACTACTTAAAAATAAATAAACAACACAGATTATTCACTTACTGCTGTAATTTTTAATGGCCATTTTTTGCAATCCAGCAGCAGTTCCCAAAAATATAATCCACAGTGAGAATGTACAATGAGGTCTAGTGTAATAACATTTTGCTGCAGCTTGTGAACAAATTAGAGTACACTATTTTTAAACTTACTTTTACATGTGTCATGAAAATGTTTTAAAAGTTTCATTCTATTGTATTTAAAATTGCTATGCATATACAATTATTTTGACAGATTCAGTCATTTAAACACTCTTTCAGAATCCAAGTTACAAGGCTTAAACATAAATGCATACTTGCATACTACACTTAATTTGAACATGTGCCAGTACCATTACGGCCTGCTGTGACTGTGTGAAGGACATACTAGTTTAGAAAAACAGCCGATCGTCTGTTACATTTGAGGGTCCCTACTGTAGACATGGGGCTCTGTGTACTAATATGACTTATGTGTTCGTAAATACTGCAAATTCGTAGCCTCTGTCCTTCGTAGAATTTTTGCATGCGACTTACTAAACAGCTCTTTTTCTCGTGAACAACTACCGTAATATCACCGCAAGTTTACGAACAGCATAAATTACTGCTCATTATAAAGGAGAGATCAGAATTCGCATATCATTATAAATAGATTTGCAACGCAGAAAGCCAAGATTTAGACTTCCTTCTGGCAAAGATAAATGAGTCGTATAGTGAACAGGAAGAAGTAGTATATAAATAAATATAATAGGATCGAGCTGCTTTGGCTTCTGCAGACTCCAACCTTGATGAAACTATGACACCGGCCAAAAAGAAAAGGGAATCAAATGTCCACAAAGACGAAATTGACCTGTTAGTTAGTGAAATGGAAACAAAACATATTCTAACAAGACAGCAATCAATCAAGTAACAGTATCTCCAAACATTTTAATAAATCAATTATGTAGCAAGATTAAACAATTAATAACTCGATTTAGTTAATATTGAAACACATTACTATCTTCAAATTAGTCACAAAACGTATTAATCATAGGCAAATTTAAATTAATATTATCAAGTACAAAAGTTAGTAGCCCACAGTACAAATGCATTTGTTTCAACTCATAAGTGAAAACATAATTCTGTGAACACACTTAACAAATGAATATCCCAAAAGCATGTTAATTTAACAATATCATAGAGTCTATGTACATTTTAGTTGTGTAAAGGAAAAAAGTACAGTACATACAGCAGGCTACACAAGTAAATTCTTTTCAGCGTTATTTCATAATTAAATACTGATAAGAAAAGATTTCAGTTTGTGTTTAATTAAAGAACTCTGCAATGATTTGTTTATGTGTTTCCCTTCATTAATAAAGCACCTTAACATATAAAAGAAACCAAAACAACATGTATTTATTGCCATGGTTATTTAATATAGACTATTAATATTTTATTTTTATTTTTGTGGTTTCTTTTATATTTTAAGGTGCTTTATTTTAAAGTAACTAAAAGCCCAGAAATGTTTAAACAGGGAGTTTCACATACAAACAGATAGCTGAATCTACGCCAGTGAGAGGAGTGCATAAAATAACAGGCACAAACCAAAGTCGTAAATCAGGAAAAAACGATAATACATCAAGGGTAAGCACAACATTTCAATATTATAGTAAGCTTCATACATTTGCATACAAAAGTAGTTTGAAACGAACAGTCGTAACTAAGCTACTACAGCAGGGATGAAAGTAAAGTACGGGACTGAAAATTACTTTAAGATAGCGGGTAGGTCTACGACGTCACAAAAACCTATGAAAATTCAAGAGACGAAAGAAAAATCAATAATACATAGAATCCATGGTGTTTGATGTATTCTATGTACTGTTACACAGAAGACAACACCCGCAGTACTGTATGTTATGTAGTCGATTGTTTTTATATTTTTATTCACACACCAAGGGTCATAAATCAACTTGGGAATAAACAAGGAACATTTCTCAACTTGTCAGAAGAAAAATGATTTAACTTATGAGCATCATGGTGTAACCACATCATACTCCCTCCTGCAACAATGCTGCTGTTTTTCTGTTCCCACACTAGCCATTCATTTCAATCAGAGCAAACAGTGTTGCAGGAGGGATCATGATCTGGAAAATTGCAAATGTAATACCAATCCACAAAAAGGGAGACCAAACCGAACCAGGTAACTACAGACCAATAAGCCTGACTTCTACTCTATGTAAACTTATAGTAAGATCTATTATAATAAGATCCAAAATGGAAAATTACCTAAATGGTAACAATATCCTGGGAGACAGTCAGCATGGTTTTAGGAAAGGGAGATCGTGTCTAACTAACCTGCTTGATTTTTTTGAGGATGCAACATCGACAATGGATAATTGCAAAGCATACAACATGGTTTATTTAGATTTCCAGAAAGCTTTTGATAAAGTCCCGCATAAAAGATTAATTCTCAAACTGAACGCAGTAGGGATTCAAGGAAATGCATGCACATGGATTAGGGAGTGGTTAACATGTAGAAAACAGAAAGTACTGATTAGAGGAGAAACCTCAAAATGGAGCAAGGTAACCAGTGGTGTACCACAGGGATCAGTATTAGGTCCTCTGCTATTCCTAATCTACATTAATGATTTAGATTCTGGTATAGTAAGTAAACTTGTTAAATTTGCAGACGACACAAAAAAATAGGAGGAGTGGCAAATACTGTTGCAGCAGCAAAGGTCATTCAAAATGATCTAGACAGCATTCAGAACTGGGCAGACACATGGCAAATGACATTTAAAAGAGAAAAGTGTAAGGTACTGCACGCAGGCAATAAAAATGTGCATTATAAATATCATATGGGAGATACTGAAATTGAAGAAGGGATCTATGAAAAAGACCTAGGAGTTTATGTTGACTTAGAAAAGTCTTCATCTAGACAATGTGGGGAAGCTATAAAAAAGGCCAACAAGATGCTTGGATATATTGTGAAAAGTGTTGAATTTAAATCAAGGGAAGTAATGTTAAAACTTAACAATCCATTAGTAAGACCTCACCTAGAATATTGTGTTCACCTCGTTACAAAAAGGATATTGCTGCTCTAGAAAGAGTGCAAAGAAGAGCAACCAGAATTATTTCGGGTTTAAAAGGCATGTTGTTTGCAGACAGGCTAAAATAATTGAATCTGTTCAGTCTTGAACAAAGAAGACTACGCGGTGATCTGATTCAAACATTCAAAATCCTAAAAGGAATAGAAAATGTCGACCCAGGGAACTTTTTTGACCTGAAAAAAGAAACAAGGACCAGGGGTCACAAATGGAGATTAGATAAAGGGGCATTCAGAACAGAAAATAGGAGGCACTTTTTTACACAGAGAATTGTGAGGGTCTGGAACCAACTCCCCAGTAATGTTGTTAAAGCTGACACCCTAGGATCATTCAAGAAGCTGCTGGATGAGATTCTGGGATCAATAAGCTACTAACAACCAAACAAGCAAGATGGGCTGAATGGCCTCCTCTCGTTTGTAAACTTTCTTATGTTCTTATGTTCTTATCTGGATACACTATGACACTCGTAAGGCAATTCTTCTTTCCCCTAGCCAACGCTCCCGAGTGAAAGTTGAGAAAGGTTCCTGGTTTGTTTCCCAGCAGATTGAAGTTGCCTCGATACAGACAACACAGGATACACCAAAGAGTACTGCAAACACTGCAGGGTGTAATGTAGGTTAACTAATGAGTCAGAGGTCATGAAATAAGACATCCTGCTAAATCCAAAATACTAACCTTAAATGTGTTTGTTTTGTGCCCCACTAGTAAATTCTTACCATTATGACAAATTATATTTGATCTTGAAGCACCAAAAGGACTTGCAGATTTTAGTTACTTGTGCTCAGATACCACCTGCTGTTTCTAATTTGTGAGCTTCTGCACCTTGATTACATTACATCCGGGGAGCATGGTTTGATTCAAACACAGTGGTTCAAATATCCACCACTTTGATTTGCTCACTGTTTCGCTGGGTCTGTCTCGACAATGCTTCAACCTCCGGCTGCTGTCACCAACATAGCATCATGTCTTTGGGTTGATGGAAATAATAAAATATAACTGCTTTTAATATGGTGTCCAAGGACAGTTTGAAATAGTCTCCTAACATTTAAGACTTTTCTGTTCCTTAGCAATAAGATGCAATTTATTGTACACCTATCATGGGCACCTACCAAGGATAAAAAAAGTCTGACTGTACCACAAAATGTATTAAATTAGCACAGCTGGAAATTGGTGCCAGTGGTCTCCTGTATTATTGCTGCGGGCTACCAACTGCACCAGGCTTGAGCGACCACCTAGAGTTGAAGTAAAATCTCCTACACCTATTCATTGAGCAAGATTTGAAAAGAAAACATGAACAAAAAAAGTTGGTTCCACAAATTTGTTCAAAAAGACAAATACGGGGCTTAGCATCTGCAAGACTTACACAACAAAGTTCTAGAAAGTCCCGGATGGATTAGCATCTAGTGAGAAATGTGGATACCTTGTATGGACTACCTGTATACTGGATCCCCAATAACAACAACATATAAACATATATAACCATATTCTACTGGCAAGAGCCTTGCACTGTCCCTGCGGAATTCAGATTCAGGTATTTATTATCCTATTGTAATTGTTAGGATTATTTTTTTTTATTATTATTATTATTATTATTAAAGTCATGAAACAGGCTCCCTAGAGAAAGATATGTACAACATATCGAAACATTGGGCAGCTGGCTCTTTGAGCTAAATATATATATATATATATATATATATATATATATATATATATATATATATATATATATATATATATATATATACTAATATGGAACCCATATATGCTCTATTCAAAAATTGACCGTGACAGTGAATGCAAAACTAGCTCATAACTCCTTTTAGAGTGCAGATAAGGTGATGGTAACTATGAAACACATCCTACAACCCATATATGCTCCTATGGTACAATATGTTACACAGATTAGTAGAGGCCAATAGGCTACTATGCCACATGTGAAATACGGTCATAGGACTCATTGTCTGGCGCCTGGACCCCGGTCATTGCTGCTTGCAGCTATATTTATTATTATTATTATTATTATTATTATTATTATTATTATTATTATTATTATTATTATTATTTAGGCATTTTAGCGCCGTTCGTAGACTACCATAAGGTCCAGAATTGCTGAAGCTACGGTTCTGCAGGAAAAGGTGTATATATTATACATGTACATGTATAATAGGTTTATAGTAAAAACAGTGCTGGGACAAATATCTGAATATTCGAAAGAATATTTTTTTACATGTATTCGGATACAAAAATCAGATGCTCGTATTCGCTACAAATGAAAAAAATACCTTGCACTTACTTACAATCTCACCAGAAGCTGCGCGACAGATTTAAAAATAGCAAATGAAAAAGAGCTTTGTGTGATATGTGAGATTAATATATTTAAAAAAAACACATAGGATCAACACAGCAGCTATTGAGCCTCTATTTGAAAGTTTTAGACAGCAAAAAGTAATCAAACCAGATTATGCGTGCGCATGCATAGTGATTTCTATGGAAAGCCATCTGGATCCAAAACATGTTGAGCTGTTAGAGCGACTCTGACTCTCATGCCTTTTTGTAGCTTGTTCAGCTAAAAGGCACACGTAAACCTCATGTTATTACTTTATGAAAACGTGTCTATGGCCACTGTTTACTGTGAAGAAACGGCAATGGCAAGGAATGAAAAAAAACAAACAAAATAAATAAAATGCGGTGTCAACTTTATCTACTATTTATTTCAGGAATAAACCAAACAACATTTAACTTGAGCTGCTCTTTGGCATCCTTTGTTTTGCAGTTAATTCACTGGGGTGAAGTAAGGTCTACACAACGTATTTTTTACTCCTGTGATATTTTTCTATTTTGACGTGTTACTGTAACGTCTTGCTGTAAAATAAAGGCACACACACACGGGCCACGCCCCCCTGCCCCTACTGCTATGCTGTCTCTGCCTGCGTTCTGAACAATATAATACCTTTTAGAACTTTTTGAAAATGAACGAATATCTAAATTATAAGCAAATATCTGAACATGAAAATCCCATGTTCGTCCCAGCACTATAATAAACAAATATGCAGTCTTATGGAATGTTTTTATTTATTTTCTGTATTTGTGTGACGCTGTGTCTGGGTTTTTGTTTTGTTTCCTTTGCTTTTTTTATTACATTTTTTTGGTGGAAACCCAGTTTAAGAAAGCTGCACTATATCAGTAGTCGCGCAAGGCCAAATTGGAATGCAGACAGAAGCACTTAAATATACCCTCCTGTATTTTAATATTAGTTAGGTTATTTGCATAACCCAAATTACCCGAAAGATACAACCATAATAGCGTGAGAAGACTTTTATTTTTCCATGGAAACCCTGCAATGACTGCTGCAGCACTCAGTCAGTCAGCAACTTTTAAATATCAATACAATACAAAAAAACAATAAGAATCATTTTCTTTCTCTGTCTCCCTCATTTTAAAAGTATCTCTGCAAAACCACACTGAACATAAGAACATAAGAAAGTTTACAAACGAGAGGAGGCCATTCAGCCCATCTTGCTCGTTTCGTTGTTAGTAGCTTATTGATCCCAGATCCTCATCAAGCAGCTTCTTGAAGGATCCCAGGGTGTCAGCTTCAACAACATTTACTGGGGAGTTGGTTCCAGACCCTCACAATTCTCTGTGTAAAAAAGTGCCTCCTATTTTCTATTCTGAATGCCCCTTTATCTAATCTCCATTTGTGACCCCTGGTCCTTGTTACTTTTTTCAGGTCAAAAAAGTCCCCTGGGTCGACACTGTCTATACCTTTTAGGATTTTGAATATTTGAATCAGATCGCCGCGTAGTCTTCTTTGTTCAAGACTGAACAGATTCAATTCTTTTAGCCTGTCTGCATACGACATGCCTGAAGAGTGGATTGATAAGGTTGACCTCAATTAGAGCAGTATTTGCAAACATTCTACCAGTTAGGAATAAAAAAAGGGTCCACCATCAGAAATGCATACTTAGTTAACACATTGTAAAGCAATACAATACATGCTAATAATTGTTCTTATTTTTGAACCAATTTTAAATGGTATGGGCCCTTTGAATGTTGCTATAGTAACAAATGGAAATGTTTGTACTAACTTGAGTTCTATAAATACCCTACCTTATCCTTGATACTGTAATACACACATAGAAACACAATCCCTGTACCACACAGCTGTCCCTTGTAATGAAATGCAAAGGCCTGTGAGTGAATGGATAACAACAGTTCTAAAGGTTTCTTTACTTCACTGAACGTAATAAGCCACCTGGCAGACATGTTTAACTTCCTGCTTTACTACTGATCAAACTCTGAGTCCTTTCAGCGCAGAAGAAGGCTTGCAGTGTTAGAATTAAATAGTCTCACCTATTCACACTAAATAACTGAATAAATAAATAAAACCGGATTCAATATTATTTCTTATAACACAACTTCATTGGCTTTATTTCATTTATTTTTTCATCATTTTCCTATTTACTGGAATGAAGATCCCCATCCAGTCAACATTTACCAAGTAAAGCAAAATAAACACGGTAACGCTTCACTTCAGACATTTACCGGTAACTCTAGAAGAATAACCAGGTGCCTTTACCAATATGCTTTGATAAATCATAAGACTAACCGGTGAATGTCCAAAAAAACCATACATCTCTTAATAATTCCAGACATTTACCACTTTACTTGGTAATTGTTAACAATTACCGGTAAAACTTAAGATTTACCAGATTCAAATTTTTACCGTAACACATATGATTAGCTAATACATTTTCTTTCAGTTTGGTTAGATAACTATAGTAGTGCAAAGGCAGTTGCTAAAGTTATGAATTATATAAACTGCAATCTATCAAACTCACATTCAAAAATACATTGAACTGCAACATGTTCAAGATTGATTACACCAGAGTGATAGGACAGAGGGGTATTGGTTGTACCTGAGTCGCTTTATCTTTCATGCATGAAGGGTAGTGCACGTGAGGGTCACGAGGCCACTGTCCAGTGAGGTAAGGTCCTGTGATTGTGTCCAGGGAGGAGGTCCGCCTGATGGTGTTCGAGGTTCTTATTTGTTGGGATTTGGATCTCTCAGCTGTGAAAATGAAAAGATACATGGATTTATATTTGAATCATAACGTTTTCATGACCTTTTCACTTCTTCACCACTTGTAGGTGAACTTTGGTGTTATATGGCAACTACTGCATCTACAGCATAATCAAGATTAGACAGCTCTCCAAATCCACTTACCATAACCTTTGCCTGTACTTCATTTACAAATATGCTCTTGTGAAAAACTCAAGCCCAGGTGACATAAGCTTTAACAAAATCATGCCAGAACAGGTATCCGTAGGATCCAAAATCTCCTTACAACCCTATACAGTAGCATGGTCCCTGTTATAAGACAACAAATGTCTGTGTATCAGGGAATAAGCTTTGGAGAAACACAATATTGTATGACTGATGTCACCAATGGGTTTCTCTGTGATGTGTTTTAGCATACAGCATGCGTAACTGGCAATCTGATTGGCTCAAATATCCTGAAAGATCCTGGGCTGTCTATAATAGTCTTTAATACTATATTGAATTTATTTTTACCTGTAAGATTATTTCTTTTTGCACTTACATGACCCAGTTTTGTTCTTACCCAATACAAATCAACAGCTTTTATTGCTGAGGGAAACATCCCTTTAGATTCTAACTACTTGACCTGCTCTTAAGACTGAAAAAAAGAGCAAGAGATGTTTGACTTGAAAGGAAGGAAGAAAAATGATAAATGAATTGGTCAAACACAGCTAAAAGGTAACATTTGTCTTCAGTGAGATCTGAAAAGTGTCCAATAAAGTCTCATCATTTCAAGATGGGAATCATATGGCAACTTGAGATTATTTTCCTGCTGAAATGGCTTCTGGAGGAGACTGGAAACCATTTAGACAATGATGATACCTGTAAGAAACTGGTGTTGAAGCCATGTCTGTTAAAGCCATCCCCATTCTCCCTCCCTATTCTATTGATTGTCCTGTAAAGCACAGTGACTAACAAGATAATCGCCCATTTGGCAGTAAACACATGACCAGCCATCGGCACCAGACTTTAATAACAAAAGAAATGCAGATTGTCATTACCACTGAGTCCAGCCACTGTGTACTCATGTCCACTGAAGCCTCTGTTGCTTGTGTCTAGGGAAAGATTAGTTCAACAACGGCAAGCTGGAAATCCTGTTTCACTTAAATGGAGGAAAACCATTTACTGATTGATTTTACAAGCTCCACATACACATGCACATGCACTCCACATACCTGTTTATAGTCTTTTCTAGCATCCAGTAAATGAATTAAAATGTAACAGGCTTGGCATGGTGCTGTAACCCCTGGAACATTGATGTACTTTGTCTGAGATTGGAAAGTGTTGTTTTAGTCTAGACTCAAGCATTTGTCAAAAACGTCAATAAACCATATGGCCACCTGGCGAATGCTTATGATAAACTCATATTCCTTAGGCATAGGGACATTCCTCTCTTGTCAATTGTGAAAAGACAAACAGACAGCTCTACATCTTTATAAACACAAAGTACAAACATGAGAAAATATACACCTGTAATCAAGAGTAAGTAACAGGTAACTCAACCAAGAAAGGCTTGAGCCGACTTTGCTCTTCTTAGTGGAATGTTCTAATAAACGGAATCATTAATTAATTTACAGAAACACTAAAATGAACTAGCTGATTATTATTATTATTATTATTATTATTATTATTATTATTATTATTATTATTAGACATAATGTAACTAGGAGGGGTAGACATTGTAGCTTGGCATTTACTGTACATAGTCAACAAAACTAGCTTTGCATAATGAACTGTCTATGGCACGTGATGCAGAACAAACAACAATCATGAAGCAGCATAACACCAAATGTACTTAAACAGATTGTGGGTGTCATGTAAAATAACTGCATTTGGTGCAAGTACATTACCAGTATCTTTTTCAAAATGTGCCTGAATCATCACAGATGGAAAGAACTGGTCTGTGTCAACAAGAGCAGACACTTTATTGAGAATTCACTCACACAGCACAAAAACAAAATTGCATTTTGCTATAGTTTTATGTTCTAAAGCATGTCAGATGATCCAGTATTTCAGAATGGTCCCTTGTTTCTAGATATCTTTCAAGCTGAACACTGTATACTCTATACAGATACAGCATGAACATCTTGCACATAGTATATGTACAGACAACTCCATGAAGAAGAAGAAGAAGAAGAAGAAGAAGAAGAAGGCTTGTAACCAGGAGGTCCCCGGTTCAAATCCCACCTCAGCCACTGACTCACTGTGTGACCCTGAGCAAGTCACTTAACCTCCTTGTGCTCCGTCTTTCGGGTGAGACGTAATTGTAAGTGACTCTGCAGCTGATGCATAGTTCACACACCCTAGTCTCTGTAAGTCGCCTTGGATAAAGGTGTCTGCTAAGAAAATGAATAAGAAGCATTGATATGCAAATTACCAATATGTATGTTCGATGTTTGTTAGCACTTTTAATTAGTTAATATTTTTACTTATAGGTTAACAGCTTTGTTTTATTTAAAATATATATTTTAAAAACATGATATATAGAAATGTGTGTATCGTAATTCTCCAACAAAGGATTTCAGACTAAAGAATAAGCATGTGCTTTCTTGAGAAACATGTTCAGACTTTAAATCTGTGCTATCGTCGCTCCAAGCTTATGCCTAATCCGTCTGCACACCTCTGTTAAAGCAAATCACTGTATCTACAGCAGACTGCTTCATTCACTTGCAGATTGCTAGGAGGGACCTTTTGTAAGCAGTGAATTGTTTAAAATGCAAATAAACCACCAGCACAACTGATGTTTTGCTTGACTGAAGACTTCAAAATCCTACATTGCAGGTGGCGTATAAAAATACTACCTTGTACATCTACTGCATACAATATAAAAACATCAATAAGCAGCAGTGTGAATTGAATATACTATTGTGAAACAACGTGGACGACCTGACTTTTTATACTTTGCCAATAATCGTTATCAGCAAACGTAATATTTATTGTGTGTTATAATGCACGTTTAAGTACAGTACTCAAATACAGAATGCACATGACCTTTGGTTCATAGAGTACATTGTAAATCCCTATGTGGAAAAGAGGACTGTGTGCTTGCATAGCGTAGGGATCATGGCAGGATTAAAGAGGAAGATCATCTGAGCATTAACCAGCCTGTAACAGAAGAGAAGACGTATCAACAGGATGGACCTTATTAAAGTATAAGGAAACCCAAAACGCACATAAAATTACAAATGAAGAAAAAGTACAGTATTACAGTACATCAATTTATTTAGTGATACAGTACAATATACCTATACCTGTTTAAACCCTGTTTTTACAGGCTATATTGATTTAGAATATATACTGATGCACAAAAGGAACGCAACACTCAGGTCTAATGGATTTAATCAAATATTTTAAACATAGATATCAAATAAAATCACAGAAAATGTGAACAAAAATACAGATCAAAGAATCTGATAAGCTCCAGAGTGGCGCATCCGGTAATGTATTGCTGAGCAGTAAGATTGCCCTCAATTTGCACCAAAGGCGTTCTTGTCAAAAAGAAGATTCCTACCCACATCGTCACAAATCCACCGCCCCACCGGTTGGCTTGATGTGTGGTGACCCTCTGCCTTCCCTCACAGAGCCGGTTTCCTGGTTTCTCTGGACTAGTCTGCTGATTGTTGAAGCAGAACATCTCATTCTCCACGCAACTTCTGTCACAGACAGGCCGCCTTCAATCATGCCGATAGCAACCAGGCGATCTTCATTACTCAAGTGGGGCATGGTCGTATCTTTCGCTGTTCTTGCATTAATTAAAATCATGTCTTTTCGAATGGCTATTTCTACAGATTCTTAATCAACTCATTTTGGCAATTTTAACTCAACTCAAATACCAAACACTGAGCACCTGCCGTTTTTATGAAATCACATGACTTTAGCTCAGTGTTTTGTTATCCCAAGGAACAATACTACTCAAACAATCAACAAACATATCTGCTCACTATTTAAAATGTAAATAACATTATGTATGTGCCCAATGAGCTATTGATGTAGTGATGCTATTGTTGCATTTTCATTGTGCATCAGTATATATTGTCTTGATAATAATGTGATACAACCATCTGAAATTTCTGTATCAGAAAGTTTTTTTTATAAAATAAGGTATACAGTTATTGTTGTTTAATTACAGTATATAGAATGTGATCTATTGCTTTCTGGTCACAGATTTTCCTTCTTCAAACAAACACTTGACAACCAGGATGCGAGAAAATGCGTACCGTGTGTTTATTATTTACAATAAAAAGAAAATAAACAAAACTTTCCAACAAAACTCTTACCATCACCCTCCTCAAACCACACATGCACACCTTTTAAACATAACTAATTACATTATTGAACAATTACAAACAATTAGCATAAACTGGATTCCATCCTGACCCCAGTGACTTCTGCCCTCATGTATTGTCTCTCTACCAAACTTATTTATTTGTACTTTCCCTTATTTAACACAGTTACTAATTACAAAGTGTTTTCATTAACCCATCCTACGAAATGTGTGCTGTCAGCTGTCTGCTTCTTTTCACTCTGCAGGCCCGCCATGCAGCCACCTCAGAGCTACAGTGTTGGAGGACCATGCAGCTCTGGGCAACTTACAGGCAGGCCCGCAGGCGCCCGGCCAGTCTACAGGGGTCACTGGTGCACGGTGAGCCGAGGACACCCTGGCCGATCTAAGCACCCCCCCCCCACGGGCGGCACTCGGCCAATTGTGCGCCACCCCCTGGAAACTCCCATCCACTGTCAGCAGTAGAATAGCCTGGACTCGAACTGGCGACCTCCAGGCTTTAGGGCGCATTCCTGCACTCCATGCGGTGTGCCGTTTACCGGATGCACCACTCGGGAGCCACCCAGATAGGGTTAATTTTTGGCCCTGCCAGACAAATGTGGGTTTGCACAGCCACAGGTGTAATTATTTGATTTACTTTAATTTCAGATGTTTGTGCAGCAAGAGGCTGTTGGTAAAAGAACAAGGTACTGTGTAAACCTTTGTGTGTGCTGTAATGTGTAAAAGAGTGTTTTGGGTCATTCCATACCAACTCAACCAGAGTCGTTAACAGATTTTGCTAGAAAAATTCACTTAGGGGTTTTCAGGCCCCTTTGACCTGTGACCCGATAAAGGTCAACCTAAAGTAAAAAAATGACCCTGACCAGAAAAATGACCCTGGGCTCAAATTAGACGCTACCATCATGTGTAGCACCTCGTTCGAATGAATAGGGCTTTCGAGAAAAAAACCCAGAAGCACCTAACTCACTTTTGGCAAGTTTTCAGATGAGGGGTAACTGACAAGTTTTATTCAAGTCCCCCCACTGGTAATTAACCCCCTCCTGAAATTTGAATTTTTGGTATTTCTACCAAGCTTAGGCCGAAATAACTCACGTGGAGGGGATTTTGGAGTTTTGGCTGAGTTTTGAAGTTGCATTTGTCATGCATTCAAGCATTGCTTATGGCCACTTTGGTGAGGCTAAAGTACCACATAGTCCTAACTGAACTGGCGTTATTCTTTAATTTTGCATTTTCTGGGGTTAGATCTAGAGTAAAAAGATAACACAAAAAATATAGCTAACAGCTTCCGGCATCACTAGAATTTCACATTTACTCCTACTGGAATCAAACAAAAAAACTCAGTTCTTATGAAAAGTATATACAGTGCGGAGAAAAAGTTTGTGAACCCCTCAGGATTTTCACATATTTCACATATTTCAAACCTAAAATGTTATTAGATCTTAATCTAAGTCCTAATAATAGATAAATATAACCTGATTAAACAAATGACACAAAAACAGGATACTTTTTCAACATTTATTTATCCACAAATGATTCAACATTCAATATCTATGTGTGAAAAAGTATGTGAACCTTTAGATTCAGTAACTGGTGGCACCCCCTTGAGCAGCAGTGACTTCACTAAGCTTTTCCTGTAACTGTTGGTCAGTCTCTCACATCGGTTTTGAGAAAATTTGGCCCATTCCTCCTTACAGAACTGCTTCAACTCAGTAACATTTGAGGGCTTCCTTGCATGGACAGCTCGCTTCAGGTACTGCCACAACATTTCGATGGGGTTTAGGTCCAGACTTTGACTAGGCCATTCTAAAACGCAGAATTTCTTCTTCTGCAGCCATTCTTTTGTAGATCTGCTTGTATGTTTGGGATCATTGTCTTGCTGCATGACCCACTTTCGGTTCAGCTTCAGCTCACGGACGGATGGCCTGACATTCTCCTCTAGAATCTTCTGATACAATGCAGAATTCATGGTTGTGTCAGTGATGGCAAGCCGTCCAGGTCCTGAGGCAGCAAAGCAGCCCCCAACCATCACACTCCCACCACCATGCTTGACGGTTGGGATGAGGTTCTTCTGTTCGAACACAGTGTTTGGTTTTCACCAAACATAACGTTTCTCATTGAGGCCAAAAAATTCTACCTTTGACTCGTCTGTCCAGAGAACTTGTGGATCATCTATGTGCTCTTTGGTGAAAAGGCAGCAATGTTCTTTTTAGAGAGCAGTGGTTTCCTCCTGGCTATCTTTCCATGAACACCATTCTTGTTCAGTCTTTTTCTGATAGTTGAGTCATGAACACTCACATTAGCCAAGGTAAGAGTGGCTTGCAGATCATTGGATGTTACTCTGGGGTTCTTTGTGACTTCCTTGATAATTTTCCTGTTTGTTCTTGGAGAGATTTTGGTAGGACGACCGCTCCTGGGCAGAGTGACTGTGGTCTGTCTGACAGTGGATTGGTGGAGCCCCAAATCCTTAGAAATGGTTTTGTAACCCTTTCTAGACTGATGAGCATCAATAACTGTTTTTCCGAGGCCCTCAGAGATTTCTTTTGATCGTGGCATGACTTGCTTCCACACACCTGTATGGTGAAGACTCAAACTCACAAAGTTTCTGATCTTTATATAAGGTGGGGCCTCCCAAATTCACCCCTGAAGATCTACCTAATTATTTAAACACCTGATTCTAATTATCCCCTTAATTGAGCTGATAAAACCAGGGGTTCACATACTTTTTCACATACCCTGAATCTTAATTACTCATTGTTTGTCTAATTCATACATCATTTTGTTTCAAAAGACATGGAATTGGTTAATATAAACCCTATTGGATATTTAAGAAAAGACTGGTTTTGATTCAAGAAGGCTATCATGGTAAAACTATGGAATTTCCATAATTATCATTGGGGTTCACAAACTTTTTCTCAGCACTGTAACTACGCAAAAAGGAAAGGATCTTAAACATTTAAAAAGTTGCATGCAGAATGTGGTTGGTTAACAACTGCTATAGAAACCATCACAAAGTTCAGTAATCATCACATTTAAAATATTGCAGGCATGAACTGGAACTGGAACAGGGAGCGAAATTTTCTTCTCTTTCCTTGTGGTTTCTCTCCAACAAAAGAAAACTCATTTTTATAGGGTGTGGTACCTACCTAGGGGGATAATTGACTGATTGGCCAACCATTCGTGGGAAAGCCATTTGCTGCATTATCATGCATGCCAATCAGTCAATTAAGCCTCCTGGGCAGGCACTCTTGAAAGTCTTTGGCGTTTAAGTCTTCAGTGGCAGGGAACCTCTACCTTGCCACAATAGGCCAAATCCTATTTCTTCAGGATGTGCCAGTTGCCAGTACGCATGGTGCCAGGACACTGGAGCGCCGCACGGAGCTGTGTTCAAAACCACATGGCAACCGTGCTGCATTGTCAAGATGGCGGAAGGCATGCATTTGCAAACGGTGGGGTTAACGAGGAAGGTTGTTTTTTTTTTAAACAGTGAATTTTCCATATCTTTTTCAACACCAGACCTCATAGCCAAAATACATTTTGAGATTGGAAACAGCATACGGTACGGTAAGCATGTCATAAAGATCATGGTTAACCCCTCAAGCATCTAAAGTTTGCCAAGATTATCTATTTTTTTTTGTTTTCTATCAGTTTGTAGTTTTTAAAAAACACCTAAGTGAGGTTTTGGTAGTTCCAACTGTGTCACTGTAACAAAGAAAAAGTTCCACACGCAAGTTCATAAGCTCCAAGCTAGTGCCACTGGAAGCACATCCTGTCACTTTTTACTCTAGATCTAACTAGGGACGCACCGAATCCACGTTTTTGGGATTCGGCTGAATACTGAATCCATCTCAAAAGATTCAGCTGAATACCGAACTGAATACCGAATCTACAAAAACTGTCAAGAAATCTGATGGAAACTGTTGTAAAACAGACTGGCAGCTAATAACAAGGGGCGCGCACATATTGTTTTGATGCTTTTAGTTCATTGTATTTGTATTATCAAATGAAAATTACACAATTTACCGCTAGCCCCCTTCCCCCACAACAGAAACATCAAAATACAGAACCGTTTACTTTACCTTTACAAGAAAGGAGAGCTGCATCTTTGCCTAACCCTCTATTTTCTTTAATGACGTTTCAACCTGTGTCAACTGATCTGAGAGCTATGAGGAAAATATTACTGTGATGAGTGACCTGAATCTCCCTGCAAAATAAAACCCATGTTGATTTAAATACACTGTGTGTGTAACACATATCAAATAGGCTATGAAATAGTTTTACAATTATTTTAATAAAACACAGCAGTTCCCAAACGGTTTAACTTGTATTGGCACATTACAGTAATGTAAAATGTAATTTACTAAAGCATATTGTTCAACAACATCTTGCACATCTGACAGTTGTAAAGTTGCAAAAAATATATATTTCTGTGCACCGATATTTTTTTTTTTTCTCTCAGTATGATCTCTAGAACACGTCTCAGACATAGCAACAAAGCACAAAATGCCATTAATATATATTACAGGTTTACTGCATAACTTTACTCCATGAAAAGTGTGATGTGAATGTGCTTTTGCATACGGGGGTTGCATTCAGCAGCTGTGTGACGTGTTTATTGCGTGCGCCACAAGTAATAGGGAGTTGAGAGCTGCGACAGCTCTTGTTATAAAATACAACAGTTACATTCAATACTGGTTTTGTGTCTTATTTAAAGAAGAACCGCACACATTGGAGGAATAGATTAAAATGGATGTGCGTCTGGGCGGATATAGGGTTCAGATTCAGTTCACCGAATCCTAAGTATTCGGCCGAATCCGAAACCGAATTCTGGATTTGGTGCATCCCTAGATCTAATGCCAGACTAGATCTAACCGCAGACAATGTAAAATTGAAGAATAATGTCAGGTCAGTTAGGACTATGTGGTATTTTAGTCTCACCAAAGTGGCCTTGACAAATACAAATTCAAAAATCTGCCAAAAAACAAACAAACATATATATATATATAATACATGGATGAAGGCTATATTTGCATCCTGAGCCATTTGAAAAGAAAAGTGATACCACAGTAGTGACGTCAAAAAGTGAAAATTCCTCTAGTGATAGGAAAATATACTTGAACTTTGACCCATTCGACTCCTCGAGACCATCACTTTCAATTCAAACACAAAATGTCTCGTTTTCAATCACTCGACAACACCCACAGTACAGAAATGTTCATCAATGATCAACAAAATGAGAATACGTTAAAAAAAAGATGGTACATTCGTATCTCAGAGAAACTAACGGATAACAACATACACTATTTAAAAAAAAAAAAAAACGAAAAAAAACCCCTAACTGTACTGCTGTACCTCGTCTTCTTTAATATTAGCATCACAAGGGTATCCATGTATTATAAAAAATAATAGAATAATAGAATTTCAGGAGGGTTGGGACTTGAATAAAACTTGTCAGTTACCCCTCGTCTGAAAACTTGCCAAAAGTGAGTTAGATGCTTCTGGTATTTTTTTCTCGAAAACCCTGTTCAGTCGAACGAGGAAAACAGGAATTGATTTTATTCTTAATACAAGGATGGTAAAATATGACTGACGTGTATCTCTGTATTCTTTGAAAAAGTCCATTTCAAATCTATTGGCATTTACCGAATATTCTTTAACTTTTAAAAGACACCTTTTCTTGTTTGTTTTAAGTGTGTTTATTATTTGTTTATTCATTCAGTTTTGAAAGGAGGGGATTCTTTCCATACTTTGTTAGTCAAGGTCGAAATACACAAATAATTCCTTTTTAAATTTGTTTTGCTGTTATCTTTTCTAGTATAACTGCAGTACGAACGACCAAATATTATTTGCATTTTAGAGTAACACAAAAACACCAGCGAGAGACTAGAGAGGCGGATGGTAGGTTAAAAAAATTATCCTTGCTAGTTCTAGACAGTCAATCAATTATTACCAGTCGGATTTATTATTATAAAGTGGGGGTTCCAGTGGGACTCGGGGTTATTACTAATTGCAACGCTGTTACAGTATTTAAAAGTGCTGTTTCCTTCTCTTTCCTTTATATAGTGTTTGCAGTGTTGCAAATATAATATACGCCAGACATTTGATTTTTGTCTGACGTGCTTGTAAGTAGTTTAATAATAATAAAAGGACAAATACAAATTGCAGTTTCGTGAGTATTTTAATTTCATTTGTAAGCAATTTTTTAGTTAAAATTTGGAGGCATTCCCCTCATACTCATTTTTTTGTTTTTGGCCCCCAGAAAAATTGCTAAGAGACTTCTACCACCCTGCACTGTAGCCTCTCCTGGAGTGTGTAGCAGCTTATATCGTACAGCTCTTTATACATTATTCTATCAGTGTAGGCTCAAATGTAGAATACAACATTGCAAACTAGGTTTCATAAAGGTCTCAGCCTAGTATAAAGAATGGACAACTTTGTGTTTGAGGGCTCAAAAATGAATCTGTAACTGGCATGGGTATATTTTGAATAAAGACTTTATTTGATGTACAGAATAGCTACATCCTGTGACCTTCAAGCACTTACTGTAGGCAACAGATACATTTTCCATAATCAAACTTGACAGTGAATTATAGAACTGACTGAAAGCAGCAGCGTGGTAGTTATCATCTGGAAATGAAAAAGTTTCATGACAGTAAAAGTTCAAGGTCGCTGCCACCTGAGGTATTCATTAAATGTAACAAATTAGGAAGTCTTAAATCTCAAATGGTTTTTGTTATGGCTAGAGGTTACAAGAAAAATGTCTGCAAATTGGTTTATTTTTTATTAGATAACGATCATTATGAAACTGGAAAATGAGAATCAAAGAATATAGCTTAGTACAGAATAAAAAGTCACTGTCTCAAAGTGTGAAGTCTGTAACACTGAAGTGTGCTTTTCTTTCTTGAAACAAAAACAGAGCTATTGAAAATCCTATTCTCTTACAGGTAATCCGTATAAATGGAATAAAACATTCACATGTAGTTTAAAAATATGTTATATAGAACAGTAATAATGTTTTTTATAATTTAAATAAAAATACACGTTGTTTACGTACACATAATCGATGCTGCTTGCGATATATACAGTAAACTTGCATTGCAGCAGCACCTTACTGCTGCCAGTTGCAGAACTGCAACGCACTGAGCACAGCCATAGCGCCTCAGTTTCACCCGTACGTTCTGTATTAGTTTCATTTCCTGGTCTAACATCACCACCCACACGCCACACAAAGGCATCTGTGACATACTACGACTAATAAAACTAAATAATAATAATAATAATAATAATAATAATAGTAATAATATGAACTTATGCTTGCCAAGTGACCGCAGAGATTGAATGTGCCTCCAGGATACATTAAGAGTCGCTTGCACAGTTTGCATTCAACTTTTATTTTGTTTGTATGGACATAAAACAAAAAAATACCAATTAGCAGAGGGTTTTCGAGACATTTCTTTCAATACAGCTTACGCTACACAGCGCTTTGCTGTCGAGATGGCGATTGAAGAAATTTAAGTTCTGCCTCGATAACACAAGCTGGAGGGGAGGGACGGACAGTTTTCAAAATTAAAATGATTAGTGTTAGTGTTTCATACTTCTATTACCATAGCACTTCTCACAATGTCTTGTACACTAGGTATTCAGTACATATTTTACTGAAGCAATACAACTGCTATAGGTAAATCTCCAGTTCTTTGGCATAATATACCCTGATTTAATGCACAGCAGTGGCTCCATATAGAGTTGCTACGTATACTATAATTGCTACTCTAGTTGTTACGTTTGTAAGGAATAGGAGGCTGTGTGATCCAGTGGTTAAAGAAAAGGGCTTGTAACCAAGGGGTCCCCGGTTCAAATCCCACCTCAGCCACTGACTCATTGTGTGACCCTGAGCAAGTCACTTAACCTCCTTGTGCTCCGTCTTTCGGGTGAGACGTAGTTGTAAGTGACTCTGCAGCTGATGCATAGTTCACAAACCCTAGTCTCTGTAAGTCGCCTTGGATAAAGGCGTCTGCTAAATAAACAATAATAATAATAATAACAATTTGGTAGTGGATTTTAATTTTAGTAATATCCATTATACAAATCAAAAGATCGAATTTTGCATGTGAGTGACATTTAATGTGTGATTTATAGTATTCACACAGAGAAAATGAAATGAAAAAAAAACATAGTGAGTAAATGCCGCCTGACGAACCTTCGAAGGTTTAGACCTTTGAATTCCTGGCTAGCGAACGATCCTTTGCACCTAGTCTTTTTCCATTTCACTGAATAGTCAGAATGCTCAGAACCATGCTTGTAAAAATGCATTCAACACAATGACTGTCATTTTTTTTTTTTCACAGTATCACACAGACAGAAAATCTACTACTAAATTGTACTATATCTCCAGTGTTAATGGAGCTAAATGGGTACAGCATGTGTTGCTAAAACAGAGAAAACCACACGACAGCAAAGACACCACAAGATGTAATCAAAGAAAAATGCCTGCAATCTATTTTGCATGCAATCTCTGTTGAAACGTCACATAGAAATAAATGCATGCTTATTCAAGGAAAATACAACATTAAAATAGGAAATGAAAGCCTTCCCTCTGGGTCTTAGTTGCAAATATACAGTACTGTGCAAAAGTTTTAGGCAGGTGTGAAAAAATGCTGTAAAGTAAGAATGCTTTCAAAAATAGACATGTTAATAGATTATATTTATCAATTAACTAAATGCAAAGTGAGTGAACAGAAGAAAAATCTAAATCAAATCCATATTTGGTGTGACCACCCTTTGCCTTCAAAACAGCATCAAGCATCAATTCTTCTAGGTACACTTGCACACAGTTTTTGAAGGAACTCGGCAGGTAGGTTGGCCCAAACATCTTGGAGAACTAACCACAGTTCTTCTGTGGATTTAGGCAGCCTCAGTTGCTTCTCTCTCTTCATGTAATCCCAGACAGACTCGATGATGTTGAGATCAGGGCTCTGTGGGTGCCATGCCATCACTTCCAGGACTCCTTGTTCTTCTTTACGCTGAAGATAGTTCTTAATGACTTTCGCTGTATGTTTGGGGTCGTTGTCAAGCTGCAGAATAAATTTGGGGCCAATCAGATGCCTCCCTGATGGTATTGCATGATGGATAAGTATCTGCCTGTACTTCTCAGCATTGAGGAGACCATTAATTCTGACCAAATCCCCAACTCCATTTGCAGAAATGCAGCCCCAAACTTGCAAGGAACCTCCACCATGCTTCACTGTTGCCTGCAGACACTCATTAGTGTGCGCTCTCCAGCCCTTCGCTAACAAACTGCCTTCTGCTACAGCCAAATATTTCAAATTTTGACTCATCAGTCCAGAGCACCTGCTGCCATTTTTCTGCACCCCAGTTCCTGTGTTTTCGTGCATAGTTGAATCGCTTGGCCTTGTTTCCACGCCGGAGGTATGGCTTTTTGGCCGAAGTCTTCCATGAAGGCCACTTCTGACCAGACTTCTCCGGACAGTAGATGGGTGTACCAGGGTCCCACTGTTTTCTGCCAGTTCTGAGCTGATGGCACTGCTGGACATCTTCCGATTGCGAAGGGAAGTAAGCATAATGTGTCTTTCATCTGCTGCAGTAAGTTTCCTTGGCCGACCACTGCGTCTATGGTCCTCAACGTTGCCCGTTTCTTTTTGCTTCTTCAAAAGAGCTTGGACAGCACATCTAGAAACCCCTGTCTGCCTTGAAATTTCTGCCTGGGAGAGACCTTGCTGATGCAGTATAACTACCTTGTGTCTTGTTGCTGTTCTCAGACTTGCCATGGTGTATGACTTTTGACAGTAAACTGTCTTCAGCAACCTCACCTTGTTAGCTGAGTTTGGCTGTTCCTCACCCAGTTTTATTCCTCCTACACAGCTGTTTCTGTTTCAGTTAATGATTGTGTTTCAACCTACATATTGAATTGATGATCATTAGCACCTGTTTGGTATAATTGTTTAATCATACACCTGACTATATGCCTACAAAATCCCTGACTTTGTGCAAGTGTACCTAGAAGAATTGATGCTGTTTTGAAGGCAAAGGGTTGTCACACCAAATATGGATTTGATTTAGATTTTTCTTCTGTTCACTCACTTTGCATTTAGTTAATTGATAAATATAATCTATTAGCATGTCTATTTTTGAAAGCATTCTTACTTTACAGCATTTTTTCACACCTGCCTAAAACTTTTGCACAGTACTGTACGTAACGTCAAGCAAAACACAGTTTCATCAATATACTGAATTACATCTTTTTACATGAAATAATAAGTGTTGATCAAATAATCCAGTTTCTTGTGCAAATGGCAATGGAAATGGTGGATTATTGCACTAATTTAACTTATCGTTGTTTTTCCCTGACACATGAAAAACTGAGAATTATTTTTTTCATTCCAGTATATACACATACAAGTTTTTGTAGTCTCACAATGCGATCAAGTGAAAAATCTTCAAAATGTCTTCAATCTTTCGAAATTTAACATCAAGTAACATTAAATTATTGATAATAACCTGATAATGAATATGGCAAGACCTCTTGCAATTAACACATTAGGAGTGACAATACAAAGGCACAGAAAAGGTTAAAAACCTAAGCATATCAGTTGAACAAACACTCTGGGGTAGATGAACTAAGATGGGCCAGACGCAGCGCAAACATACCGCAATTTGTATTTCTGCTGCAACAATTTGCAAAGTATCCATTTTGTTGTATGTATTAAGAGAAAATGCGTTAATAAAGAGAGCCGAGATATACTAATTTAAATATTTGTTACGTCATCTTAGCGAGATCTCTAGCATTGCAAGAGTCGTGTAACATTTTTTTTAATAAATAATTAGAGGCAATTTAATTCCATCAGATTCTATAGTGGGGCCCCCACCTTCACCCCCCAAATAAAAAAATGTGTTTCTATCAAAAAGCTTTTCAGAATCATACAGTAGCCCCTCGCTAAACCAGATATCTTTGTCCGACATAAGGAGGTGTCAGGCTTAAAAAAATACAATAAAATCGCACACACATACATTTAAGGTGCTCAATGTATTTTAAATATAAATCATTGCACTGAAACACCAGTAATGTGTTTTGGGTAGGCTACACATTACATTATGAAATAAAATAGAAATCTGTACAGTATGTTTATACTGTATACAGTACAGTAGTAAAATCAAATGAAAACCTTGTGCACTTTCCTTTTTACTTTAACCTGTAGGCTACCAGTAACACAAAATAAATCATGCTGCTGCATTGTAGACATTGGTATACAATGCAAATAAAAGATTATTTTAAACTGGAAGTAAATGATTTTAGCTTTTTGTATTATTGTTATTATTATGTGTACTGTGATTCTTGAAATGTATTTTTATTTATGACTGTAAGTCACCCTGGATAAGGGCATCTGCTAAGAAATAAATATTATTATTATTATTATTATTATTATTATTATTATTATTATTATTATTATTATTATTATTATTAACTTAGCCTACTTATTATCCTAGACAATTAATACAAAATAGATCATGATGCTGCATTGACAAGTTATAATACTTACAGGAGGACAGTCAATTCTTGTTAATACGAATTTCAAGGGACCAGCTACAAATGTTGCATTATACCACTAATTCATATTTTCACGGGTAGCCAATAAGCCAAACGTATACTGTCAATTTGTATTTAAGTTAGTCAGGGGTGCAATGCTAAATTGTGCACAATTACAAACCACCTGCACATTAATAGAATAGGTGGGTTTCTATTCCTCAGAATGAGCTGGAGGGGTTATCAGCACAGGTGTGCAGTCTACTGGGAAACCAGAAATGTCAGAGAAATTTATTTTCAAGGCTTGCAATTACACCCTGCTTTTAAGGAAAAATAGGTATTTGGGTGTCCACCTCAAAAATAAGGTTTAAAACATGCTTTAGAAAGTTCTTAACAAATTGATGCAATTGTCAGTGTCGTAATTGCCGGTAGCTTTAGTACATCTCATTTGCTATACACCACCCCTTTTTTGCAAATTTATGCAGGAACGCCCATAATTACATATTCATCTAAGGTTGAACCGCAAAAAAAAAATGCTGCCACAAAGCATTCCCTAAAAAGTTGCAAACAGCATTGCGCATGTTTAGTTCATTTCACCCTAGACTTCCGACTAGTTTGCAACTGGTTTGCGATTATTGTAACAATCGCAACACTTTAGTACATCTACCCCTCTGTGTTTTTCAGTCTTTAAAGCTGGTGTTATTTTCTGCAAATGTGTGACTCAACCAGGACATGACTTAACACTAGAACAACCAAGGCGGTCATTTTGACAATTGTGCTTTCCTGACTTTTCCTAAATATATGTACTAATTCCTCTGACAAAGAAGGAATCGCATAGCTGCCAAAATTAGGGAGATAAAATACTGTCATACCTATTTTGACCAGAAGCGGTCAAAGTGACCGATACATATAAAACATATTATAACAATTAAATGTTGCTGTCTGCCTGCACTCTGGTTACTATACAAGTCACTCGTTTTTCTAAGAAATTCATTGTTACCTCAATACACATTGAAAATGGATCGCAGAAGGCATGGTACAGCAAAACAACAATTCTGATGCAGCTGAGACGGACAATGACGAATACGGCTCTGAAGCAGACTGGGTTTGCAATGATGAATCTTCCAGCAACAGTGACAGTGAGGAGGATGCCAGCGAAGTGCCAGGACGGAGTGTGTGAAAAGGGCACAGGAGATCCCGTGGCAGACCTTGCAAGGATGCCAGCCACTTCACCTGCATCAGCCCCTGCACCCGATCCAGCCGCTACTTCACCTGAGGCAGCCGCTTCTCCAGTGGTAGCGCCAGCACCACCAGGCACTCAAGAGACTGGTAATGATGGCACTGTTTGGAACACTATAAATCCTGCTGTTGAAGCTGCAGGTAGATGGAGTGAACACAATATTTTGAAGGAAGTTCCAGGGCCCACGGCATGTGCAAAACGCTACATTGATGGGAGCGCATTGAGTGCTTTTCGTCTATTGATTGACACGCATACGTTTCACCACATACAATGCTGCACTGAAGCAGAAGCCCACCGACAACTATAAGATGATCCCTGGTCAATGCCTTTGGAGGAATTAGAAGCTTTCTTTGCACTAGTATATGCCCACAGAGCATTTGGTGCCAGAAGCCTGGGTTACTGTTGATAGCTGTGCCAAATGCGCAAAGATAGTCTGCAGTAAATGCACTGCAGGATCTGTGTGATTTGTGCCAGAACTTACACTTTGTAACCGATTGTAAATGAAGACCATTCTGTTCAAATGTTTATTTATTCATGTCATTTTGATTATAGTAAGTATACGCGCTTTGTTTTGTAGGTAATATTAACCCTTTGCAGTCCTATGTCGGACCTGGTCCGACATTGAAATTTTCCGTTTCCCGTCCAATGTCGGACCCTGTCCGACATCATCAAAACGCAAAAACAGGTCTCTAGTCGTTTTCTCCGGAAAAAGCCGAAAACCATTCAATGGTCAAGTGAGATCGATAAGAACCGAGAGAAGCCAAAAAAGGGGTATCTCATGAACACAGATAGCCCCGGCATCACATAGATAACACGGACATAAACAAACAAGATAGCTGCTTCTGCATTCAGCGCTCTAAGAATATCACAGACATTTGCAGAGCTTTTTTAGATGTTATAGTAAGAAAAGAATGACTTGGATCGCATTATTGAGGAGTTTGGTGATAAAATGAGTGATCAGGAGATGATTTATCCGTATGCACTACTATCAAGAGGTATGTGAAAAAAACAGTGAACGAGGGGTGGGGCAGAGCTGGAGATGCAGTTCTGAGTGTCCTGTTGATATGCAGTGCCTTTTAAACCTGTTTTACTGTGAAAAAAAATACTTTTAAACAGCGCGTCTAAAATAAACTGCGCGTGTGAAAATAAATTGGACCTGACGCGCCTGAGACAAGCTGAATAAATGGAACGCTAAGGGTTAACCCATTTATTTAAAAAAAATGCATACATTTATATATCGTTTCAGTTGTACAGTTTTGTATGTATATGATATACCTGTATATACACACATTTATTTTCAAATATTTGTTTATTTCATTTATTACAGTTTTTTTAGGTGGCGTTTATGTAATATGTCTGTATATAATAGGGTTGGAACAATAATCGATTATCGTGATATTATCGATAATGTTTTTGCATCGATAATTGTATTGCGTTGAAAAATAATTATTGATAATCATTTTATCGTCCGTTACCCACTATGATATGCTTGTGTGTAACAGTAACTCTGCATTGAAGCAGTAAGACAGGACTTAACTGTCTGCGTGAGGCGCAATACGTGATCTGTGCGCGTTGCGTAGTGGGAAGTTGTAACATGTGATGTAAAATTCACCGAGTAAAGGCAAACGTTTGAGCTAATGGCGATGGCAACTGCAGAAACTACCAAACCTTCCGAAAATATTTTAGAAAAAAGAATCAGCATCAGTCCTGTGTGGCAGTTTTTTGGCGTGACAGAACGTGATCCACAAGGTAATAAGCCCGTCTGTAGGCAGTGTGGAAAAGTTGATATTTTTATTCGCAATTTATACTTTGTTTTTTGTTTTTTAAACACTTTTTTTTAATAAGTAGCCTATATTTCAAAAGTTGAAAAGCTACCAAACAAACATTTGGTTATATTATTTGTGCTTTTTTTATAACCAACCATTGTTTCATAACTTTTATTAAAGATGCTTGTCTTTTTGAAAATTGTCTAGTTTTATTTCTTTTAAACTCGTAGAGGCAGTTGTCATATTGCTCAAGTATACATAGCTTTAAATATGGTACATTCCAAGACATTTTACATATGTTATTTTTTCAGCCGATAATCATGATTATTGTGATAATTTACAGCCGATAATTGATAACTGAAAATGTCATTATCGTCCAACCCTAATATATAAACACATTTCTGTTCAAATGTCTATTCATTTACAATGTTTCAGTTGTGTATATGCTTTATATGACATTCCTGAATAAAATAATAAAATATTTCATTATAATATTTATGTTGTTTTTAATATGCCGGTCAAATTGACCGGTCATGGTTGTTCTAGGTATTCTTATAAATACAGTCGTTCTAGTGTTAAATCATTGCTTTGTTTGGCAGCTTGTCACTGGGTTATTTACAGGGTTTTTTCAACAAGAAATGAGAAGCTGAACTCTACAGACCAAATTTAAAATCTATTGCAGTTGTGATGTACACAGTAAGCAGAATAATAGCTGTTTGAAGATTTGCAGTCATATTGTCATACTAAAAAATACAGATCAGTCTTTATCCACAAGTAAGACTGTTATGCCCTTGTACACATGATACTCCCTGTAGTTATCACATAAATATTTATATAGCCTCATTTATTTTAATCAATTTTGAAATGCAGTTAGCTTACTCAGTAATACATGTTTACCATGTACCTGTCATAACAGCAGAGGATCATATTGTAAAAAGTCTGAAACCTGACACTGGATAGACTACAGCACATGAAAATGACTAATGTTTAATTACAATGTCAGAGAACTGTATGTTTATTTTGATTCAATGTGTTAGCACTGGGGTGGAAACATCAACGTTCCTGGTCCATAGCCCAGATTATCTCCAGTTCTAAATCCACTCGAGCATTGCTGGGTCGTGACCATCTTCAGGAGGTGAAACTGTTGGCAAGGGAGTCCAAAGATACCTGCCATCCTGAATTCATGTAGAAAACTGGATTTCCAAGCAAGTAACTTGAACTCCTATTTCCACATGTTCTAATGTACAGGCAGGCTAAGCACTACAGATACTGATCTGTGAACTGTATGTACATTGCCATAGATATCCAGACTGACAAGAAAACAGACAAATTACTCGGGTGGACAGCATTGTTTCCTATACTCTTTCAAATACCAACGCAATTACAACATTGTGTCAAGTTCAATACAAATTCCAAAGGAATCAAAAGGGCCTTGTCAAGTTTCCAGAGAGATTTGCCAACCCCTTGTGTGAAATGGTGATGAACCAAGAATAGACTGAGAGGATACTTGTCAATTTACTCTGAAGACCTACTGCAGCTACAACCAGACCACATGAGCCATGGTGCAGAAAGTGACTTACAGCTTTAAAAAATAACTGCAATATCTCAGGTACAAGTAAGCAGCAAATACAATTTTCAAAATCTATAGTGTGAAGAAGCCAAAAGAAGTTAAGCACAACAATAAGGGAACCATTTCATGATAATAAGAGGTATTGTGTCCATGGTGAAAATATCAAAATAAATCTCCAGTAAATCATACTGTATTCGGATGATTCACCATGTCAGCTGTTTCACAAACCCTACTACACTATACTAACAGTGTATTTTGTGTATGCAAAGTGTACCTATAGAGTTCAATAAATGTTCTGCTATTGTACACTGACGTCTCTTACTTAGAGTAGTTCAGTACATTTAGCACAGAAAGCTCCAGTAAGAGACATCACTACAATAAAATAATCATGAAAAGCAATGCCCGCTGTGTGAACACTGATGATGGGAGTTCATTAGAAATGTTACTACAGTAGAAAAGACATATTCAAGCAGGGAAGAAGCACAGGTTCAATATAATGATTCGTCATTTGATCAAGGGACAATTGTGTTCAAGTTACAGCCAGTTCATCAAGCTAACAGAATTAGCATGATGATAAAATCAATTTCAGGAAAGTACAGTACTGACTGGGACATTAACTTCCTTCTTTGGAAAGTGCAAATAGACCAACCGATGCTGGGATATTTTGAAAATGGATAAGACAAATTATTAACAAGCTTGTTATTGGTGAATTTATTTTAATTAGGGTGAATACAAACGCTCTCTATAAACTCCATTTCCACTTCCAGCTCTCATTTGCTGAAATCGACAATACAAAGACCTGCTTAATTTGCCAAAGGCACTCCTTATATCTCAGAATGGGTATTAGATCAAAGGAAGCAAGGAAGCTAGATGAACTGATCATTAACAATTCCTGCAAGCATTACTAATATGATTAGGCTAATAAATGCATGCCTCAAGCTAGGTGTTACTGTTTTTATTAGACGTTTTTGAACTGTGTTTTCCGTAAAAAAAAAAAAAAGGTATCATTTTATTGCCATATTTGAATATTTCATATTGTAACCTCTGGTGCATATCATTATTTTACATGATTTCCTGTTTGAATACATTTCCCCTGGTTGGCATTTTTCTAGGCTTATCTTTTTCACTTGGAATTGGTTTCCTTCAAGCAGAAATTATTGTGTGTTAAAAAAAACTTCGCCAGAGACAAATACAACCTGAAGTCTGGAACAGAAATATAATTTTGTGTTTCTTCAGTACCTGTGCCACTGTACTCTAAAGCCCCTTTCACACTAGCACTCCTACCCTGGTCCGGACCCGGGTCCTGGCCAACCAGGTCACAAGCCAGCGTAGGGTGAAACCACATGCCTGGGTAAGCCCGGGTCCCAGTGACCCACCTCAGGATGTGGGTCGACACGCTTTGACCCGGGTTGAGTGAGACAAAATGCATGACGGCCGTTTGTGCGCCAACACAATAACAAACAGCCACGCCTGCGTGATGGTTTCACTTCTGCAAGGAACGTTTCTGTTTATTCTATTTAGCCATATTTTTGTTGCTTGAGACACACCATGAGCCAGATTGCAGCAGAGATGAAGAAACATTTGCTCTAATCAACATTTGGGCCGACAGTTCGATCCAGAGATGCTTCCGGGGCATTGATATGCGCATTGTTTACTTGCGTCTGTCACCCATGTCAACCCTGCTTCTTTAAAAAGCAGTGTGAAATCGCCTACTCGACCCGCATGACACCAGGTCCTGCCGGGGTAGATTCTGACCAGGGTAGATCATGCCAGTGTGAAAGGGGTTTAAGTTACAAGACACTTAACAAGTGGAACACAGCTCTGTTCTTCAAATAAACCTCTGGTACACTTTTAATCTAATGAGTGCACCTTGTTAATTTACAGTATGTTTATTAAACCACTTTTCCGCATTTGCATGAAAGTATTTGATCTTGAGACTTGTGCCTAACCCTACAATGTCTATGATTACAATTAGGCCAGAATTAAACATCTCCTACCATTTAAATGATTGTGTAGTGCTATGGGTATTACAATCTGTAAACACCAGTGCAACTGCTGTTCCTCATATTAGTAGTCTTACCAGACATTGACTGGAATGGTCTGGTCTCTCCTGGGACTGTGCTGGCATGTTAGACACACAGTGGTACAGCATAGAACAGATTTGAGTAAGGTACCCACAACCAGCAAATTACATTCTATTGGCTATGCATGCTGTTTTTTTTTAAATTATTATTATTATTTTGTGTGTGAGTGTGTGAGAGAGAGAGAGAGATTTTGAAAACGGCAGTGTTAGTGTACTAGTAAAGCTAATTGAGAAACATCAGCTGAACACGATTAGTATTAGTAGTCGTAGTAACTCTAGGTGATTAATTCCAAGGTAGTCTGTTCTGTGCAAAGTATCATTCCCATTAAACACACGCATGGTACTCATTTCGTATCCCAACTTTACCTCTGTATACAGGCGAGCTCGGGCTTCTTCGCTCAGGTGAGCTCCGTCTTCCTTCCACGGAGCTGCTGCCCCCCGGGTTCGTACTCAGCTGCGTCGGGCTGGGTGGGCTAGAGCACCGGGAGGATGTCAGTCCTGTGTTACTCCCCACTGAAAACGAAGAAGGAGAACGGGTAGGGCTCTGTTGGTTGCCACGAAGAAGCTGGTAGGGCACGGTGGCGCGGATGGGCTGCAGCAGGCGGTTGCTGCTGCCGCCGTTGTTGCTGTTGCTGGTTGAGGTGGGGGAACCTGCATTGCCGCGTCTCATTCTTTGCTGCTGGTGGTGAGACGTGTTTGAAGTTGATGCGGACATGATCGTTACAGTACAGTGCACTTCAGTCCAAATGAAAACGAAATATCCGTCTCACGATCAGTAAAAGTCAAATAATGGTTTGAAATTAGCATTTAACTTCCTTTGGGTTATAGGTGTAGTAGTAGCTAGTTATAAATTATCAGTAATACAGCCAGCTCTTTTTTTTTTTTTTTTTTTTTTTTACATTCATAAATGTTGTGATCACTTCACCATGTCCGATATACTTTTAATATACTGATCATTTATTTAATAATAATAATAATAATAATAATAATAATAATAATAATAATAATAACCTGAAGTTGAACGGTAGTGCAATTACCCAAGCCTCTGTTACTCAGCCCTACACAACACTGTTATCTTCCCTGTCTTTACTTGAAATGACAGCTGCAACGACAGATCCAGTCGCTGACACACAGGGGTGGGTCGCATTTATTGACTGTACTCATCTGGTTGGTGGTTGTAAAATAGAGTGCTTTCAGCTACAGGCCTGTATCATAATACTGACGTTTTATTTAACCAATAAATTCACTGGAGTTTCTCAAAACTGGGATTAACACGTGGTTTTAGCACTCTATTGGTTATTGAAAGCATCTGACATTCCACTTAAAGCATAGTGCAGGAGGGCTGCTCGCGCAAGGAAATGTTATGCTCTTTGTAGAGAATGTTGATTGGTTGGGTGACATATGACTGGTAATTTACTACTGTATGCGAGTATTTAGAAATAATCATGTAAAGACAATCATATTAAAATACAGTACATCCGTAGCAGGTTGAAGTGGAGAGTTTGATCTTTTAAAAAAAAAACATATTACAACCACAATATAGTTTAATGGACCACCACTATACCTTGCATGGTGTCTGTTTGACAGCTTGACTGTTACAAATGCATTATTCGCAAAATAATATTTATTTATATTTAGTTTCATTTGTATACATATTTCTACAGTAGATACACAATATTTGCAAGATACTTGATAGTAAATAAACATTCAAAATGTTTTATGTAAAGTGGTTTTATATCTAAAAAAGGATAATACTGTACATATTGTTAGTGATTTGTACCAAAACATTTCAGAGAGGGTCTGAAAAATATATAACTAAGGATTTGGACAGCTTGTTTTTCTTTTACTTCTTCTTAAATGGTTTGTTCTTGACATCACCACCAAATAAAAAGGTTTAAAATGATTTTACAATCATTTACAGTATATCATATCAAAATCATGATCATTGCAAAATGCCAGGAAAGAAATCTGGAAAGTCCCTCTAAACAATAGGGTGGAAATCACAAAGCTTTACAAAAATGGGGATACTATAATATGGCAAATTGCACAGAAGAAAAGCAAATTATAATAATTCTCCAAATACTTTTTAAAGCCACTGCACAGTGTTTAATGACGTGCTTCTTGTTTAACAGAACTGGTTAAATCCTCATACTCAGGTGGTTCCTACCAGCTTCTTCTTAGCACGCGATGGGCCTACTTTGTAAAGTTTTGGAAACTACCATCTGAACTGGTATGATTTCATTCTCCTGCAATACAAGCCATAAAAAAAGACACCTCTATTGGCTTAACACAGATATCAGTGATCATTAATTAAACTGTGTGATTTTCTACTATAACCTCAGGTTCAGGTATCTGAGTAAAGTCACAAGAATAACCAAATTACATTGTGTGTAATTTGTCTCTCCCAGCCATTGCAGTCATGGTGTGCAGCTACCTGGCTGCAGATATGGGAATGGCCACACAGGAGAAGACTTGGTGCTCCCACCTCCGCCGCCATAGAGAGGCGCACCAGTCCCCAGCGACTGAAGAAGAGCCGCATCAGCCCTGTGACTGAAGGAGAGCCGCATCAGTCCCCAGCGACTGAAGGAGAGCCGCATCAGTCACCCCCAGCGACTGAAGGAGAGCCGCATCAGTCCCCAGCCACTGAAGGAGAGCCGCATCAGTCCCCCAGCGACTGAAGGAGAGCCGCATCAGTCCCCAGCGACTGAAGGAGAGCCGCGTCAGTCCCCACCAACTGAAGGAGAGCCGCATCAGTCCCCAGCGACTGAAGGAGAGCCGCATCAGTCCCCAGCGACTGAAGGAGAGCCGCATCAGTCCCCAGCGACTGAAGGAGAGCCGCATCAGTCCCCAGCGACTGAAGGAGAGCCGCATCAGTTCCCCATGACCGAGGGAGAGCCTCACCAGTCCCCAGTGATAGAAGGAGACTACCCGCTGCTCTCGCCTCCACGGGTAGACTGCCTGTTGCTCTCGCCTCCGCCACCAGGAGGAGACTGCCTGCTGCTCCCACCTTCGCCGTCAGGGGGAGACTGCCCGCTGCTCTTGCTTCCGCCACCAGAGGGAGACTGCCCGCTGTTCTCACCTCCGCCACCAGAGGGACACTGCCCGCTGCTCTTGCCTCCGCCACCTGAGGGAGACTGCCCGCTGCTCTCGCCTCCGCCTCCACGGGTAGACTGCCTGCTGCTCCCGCCGCCACCAGGGGAGACTGCGCTGCTGCTCGCCTCCGCCACCAGAGGGAGACTGCGCACTGCTCTCGCCTCCGCCACCAGAGGGAGACTGCCCGCTGCTCTCGCCTCCGCCACCAGAGGGAGACTGCCCGCTGCTCGCCTCCGCCACCAGGGGGAGACTGCCCGCTGCTCGCCTCCGCCACCAGGGGAGACTGCCCGCTGCTCGCCTCCGCCACCAGAGGGAGACTGCGCTGCTCTCGCCTCCGCCACCAGAGGGAGACTGCGCTGCTGCTCGCCTCCGCCACCAGAGGGAGACTGCCCGCTGCTCTCGCCTCCGCCACCAGGGGAGACTGCCCGCTGCTCCGCCTCCGCCACCAGAGGGAGACTGCCCGCTGCTCTCGCCTCCGCCACCAGAGGGAGACTGCCCGCTGCTCGCCTCCGCCACCAGAGGGAGACTGCCCGCTGCTCTCGCCTCCGCCACCAGAGGGAGACTGCCCGCTGCTCGCCTCCGCCACCAGAGGGAGACTGCCTGCTGCTCGCCTCCGCCACCAGGGGAGACTGCGCACTGCTCGCCTCCGCCACCAGAGGGAGACTGTGCACTGCTCGCCTCCGCCACCAGAGGGAGACTGCCACTGCTCGCCTCCGCCACCAGAGGGAGACTGTGCACTGCTCGCCTCCGCCACCAGAGGGAGACTGCCGCTGCTCGCCTCCGCCACCAGAGGGAGACTGCCCGCTGCTCGCCTCCGCCACCAGAGGGAGACTGCCCGCTGCTCTCGCCTCCGCCACCAGAGGGAGACTGCCCGCTGCTCTCGCCTCCGCCACCAGAGGGAGACTGCGCACTGCTCTCGCCTCCGCCACCAGAGGGAGACTGCGCACTGCTCTCGCCTCCGCCACCAGAGGGAGACTGCCCGCTGCTCTCGCCTCCGCCACCAGAGGGAGACTGCCCGCTGCTCTCGCCTCCGCCACCAGAGGGAGACTGCCCGCTGCTCTCGCCTCCGCCACCAGAGGGAGACTGCGCACTGCTCTCGCCTCCGCCACCAGAGGGAGACTGCGCACTGCTCTCGCCTCCGCCACCAGAGGGAGACTGCCCGCTGCTCTCGCCTCCGCCACCAGAGGGAGACTGCCCGCTGCTCTCGCCTCCGCCACCAAGGGGGAGACTGCCCGCTGCTCTCGCCTCCGCCACCAGGGGGAGACTGCCCGCTGCTCTCGCCTCCGCCACCAGAGGGAGACTGCCCGCTGCTCTCGCCTCCGCCACCAGAGGGAGACTGCCCGCTGCTCTCGCCTCCGCCACCACGGGGAGACTGCCCGCTGCTCGCCTCCGCCACCAGAGGGAGACTGCCCGCTGCTCTCGCCTCCGCCACCAGGGGGAGACTGCCCGCTGCTCTCGCCTCCGCCACCAGGGGGAGACTGCCCGCTGCTCTCGCCTCCGCCACCAGGGGAGACTGCCCGCTGCTCGCCTCCGCCACCAGGGGAGACTGCCCGCTGCTCTCGCCTCCGCCACCAGGGGGAGACTGCCCGCTGCTCTCGCCTCCGCCACCAGAGGGAGACTGCCCGCTGCTCTCGCCTCCGCCACCAGAGGGAGACTGCCCGCTGCTCGCCTCCGCCACCAGGGGAGACTGCCCGCTGCTCTCGCCTCCGCCACCAGGGGAGACTGCCCGCTGCTCGCCTCCGCCACCAGAGGGAGACTGCCCGCTGCTCTCGCCTCCGCCACCAGAGGGAGACTGCCCGCTGCTCGCCTCCGCCACCAGAGGGAGACTGCCCGCTGCTCGCCTCCGCCACCAGGGGAGACTGCCCGCTGCTCCCGCCTCCCCCAGGGGAGACTGCCCGCTGCTCTCGCCTCCACCACCAGGGGAGACTGCCGCTGCTCTCGCCTCCGCCACCACAGGAAGACTGCGCACTGCTCTCGCCTCCGCCACCAGAGGGAGACTGCCCGCTGCTCTCGCCTCTGCCTCCACGGGTAGACTGCCCGCTGCTCCCGCCTTCGCCGTCAGGGGGGAGACTGCCCGCTGCACTCGCCTCCGCCACCAGGGGAGACTGCCCGCTGCTCTCGCCTCCGCCACCAGGGGAGACTGCCCGCTGCTCGCCTCCGCCACCAGAGGGAGACTGCCCGCTGCTCTCGCCTCCGCCTCCACGGGTAGACTGCCCGCTGCTCCCGCCTTCGCCGTCAGGGGGGAGACTGCCCGCTGCTCGCCTCCGCCACCAGGGGAGACTGCCCGCTTCTCCGCCTCCGCCACCAGGGGAGACTGCCCGCTGCTCTCGCCTCCGCCACCAGGGGAGACTGCCCGCTGCTCGCCTCCACCACCAGGGGAGACTGCCGCTGCTCGCCTCCGCCACCAGAGGGAGACTGCCCGCTGCTCTCGCCTCCGCCTCCACGGGTAGACTGCCTGCTGCTCCGCCGCCGTCAGGGGAGACTGCCCGCTGCTCTCGCCTCCGCCACCAGGGGGAGACTGCCCGCTGTTCTCGCCTCCGCCACCAGGGGGAGACTGCCCGCTGCTCTCGCCTCCGCCACCAGAGGGAGACTGCCCGCTGCTCTCGCTTCCGCCACCAGAGGGAGACTGCCTGCTGCTCTCGCCTCTGCCGCCAGGGGAAGACTTGCTGCTCCTGCCTCTGCCACCATGGGAGGACTACCTGCAGCTCCCACCTCCACCACCAGGGGGAGACTACCTGTTGCTCCCACCACCACCACCACAGGAGCTGAAGCTACCTCTCCAGGATCAGCTTCCTCAATCGCCTCCCAAGGAGATGCCGAGCCTGCACCGCCTAAGGCTGCCGAGCCTGCACCGCCTAGGGCTGCCGTGCCTGCAACGCCTGGGGAGGCTAGTTCGCAATCACCTGGGGTTGCTTGTCCGCCATCGCCCAGGGAGGCCTACACAACACCGTCCGGGGCTTTGTTGTATCCAGCAGCAGCATTTGCACTGCCGGAAATTCTGGGGCCAGAGCTCAAGAAAAGGGAGCTGCCGGCTACAGAGGTGGAGAGGTGAGGAGAGTACCTCTACCCATAGCTGTTTCACTGTCAGTGTCCTGCGCTAAGAGCAGCATAGCCGCTGATAGCGCCACCGCCATCGCCCGGGGGTGCCTGTTCGCCATCGCTCAGGGAGGCCTGTTTGTCACCGCCTAGAGAGGCCTGTTTGCTGCTGACTCCCAGGGATTTGCTGTGGCCTCTGGTGGAGTGGGCCACTGTCGGCACTGCCCATGACAGCATGGCCACTGCCACATCTGCCTTTGCTGGAGGAGCCAGCCTTGCTGCTGTAAGCACGTTCGCTGACAGCATTGCCGTTGTCAACGTTGCCCATTGCAGCATTTCCGCTGCTGGAATGTGCCACCCTGTTTTCAGCATGTCCACTGACAGCATTGCTACTGGCAACATTGCCGCCCCGTGGGCCCATTGGTGCCTCCCTTCTTGGCCCAGGACCCTGACCGAGACTTTTGGGATTTTAAGGGGGGAGGTGGCCATTGAGGCCATGTGTGCTGCGCACAAGGGGGGAGATATGTATGGGTGCCCCGCCCCTTTGCGTATGTTTTGTGTTTTATGTTGTATGTAGCGTGTTATTGTTGGTGTGGATATAGTGGTGCACGGAGTATAAATTGGGCTATGTAGCAGAAGTGTTGTTAAAATGCATATTTGTATTTAGACACAGGGATTGCACAATCACTTCACGTGCAGATAAAATGTGTATTAGGATGTGGGCACGGGGATTGCACAGATTAGTTTACGTGCTGGGACTCAAGTGAATGATTAATTAGTAATTGAATCCCGGCACAGCTGTATATATAGATGCACGAGTCACTCACGGGGGTTGGGTGTTCAGTGGGGAGAGAACGGGAGAGAAAGTCGGGAGTAAGCTTTAAAACAACAAATAATTAGAATTACAATTTCGATTCGTGCTGGTTTTGCACCAGCGCGATACTTGTTTTATTTAGTAATATTCGTCCACTGTTTGTTTTGTCTGTCTATCTATTTTGGCCAATGCGCCGTTTTGTTTTGTATTAGGGCTTTTTCACAGGATGAGAAAATTTTTGATGGGATGGAACTCAAGTTTCATTCTTGTGTCACTCTAGTGTATGGTGACTAGATTGCAGCAAGGCCCATGCAAAAAAATATAGTATACATTAGTTCTGACATCACAAAGTCAAAATTATACAAGGTTGATAACAGGCTATACTAATGAGCTCCTGGCAGTTTTAAGGACATTTATACCATTTTAAGCCCATTTTTACTCTACTCACAGGTCAATAGTCTTAATACTCAATATTCAGAATTAATATTACAGTCATGAAAACAGCATTGACAGCATAAGGTAAACAGTGTTCTGAATAAGAATATTCAGAATAAGATATGTAGAAGCTACAGTATCTCTTAGAATATTAGTTCATGTAAACAGCATATTCCAAATACATGCCTTTCTCTAACAATGAGCATGTGTGAAAATCCTCTGTACATATGGGGCACACAGCATTTGTATTGGAAATAGATAAATGCATACCCATACATGTGAAGTTTAAAACTATATGATGCAGGAAGGAACACAGTGGCAACATGCTTAGATCATCTGTGTAGTGCTTGTAATTAATACATAGAACATCTAATTACTGAAGTTAATCTTGCTTCATAAAAATATGTAATCCTACCTTTGAACATGACAAAGGTATATAGTATTCTGGATAATTCTGTCTGAATGTAAACATGGAATAGTGTAATATTAAATTCCACTTGCATGTAAACAGATTATAGTAAGTTTTTGGAATACCGCAGTATTCCGAATATGTCTTGCATGTAAACATACTGCTTGTCACAGAGTAACATAACATGTAGCAGGAAAATAGGAGGAGGAATCTTGTGTTCTCGTTGGAGAATTTACATATACTTAAAAAATAAAAATAAAAGTTTAAAACTGAACACGATTGTGTCTTTAAATGATAAGGATGATTTTAAATGTTACATTTGAGATGGTCTTTTTTGTATTGGTTTGGAAAATCTACTGCTTAATAATTAAATCATGGCTCAGCCACTCACTTAACCTCCTCGTGCTCCATCATTCAGACGAGACGTAAAACTGAGGTCCTATTCTAAGTGACTCTGCAGCAGCAATTGTTGATCCATAGTTCACCTTTGGATAAAAGCATTTGCTAAATGACTAATTAATAATAATAACAATGGAAAACTTATTTCCTTATAATAACTGGTGAGCAATTTTTTTCAAATGGCACACACAAGCAACAGAACGAGACCCCAGCGCAAGCTGTCAAACAAAGGAATTCCAACTGTACCTCACATTGTTGCTGTCTTCTCTTGCTCACTTTTCAGCCGGAAAAATAAATAAGTGCTCACCACAGATTATAAAAAATACTGCATGGGGTACTGTGTGATAAATGAGAATGTAATGCCCGCCCTTGGGGTGGGATGCTTGGATAAACCCCTCGGGCTTCGCCCTCTGAGTTTATGTAGCTTCCCACCCCTCGGATGGGCATTAAAATTCTCACATCACACACTGCCACATGCATTATTCTCTATTTAACTTACAGTATAAAACAAATAAATTAGTTTAACTCACTTACTTCTGTTATATAAAAGCAATGTGAAAATACTATTCGACTAGGAATAACAAAAAAAATGTTCAAATAAAACAGAAATTAGAAGTATTTTAATAGGCAATACAATGGCATATACAAAGTGTATGTGTATGGTGAACTTCAGTACAAATTCCTATGTTGTCTTGAAACACAATGCACTGAAAAGTACTTCTCTCCATCTATTGGAGTGCCTTAAAATATTTAGATTTATTTTGCAACCAAAACAAGGCACAACACTGTTAGGCCCCAAGGTTTATCTCGTAGAACATTTCCTTGGTTTTTGCATTCCTGCGGGGGATAAGGAGAAAATCTCCTGGGGCCGGTTTTTCAAAACTTTTAATCTGGATAACAGTGATCCGGATTTTATAATCCTATATTTTGTGATCACGATTACTTTTATCTGAATCATTTTGATCATTTTTGTTTTTTCAGAAAATGTCACTGCTGGATTATATTTATCCAGATAACAAATAATCACGATTACGTAATCCAGTTTTTTGAAGTAGGCTAGTTCTTAATAAAAATAAAACTATAAACTCATTTTTTAAGAGGCCATGATTTTTGATATAACCTAATTTAACAAAAAAATAAATTTAATAAATAAGATTGTGGTAATGAGTAATACACAACTGTATTTGATATTATTTTCTTTAACAAAAATCACTTTTAATGTTAGTGCACATATAACACATGCAAATAATGGGTATTTTATTTATGCCTACTTAGCTAAAATTAAATAACTAAATCTAAACTGAATAAAAATAAAACTTTTGAAAAAAGGATATGTGTTTTTAGACATCTTCATCGTCTTCCTCGTCGGTCGGGAGTCCAGCATCTCTCAGACAAGCTTTAATGAGGCATATGTGAAGGCACATGCGCATGCTTTTTTTTTATTTAATTAAAGCTATACCACTAAATACATCTTTTCCTTTTTGCTTGCATGGATACAAAACTTAACTAAATATGTAAATACTATATTATCCACTCTTTATTTGGACATATAGGGTGTGTTTGCTATGACAAATCAAACAAAATATCGATGTTCTATGATAATTTAAAAGCTAAATCCACATCTGCAGTAAAATCAAAATAATCCTGGTATTTTGGTAATCCTGATCTCTTTACATTCTGACAAACCCAATTGCAACAATTAATCATGATTAAAAGTGCGATCGGATTGCCAAAACGAAATCCGGATCACAGTAATCCAGATCGCATTTCGATGTTTTGAAAAACCCAATTGCACAATATAATCCAGATCAAATGCAGAAATCCAATTACCAAAGTTTTGAAAAACCGGCCCCTGGTGATTCTTAGTTGCCCAGATCAGTAAGTGAGTTGCAGCAGTGAGGCTATATATTTACATTTGGCAGAAAAACAGGAATATATTTATTTATTTATTTTTTAATGAGAGTAACAAGGCACCTATATCATTGTTATGGTGAGTTTAAAGCAAGGTACAGACAAGGAATGGATAGGCTCGATAACAACAGATCAAAATTCAGCTCTACCCCAATAAAGAATACATTATGTGGTCTATTTTAATGATCTGAACCAGGGCTTCTGAAAACCGGTCCTGGGGACCCCGTGTTTTCCGGTTTTCATTCCAACTGAGCTCTCAATCACTCAACTAAACCCTTAATTGGGCTGATAATTTGCTTCGTTAGACCTTTTTAATTCTTTTCAGCTCCAAAAAAGATGCAGATTTAAAACTCGAAATCTTCAATTGTTTGTGAGCTAAAAACAAGTAAAAAGGTCTAATTAAGTAATTTATTTGTTCAATTAAGGATTCAGTTGGAGTGAAAACCAGAAAACACAGGGGGTCCCTAGGATCAGGTTTGAGAAGCCCTGAAAACCCTGCAGATCTTTTCAGCACATTTGTATTTAGTGATGATATTGGAGGAGATATTTCATCTCTGCTTGAAAACACCATCAAGACAGGGTTAAAGGGGGTAGTAAAGCCATTTTAGTTTATAACATGTCATAATACAAAATGTCCCTGTTAATCTTAAATAATTTTAAAGCGATATAAACATTACAACAAGGAGTTCTGGTGGTTTCTGTAAATTACCTGTACAAATATACTTAAACAAGCACCATCTATGCAAACAAATATCTACAATGTGCATACACAAATGGTATTTGCACAAATAGGCATCTCCAGAAAAGGAAATACACACACAGTATCTTTATTGTAGGGGTGTGCTCATACAGTACTCGTATTTTCCTCGCAATTACCTTTCACACCTATTTATTCATGTGTTGAATTCAAAACAAGAAAGGCTGCCCTTCCCTCACCTTCACCAATGAGTACAAATCGATGGCAATCAACTTCTGCACTGTGTTTAAAAAGCAGATTAGAGGCGAATTTTCCTCTCATTTGGGGCACTGACATTTTTACAGCCGTACTGCCATACCAAGGCCATAAACCGACAATGGAAATATGTTGCAGAACTAGCAAATCCAAATGATTCATCACGTAAACGTGACATTTTGTTAAACCAACCTACCAGTGTGGAATGGGATATACATTTCTTTGTTGAGTTTAAATCAGAGGTAACAACCATGCCCAGGACGACAATCTCACAATTCACTGCAGAGGGGATGCATTTCTAAGGAAGGTGGGATTTAATATCAAGAAGAATAAAATAAAGACATATAATTGCTTATAAAATATGAATTGGTTTTAGTTTGATCATGACAGGTTCCATATTAAATATCATTGTCAGGTTGTTATTGACTGATAGTAATTGTGTAAACAAGGGAATCCAAGGTAATTAACACATTTTATTCCATTTAATTAATACCTAACAACTTCAAATTTCTTACAGGTAATTACTCTGTAAACATGAGTTTAGGCACACCCCTACTTTATAGATATACCATAATTCATGTACAGTATGCACTACTCAATTTCTGCTGCTAATAAATGAGTAAGCTCAATTATAAATTAGTTGTTTCCTCTCTTGTAAAGGACACCACGTTACATATAAACAGTATCATAGATTCTAGAATAATAAGCATATGAAATATTACAGGAGTGCTCATATTTTAATTTATAAAAGATCATTTTTCAGCACTAATGAATGATTTTGAAAGCAGAATAATTCATTGCATGCTTTTTCTCCATTGTAATCACCTTTTTGCATCAGCTGACAGCAAAACCATAATGTGACTTTCGACAGACTATGAATCAGCCAGCAATCACAACCTCTGACAGCTATACAAAACAGAATGCAAACATCACTGCTGAAAGCTCTTTTCTGTAACCCCAACACATGTTACTTGATACAGTATATTTTATTTAACAACTTTCTTTGAGAAATATACAGTATGGTTTGATTTTGTACTGATGGGAAAAGAAAAAGACTTGTCAAATAGAAGAAAGAATCTTCTGTACACCGTGTATGAATTTAGGAATCACAAAGAACAGAGTTTTCCAGAGTAAAATCATATCGAAAACTAGCTAAATTATCATTTATGTCCCCTGAAACTAGTGCATCGGGAATATCAGTAAAACTTGTCTGCATTGCAAGAATATGGGGAGCCAAAGTGAAAGGCACATCACTGAGAAGCTCAGATATCAGTGGAGCTCCTTCTGCAGTTTGATTCATCGCTTGTGTCGGCTCAACAGATGCTGCAGGTGGATTCACTGCTGTTGTCTGAAAAACAAATGAAAGAAACAAAACAGTCATAGAATCAAACTGGGAAAAAAAGTGTTGACCCCCAACACCAGTAACTTCTGAGGCTGTAGACAGATATTTTGCTCCTCACATTACATTACTAAAAGTGTATACTTGTATGCTGCTTTGTCATCCCCAATGCTGGAAGTGTTTTCACAATAGTTGATTTATTACATGTGTTGAATTTATTGCATTTTTATACATATTCATCCATGTATTGCCATAATTCTACTTCTGATATTTCCATTTAACCACATTTACCAAGAATATTTTCAAAAGGCCCTGAGGAATGACACTTTAAACTACAGTATGTTAAGGCTCAAAATACACAGCTAACTTAGCAAGTCTAAAGAATTTTATACACAATTCATGTACAATGTGATACAAATGGGACTTCCCCTTTATATGAATGTTTATGAACAAGTCAAGCCCAATATCCTAATGTTTTTTTACACATTTCTTTTGCATAGCTATATAATTACCACACAATATAATTACCAACACAAATAGTTTACTTCCTGAAATTCGAAAGACAATTGCTCAAGGTCTTATATTAAGGCCATCACAAGTAAATAGAAGTTCTGTTTCAAAGTGCTTAGTCCAATATGATACGATGACTAATGAAAGCAAATTATGTAGAAACATTCTTTACATAGCAAATTGCCTACACAGTAAAACTCTCTCATTCATATACACATTTACAATGCATATGTTATTATTATTATTATTATTAAATTAAATTATTATTATTAAAAATCCCATTCATTTTTAGTGCTTTGCTCCGGTTCAGTGACTAACTTTCTATTTAAACAATAACTGCACTCAGACACTCAATACAATGTTGCCGTGTCCGGGATTGAAGTACGGTGTGCTGAAAGGCTCAAGACACAGCAATGTGATTAACGCGCGTTAAAATAATTAATCTCTAAAAACATTTACGCGTTAATCGCAGAAGTTGTAACCTAACAGGATATTAAGTTTATTCAGTGTCTATAAAATGCTATCATGCTATCTGTCATGGAGAGTAACTCTGGTTTCAGCCATGCTAAAAATGAACACAAAATAGGTAGATCATTTTTATGATTTTCTTATCATTTTTTATACTTTATCATTTCTGACTACAAAAAAACCCCCCAAAAAAACAACAGGATGAAATAGTCTGGTTAACCGTATTGATGGCATATTAAATGCTTAGATGATAGATATGGTTGCATTCTTGTAGAACTTAAGGATAAAACAAAATACATTTCGACAAGGAATTGCATTAGTTCCATTACTTAGTTGAGGACAAAGTGATTTCAATAATTACTTTCTGATTTATATATAGGCCTACTACGTGATAGTTTGGGTTATTCAGTCTATTTAAAACAGTAGGTAGGTGTTTATTTTTTTTAAATTATTTTTATATAAATGAGAACCAAAACTGTGAGTTTTTTTCCCTTTCACTTTACAACACCATTTCCACGTTTGTTTTATTTTAAGTGTTAAAGTAAAAAATTCTGTTTTCGTTTGCTTGTTCAGCTACAAAAAAGGCACAAACCTCATATTATTACTTTATGAAAAAGTGTCTGTGGACACTGTTTACTGTGAAGAAACGGCAATGGCAAGGAATGGAAAAAATAAAAAGCGGTGTCAACTTTCTGTACTATTTATTTAGGGAATAAACAAAACAACATTTAACTTGAACAGCTATTTGGCATCCTTTGTTTTGTAGTTAATTCACTGGGGTAAAGTAAGGCCTACACAACTTATTGTTTACCCCTGGTATACTTTTCTATTTGAACGTGTTACATATTGTAAGGACTTGCTCTAAATAGAAATGGTGGAAATAAATTATGAGCGAATAACAGAAAAAGATCCAGTGTTTGTATATATATATATATATATATATATATATATATATATATATATATATATATATATATATATATATATATATATATTTTTTTAATGTTTTTATTTAAGCTTAATTTTGAAAAATAATAAGATCAACCACTTTCCCTTATACATACTCATAGTGTGAAATGATCTTGTACAAATCACTCCCATAAACTAATTATATTTGTCTTAGACACTGACAACGTAGAAACCTGTTTTTCAGTATGATAATCATGTTTCACTTCTGTTTTACACATATCTATATATACACATACATATATACACATATATACACACACATATATATATATATATATATATATATATATATATGGCTAAGGAAACATTCTTGTTTTTCTACAGAGCAACGGTATACAAGAACAGTGGATTTACACAGTGTGGTGTACACTCAGAGGCCAACTCCTATCTTCTAATAAACAACTTGCCAATAACTTGTTGGTTACTACAATTTGAAATGTACCACCTAGTACCCTTCACTTACAAATACGTGTGGAGTAGTGGTTAGGGCTCTGGACTCTTGACTGGGTCATGGGTTCAATCCCAGGTGGGGGACACTGCTGCTGTACCCTTGAGCAAGGTACTTTACCTAGATTGCTCCAGTAAAAACCCAACTGTATAAATGGGTAACTGTATTTAAAAAATAATGTAATTGTATGTAAAAATAATCTGATATCTTGTAACCATTGTAAGTCACCCTGGATTAGGGCGTCTGCTAAGAAATAAATAATAATAATAATAATAATAATAATAATAATAATAATAATAATAATAATATATGCGTTAAATCAAAACACATGGTAAACAGTAAATTGCAGGCAATGGCTTTGTTAATGATAAATGTACATTTCAGCACAACGCTGCACGGTTTTAAAGATGTGGTGGGGGCAGCCGATGCTGACGAGAATGTTCTTGTCGACTCCAAAGAGATTATAGCTACAAGAAAATCTTCGGGTCCCGGCCAAACCCTTCAGTGCACATTGTGCGCAACTATGCTGTGCCCTGGTGGTGTTTGTGTTTACAAGAAACAGATTTTTTTCCCCAATCCCCAACTATTCCAGACACACTGCCCTTTCAGTTTGAGCTATAGATCTTAACAAACATTTCCAAATATATGACAAATGGGGCATCAAACTCTCTAGCAATTGTTCAACCATTTGTTCTAAGAGAATAACATTTTACCTAAAAATTATAAACCATCAAGTTATTGTCTAATTCCTTAATGCAATTGCATATTACAGGTCCTGCTACAGTATTATTTACTATGTTTTTACAATAGCACAAATTATCCACTCCTTGTAAAAGAAAAGAATAACTTATCACCATGAGTGACATCCACATAGAAAAAGGAATGTATCAAATAAGTACGTACAAGCAGACAGCCAGGGAGGTACAGTATCTCCAAATATCCAGATTCTGGCACTCTCAATAACAAACTTCAATGTGGAGTGTTTATTTATATACAAAAGAAGAACTGCAAAAGCATATTTAAAAAAAAATACATATACACAGTAAGCTTGATTTGTGAAGCATGGTGGTAAACTGTGTGGTTTTTGGTTGTGACAGTTTGTAGCTGTCCTGAACACCTGCAGACTGTTGTGTAAAGATTCTACTTTAACAAACACACACGCAGAGAGCTACAGTACTACTGCAGGCATAATTGAACAGAAAACTCTGTGACCTTCAGGCAGTGGACAGATTTCATGTATGAAATGATCTTGAGACAAAAACTGACGTCTAAATAGGAATAGATTGTGTAAAGTCTGGCTACTACATTATACCAGGAGATCTGTCTTCACAGTATGTACATGAAAAACTACTTCATTATTATTTATTTGAAGTGCTACAGTATAGTAGTTCAGCCACTTCACATGTAGGGTTTCACTTGATCGTACATCTTTTCCTATGGTAGATGTAACACTTTCTGTGTCTGAAAAAAAAAAACTAAAAAAACATAATGTGATTTCTACCTGGCATTTGAAAATATTTATATTGATTGGATAATGGGTCATTTTATTCCCCATGCAGAGTTGCATAAACTGAGAACTTACTTTGGTTTTTTTACATTTTGTTTTTTGCACAAGAAAATCCTATGTAATTATGTAAGTATGACAAGACTAGAATATATGTGTTTTCACCAAGGTGTCAGTCAATATTACAGTTAGCTGGACATTTCATGAATTTAATACAGGAGAAAGCAAAACAAATAATTATTTCTATTAAAAGGATGCACTTATTTATTTTTTTACTCTGAATAGAAACAACAAAACATGTTTGTTACACTGCATTAACATCTTTCTAAATACTTACCCCAAATCCCCTGTGTAATATATGTTGCCATCTAAATAGTAGGTTATAAGTATAAAGTGCAAATTTCATAATAATCAAAATGATTTCTTGTATTTTTTACTGTGAGATGTGTTCTCTGTTTTACAGACTTTAATTCGTGACCTACAGTAACAAACTTGTCATGCTTAATCAGTTCTTGCTGGATATAAAGTGAATCATTAGAAGGGGGAAAATAAGCTGGAAAAGATGCTAGCAACAAATCTACAATGTTATTAGCTTTTAACCTGTAGACATGTAAAACAAAAAAGGTGAATTGGCTTTTGCCAGGTGCAGGTTTGGATGTAGAATTCCTGCTTGTGAAATTTGAGAGGACGACTAATCTTGATAGAAGTTGAACGTCAACTTTAAAACAATTCTTAAATAACGGCATTCACTTTTACGTGATTGTATTTAACAACAAATATATATATATATAATTTACCTGTGAAGGCTGTATTAATACATTTGATCCTTGTTGAACATGTTCCATTCTTTGCATGGTCTGCCTCTGTTCTTCTATTGTTTCCCCTACAAGAAGAAAAAGAGATATAGTAGTAAATGAAAATTATCAAAACTATTTCAAATACCTCCCCTTCTACATGTGTTGATTCTTACTTTTCTTACACTTAAATTACTTTTCACATTGTTCTCTCTATACAGTGAGTTGAGCTTACTGTTTTCTAATGATGATGCCCATTTTTCATCCCCAAATTTTCCCATCACAAATATTTTAAGAGTTTAGACAATGAAATCACAGAGTTAGAATACTGTAGCTCAGTAGTATCGTAGAATGAAGAGACTGGATTGTGTAAGTGCAAGCACATAGAGTATCCATTCTGGAGTCTCAAGACTGATTTAAATCAATCCTGGAACAATTATCCTGCAACATCCTGTTCTGCAATAACTCTTGTATGGTATTGATTAATTGAACATGTAGTTAAAAATTGTATTTATCTGGTTAATCTTAACAAAAAACATGTAATATATAAAAAAAGAACGTTTTAAAATTTATAAAAAACACATTCTGTAACTATGTACCACACTATCCACACAAGACAAAAACCTGTTGTAGCCTAAATAATATAACCATATGCAGTACAGTACGCTCAATTCAGGAAAGCGCGCACGTCACATCTATGGTCTGACATATTTTCATTAAATTAGTTAAACAAAAACAACAAACAACAAAAAGAAACAGCATAGTACATTTTAATCCTGCCTCTTGATAACCTTACTAAAGGACCACCAAGAATCATTAGATGACCTCTCGCTGTCCCTTTCTTTTTCCTCCCTCACTGTCTCCCTTTTTCAAAAGCGATCAGCTCTCCATAACAAAAAAGATTAAGCACTAAATAATGTTTTCTTAGGACAACAAGTCAGTAATATGGATTAAATTAGGGATAAACAACGATAAGGGTTGAGACAGTAAAAATAATGAATTATTTTGAGTGCCATTAGGGACGAGAAACTGGATTATTTTTTTTTATTTTTTTTTTACTGATTCACATTCACACTTGACATTTATGCCACTTAAAACATTTCTTCCTAATTGATACTTGTTCAATAATGACATTCAAATGATTGTTAATTTAGTAATTGGATTTGTTTTTTTGAATAGGCTACCTGTAACATAAAATAAGTACCGCTGTTGCATTGTACACATTACTGTACAATGTGAAAATAATAAAACAATATTTAATTGAAAATTATTTTAGCACCTTTTTTTAAATCATAACCTACTTAACTACTACACAGTTAACACAATAAGTACTGTATTTGGATTCGAATGAAAAAATAATGTACTACCCTTTCTACAGGTGTTATGAAGTCAATTGAACATGTAGTTAAAAATTGTATTTATTTAGTTACTCTTAACAAATATTTTGATTACAGTATGTCAATTTATTTCACAAATATGTCTTCTCTCGTATAGGCCTACTTCATATTTCGTCTCCCTCTCTACACATCATTGTTGCGACGAAGCCACTCAACAGCTTCTTCATTGACACTGGCCAAGTCCTCATCTTGGGTTTGTGGGTGTACTACACATTCTAGGAGGTGGTCAGCTGTCTGCAGTGCATCACCACAGTTACATATTGGGCTGTCCTTCAAACCCATCTTATAGAGTGGCATTGAAGCGTCCAGCTCTAGAGCGAATCCTATTTAGTTTAGTCCATAGGTTTCAGGGAAGCTTGTACCCAGGTGGATAAGATGTTGGGCTACCTAGAAAACGCTTGAGACGAGAATCAGCATCATCCCATTTTTTTGGTGCGTTTTTCACGTGCCCATAGGGTGCTGCTCCCACTTCCACACCGTTGCAACAGTCCTTTTGCCTCCTGTCTGAAGGTGTTTATTGACTTTAGCATCTTATATAAGGGTTGCTCCACAGCTTCACGAAGCAGGTGCTCCTGGTTTTGTTGAGCACGCTTAGCAAAATCAAGATTTGTCTTCTGCTTTCTTAGTTGTGGAGGTAGTGTGCCTGATAGTATTGGCAGCATGTCGACAGGAGTGTATATTACACACCTAGTAACTATTTCCATTGCTGAATTTAGGGCAACGTCAACTTTGTTAACGTAGCTACTGCGCCCCCATGCTTGACAGCAGTATTCAGCAGATGTGTATACTAGTGCGAGTGTTGATGTCCTCAGGGTAATGAAATTGGCTCCCCAGGTGGTTTCTGCCAATGATCTTATCGCACCAACGTGAGAGTTGACCTTCTTGGATGTCTTCAATAAGTGTTCTCCGTAGGTAAGGCTCCTATCCAGAGTTACTCCCAGGTACACTGGGTTGTCTATGAAAGGAAGTTAATTTCCATTCAGGTCAATCTTGATCCTCTTGCAAGCCATCGCATTATTCAGATGGAGAAACAATGCCGTTGTTTTTTTTTTTGGCTAAGCTTGAGTCTCCATTGATGCAGATAGGAGGATATTATATTCACGTTCTGGGACAGTGCAGTTTCAATTGTTGGAATGGATTTTCTAAAGATGGACAAGGCCAAGTCATCTGCATAGGCATACATTTTTGCTGTGGTGGGTGGAATATCAGATATATAGATGTTAAAGAGGGTTGGTGCAAGCACTGATCCTTGTGGTAACCCACTGCACAGACATTTAGGTCTGCTTTTATCTCCTCCATTAGTAGAGAGGATGAAGGACCTATTTGATACTATGTTATATCAAAGCCACCATCCTTCTATCTGGAATCATCTTGAGTAAATTGTGCTCTAGTCCTTTCAGCCATACGGTATCATATGCAGCTGTTAGATCCACCAACACAGCGCCTACTTTTTCCCTTCTTTGAAAGGCATCCTCAACGTCTTGAGTAAGTATTACCACCTGATCAGTGGTACATCGGTTTTTACGGAAACCTGCTTGTTCTGGTGGTAACCGTGGATCAACAATGTCAACAATCTTATTTAGGATCAGTCTTTCCAACAGTTTATAAACAACTGATAGTAAAGATATCGGTCTGTAGTTAGCAGGATTGTCAGCATTCTTACCTGGTTTGAGTATTGCTATCACATGGGCTCGTCGCCAGCATTGTGGTATTTTGTTGTTTCGCATGCATGATGACAGGAACTCCATCAGCCAGTAAATCAAGCGGGGCCCCATCATAATCAAAAACTCTGGGTTTGTGGGGTTTAGTAGTGGCTATGGCAATTTTCATTTCAGATTCTGTGAACAGTCCAGTGAGATGACGATCTGCAGTAGGCTGATGTTTCATTGCAGTTGTTTGATGTTTGATCTCTCTGGAAAAATTCTTATCAGAGTTTATGTACCTGCTACTTGAGATCAGTTGTGCTGCTATTGCGTTTGCTTTCACAGGACATTGTTGTTTAGTCTTGCCTGCTCCAGTAAGCTTTTTTATTGTGTTCCAGGCTTTCCTGCTGGTATGTGTGAAATCAGTATTTATGTTTTCCATCCAACAATTTCTTTTCATGGTGTTAATATGGTCTTGGAGTCTCTCTGTTGTCTCTGTAATCATGCTACTATTATTTGAAGTAACGATTGTTTGTAAACAGTTGTTGCAAGTTTGGTCCCAGCAGGAACTGTAATTTACCCTGAAGCCACTTGGTATTGTCACCTTGGCTATTTCTTTCACACCTTTGACAAAAGCCTTGTAGGTAGAAGCATAATCTTCCACATTGGTCGGGTCTGGTAGCCCATCTACTAGCTGCTGTTTTGCGGAGGAAGTCAGGCCAATGCGCTTTTCTGAAGTTCCATCTAGGAGTTTGACGGGTCTCAGTGATTACCTTGAGACAGTTAGTAACTGTGATGAGGGATGGACGATGTTGTGATAATGGGAAGTTTCCTAAAGTGGTAATGCTCATCTGTGATGTCATACCAGCATACCAAGTTATGTCAGGGTTGGTCTCGGTCTGCCATCTGCCTGAACGGAATGTTCTTGCCTGTTTGGGGTCATGTAGCAGATCGATGTTGTTGGTTGAAGCCCATCCACAGAGGATGAGGCCATCCAGAGTGTTCTCGGCGTAACCCCATTCACCATGGTGGCTGTTGAAACCACCTGAGTAGATTGCTGGTGTTGGCAGGACAGGAATGTCTGTGGGTTGGCATCTCTCTAGGTGGTTTGTACACATTCATGATGTTATAGGTCTGTAGTTTAACAGCCCATTGTGTTGTACTACCTGCTGGGGATGTTTTAGGATTTTCAGACTGTGCTCCAGATTTAACAAAGGTGGCGAGACCGTGATGTCTACCTGGTACATAGGCAGCCAAGTAGTAGCCTCTGAGCTTTAGTTTGGCAGGATCCTCTATGTGAGTCTCTTGTAGCAGTACAGCAACTGGTTGGTATTTAGCCGTCAACTGCTCCAGAACAGTGCTCTTGAAGGACCCTCTGTGCTTAGTTGGATGATACATGCGCCACTATCCCTTTGGAGAGGGTCGGGTTGGCAAATATATCATGCAAACATACCAAATAAAACATTTCTTTACACTGAAAAAACAGTACACAATACTGGTACACTAATTCATACTGAGGGCCACTCTGTTCAACAATAGTATGTAAATACTGTACAATGCAAAACGCTGTCTGATTCGCCAGTATTTCAACCACAAAGATTAGAAGACTTATTAAAAGCAAATGTACATTACATCACCATCTAGTCTTGATATGGATCTCTTTAGAAAATGTCAGCTGCAAAGTTCTATGCTGCACTGAGATGTTTCAAATTTGAACAACTTTAATTCATGTGGTTCATCAATCATAGCACAATATAGCACTGTAGCTACTGTTTCTACAATAAGACAGCACTGACTAGGGATTGGCATTTCCATATATGTTAATATAGTACAGTAGGGTAGCATATTGTAGATTTACTACCAATATTCTGAAGAAGTACTGTACTAAACATTTTGACTGGATAATTTTTATATCAATAGCCTAAAGTGACAGATTTTTTGCTCCATTCATATAAGGATAAGAATTATAATTACTGAAGTTACAGTTCTGTAGGAAATATCTGTATATTTATAAAATGTTTAGCATGGATAGTACACAGCACTTTCTTATGGAATGACTAGAGGTTAAACCAGTGCGGCAGTGAAACATTTAATTTTTTATTGAACATCACTGTGTACCAACTAATTTAATGATCCAACAGTATTGGCTCTAACATTAACATTATTTCACTGTATTGTATTTAGTAACATTATTAAGTTGATCAATAAAGCAGGCCTGGGGGGATCCCACTATAACTGTAGAGTGTTCTGTATCATTGATATGGTCAGAGGATACATCAATTTGGTAGTACAGCTTGAATTGAGAAATGTACAGATGTACAGCATGCCAAATATGAGGGTAATAACTTAAAAGTATACTGTGTAGGTCTACTGTATATACAACAGACTCTTAAAAAGACACCTGACCTCAGTAAGTCAAAGGTCAGTGTCAACACCTGCAGGGTTTAACCCTGGAAATATGAAGTCGCTGCACCACACAAGGCGATAGTAATATTAATTCATTATTTTTAAATCAAAGTTAATGTTACAAAACTTAGCTCATATTGTGTGAGTGCTTAAGAGACACTGAATTGATGTTGTTTGTTTTTCTCCTTTCAAAAAATAAGTAAATGCTTTGAAAATGTGCCCCATAGCCTCTGAGATAAAAGGCCTTGACGGTATCACTGTAAGGATTCTGTAAAACTATAAATATTTGCGATCAAAATACTTTGGCGAATCACACCCATAAAACCTATTTTGTGACAGAAATGTTGGTGACCTGTTGCTATATGAAGTATGTATCGTTAGTGGAGTTTGATATTTGTGCCATTATAAAAGGCTCGCAAATATTTATGGCTTTACAGTATTAGCAATTATACAGTACACAAAAGTCAAGCTCCAATACTCCATCTTGTGGTGGTCAAGGTAACTGCAGGTTGTTTTTCTTCAGTAAAACTACCCAAGGGGATTACACTGGATTACCAAATGTGGAACAGCAGACCTTAGCATTTGAACACAACAGCCAGCCACTTTCTTTCCTCAATAACTCAATTAGTCGATTTTCTAGGCATTTTTGTGGGGCCCTTAAAAGGGGGGTGTGACGTATGCGCTGGTGTATCTAATATTAAACTACTGCACCAGTGCCACAATGGGATTAATACAGCCACAGTTATGTCTCACACAAACCTAACTGTCAACAACACGATTTACTTGTTCAGGTCATGTTGCTAGGTAGAAACACAAAACTACAGTTCTAATTAAAAGTTTTAATTTCTTACTCAATACCCTTAATCATTTTGAATGTTAAATGCAAGCTTTCAGGCTCTTGACTGGCCTCTCGAAAATGTCACAGCTATGCTGCTTCACTTAGTGTTAACACAATAGACTGGATAAAGTAGGACAGTAAGAAAAACTGCCTCCCTCACACATTCGTCGCATGACTCTTCCAATCTAATTTCCAATCAAACCTTGGTGCACTTAAACTCCTCGGTTAGAGCTGAGACTGGCAGCTGCAGTAGCCCTTTACCATACAGTCCCACTCTACTGAGGCAGCGTAATGCAGAACGCGTAATGGAGAAAGTTCAAGACCACAGTCACTCTACCCAGGAGCGGTCGTCCTACCAAAATCTCTCCAAGAACAAACCGGAAAATCATCAAAGAAGTCACAAAGAACCCTAGAGTAACATCCAAGGATCTGCAGGCCACTCTTGCCTTGGCTAATGTGAGTGTTCATGACTCAACTATCAGAGAATGGTGTTCATGGAAGGATAGCCAGGAGGAAACCACTGCTCTCTAAAAAGAACATTGCTGCCCGTCTGAAGTTCGCCAAAGAGCACACAAGTCTTGTGGATGAAAAGCAGGTATGTCTTGGCAGGGTAGGGGTAAAATTTCTCCCTGTCAAAACACGGGGGAACGTGGCTGGAGCTGTGAATTGAATTAATTAAATAGGGTGATCATGTGTGTTAGATAGTAATGATTAGCGTTAATATTGGTGAAGGTACGTGTTTAGTGTTTTCGTGTACCGTGCTGTCCCACCCTTTGTTTACGTTTGGTTAATGTTTTCTGTAGTGCTTGTCCGTGTTATTTTTGTTCCACACTCCGTGAGTTTCTGTCTCTGCTATTACTATCGGGGCTGGGAGGCTACCATGCCACAGGCTTCTAGGCCAAAACAATTGGTCGCCAACTCCAATTGTTGGGTGCAATTATATTCAACTGCTTAAAACACTTGCTAAGACACTAGTGATACTAAAACAGTAACTTAGTGTCTGTTTCCTCATTCTGGTGAATGGTTAATCTATGCAGCTGATGACTGCAATGAACTCAACATATTTAATTATATTTGAGATATTTTATGTGTTGTGTATGGAATTGGTGACTGCACCTTTAATTGTGTACAGTTATAATATGGGAAATAGCATGCTGCAGCTGGCACTCAGTGTTAGTTAGTGAAGTCCTGATCTGCATGTAACACAGATGCTCTTATGTTTACATGTTACTGTTTATTTTTGCAGTAAAAACAAGTTTAAGTTTCAGTGAGTTCATTCTGTTATTTATGATAGTAAATACACCACAGCAAGCACACTGTCATACATTTCAGATATTTCCAAACCTTTCTTTTTCATTACCACAATCTGAGAGCTAAATTTAGTAAATGCCGTACATTTCATTTTTAATTCCCAAAATGTTTGTTTTTTTCCCCAGTAGTACACTTCCTAATTAGTCACAGGTATGTTAATGCATTCTGCTGTCACTGTTCTTAAAATGGTCAGTTTGAAAAATAAACTCTGTTTCCCTGCAGCAGCTGATCCTGCTTTAGTACAAAATTCAAGCTACATTTACTGCTTTTCATTATGGTAACATTTAAATTACTGTGTTTGCTTATTTGGCTAAATAGATATTATCAGCTCATCATTTAAGTAGGGAAGCTGCTGTGCAATTAAATCATCCTCAAACCCCTGATGGTAAACAACATCATCTAATCTATTACATCTGGGATAGAGGCGGCTGTACAATTTGACTGGCGAAAGACACCATTAGTTTATTGGAGTTCACAAAGAAAACTATTTTTCAGATTGATATGGCAACCTTTTCACTGTACTGTAGCCCTTCATTATAATTATTTTGTTTATTTTAGATGTACAGGGAATTTTGCTAATGGCATGTGTGCAACACACAAACCTGAAGTGTATTTTTATTTTCTGTTGTTCTTGTTCTAAGTTTATTGAAATTGTAAATGTTAAGCTAAATGTTTACACAACAGTATTTACACACATTTGGTCATCATCACAACTGTTTCATGAAACTAGGTTACTGTATTCTGCTGGTGTTAATACAGCACTTCTGGTATTTGTGTTCGGTCAGATTGGCAGGGTTTCCATGGAAAAATGTAAATGAGTCTCACCTTTTTCTGACACTATTTTGGAACTGTAGTAACTTGTGGGTAATTTAGGTTTCCATGAAGTTTTTTGGGGGAGAGACACTCTCCTTCCAAATGCAAAAATACAGGAAGATAAATTTAAATGTTTCTGTCCGAGTTCCAAAAAAGCAAGGGAAAGAAAACAAAATCCCAGACATAGCGTTACACAAATACCAAAAAATAATTTAAAAAATGCTGACAGCTACTTCCATCAGATCTCAGTTGTTAATAAAGAATAGCTTGGTAAGACCTTTAGTTATAGCAGAAAGTTATGTTATGTCGCAAACAGGCTCTTCAGAAGCATGAGGAATGTGTGTGTGCGTGATATGTACATGTTACGTCACACTCTCACAGAAATGGAGAGAGGATTTGGAGTTTATAAACTGTATGCAAACCCTGCATTGTTACCATACTTGCACTACATTTGCAACATTTTTTGGGGTACAGGCGTCTAACCCCAAAATAATGCAAATATATTTGAAATGTTAATGGCATCTTAGCAAGAATACATTGTCAACAAATTGGTACCAGTATAACTTTCATTCACTACTACATTATCTGACAATTCTAAAAATAGTTCCAGTGGCTGCTACTTACCTAATAGCACAAATCCATCTGCTTCCTTCTCAGGAGTCAGCTTCTTGGAGTCTTTACGAATTCCAAGAAAATTAAACATTTCACCTTATTATCTGTGACCTGTAACCAAAGAAGCAATCATAATCAATGTACTATATTCATGCAGCATATTGATGGCTTGGATACTTAGAAATCTATTTACCCTCCCCATGGATGTACTATTTACATTGAACTGTTGAACCACATAGGGGCCTACTGAATTATCAAGTGCATGAATAGTTTGGTTCATACTAGTCTTCCTTGACATGGCTCCATTTTACTTCTTCATCTGTATTTAACACATGCTATTTAATCTATAGGATGCTGTATGGTCCAGCGTTTAAAGAAACGGGCTTGTCACCAGGAGGTCCCCGGTTCAAATCCCACCTCAGCCACTGACTCACTGTGTGACCCTGAGCAAGTCACTTAACCTCCTTGTGCTCCGTCTATCGGGTGAGTCGTAGTTGTAAGTGACTCTGCAGCTGATGCATAGTTCACACACCCTAGTCTCTGTAAGTCGCCTTGGATAAAGGCGTCTGCTAAATAAACAAATAATAATGCCCTGATTCTTTCCAGTCCCCCTTGTCCGCTGATTTGAGTCTTAAGTTAAAATAAGTAAATAACCCCTTTAAAAACAGTTCCAACTTATCTGTGCATCATCAGTTATTCTAATTAATTACACGTCTGTGAGTATGAAAAATGTATTCCGGTCATTTTAATAATTTAAACATCTGGGTTTTAAATATAAACAGAGCAGTGACAGTTTCAGGTCATTTTAGTCTTCGGGGTTGACAAAGTTGCATAATTGAATGAGGCCTCGTTTAATTACAAATGAAACATGAATGCACGGACTGCATATAATGTACTTTAACGTGGATTCAAATATTTAAATTCACTAAATTAGTTTGATTCAAATACGCTTAAAATAATGACCGAAAAGAAAAACATGTTCTCAGCTCGGCCTTTCCCTTGCCAAGCAAACAAAACAGTACGGTACTTACACAGTCGTGTCTATATTTCTGAGCAAACAACAGCTTTTAAGTATTGGAAGGCATACATCTATCTTTCTATTAAGCGGTTTCGGCGAGTTATCTATATCCAGTTTTGGTTGCTTTTAATGCTTTCTGTTTTAATTAAATGAAGTTCGATTTTATGTTTTGCTTTCTTTTTAAGTCGTGCTACGTCTCTTGTTTACAACAAACTTCCTGAATAACGTCACAGGCTTGAGCACGTGATAGATTGCAATATTAGGGATGGTCTACAAATTCCAAAAAATAATAATAACAGTTACAGTATAAATGTTTTACAAAGCTGTTTCTAAAATGTAAAGCATCTATATATATATATATATATATATATATATATATATATATATATATATATATATATATATATATATATAATTTCATATTATGTTTAAAATGTATTCAAGTCACCCTTGCTCAGTGATAATTGGATCAATATTTAATGTACCCTAAATGCCTGACAAGTGGTGAAACAAAAAATATTAATGCCGACCAAGGATAACAAGATAGAAAATTAAATCAAATCTATGAAAATTCCTCTGGGCTGGCTTGTGAGACCCCGATTAAAGGAACATGTTGGGCAGGGTTAGGTTTTGGGAGGGAGCTGTGAAGAGAGAAGGATATGAGTTTCTGCACAATGCATGTGTTGAAAGTATATCTGTAACATTTAATTGACGGAATCATTTATGGTGTGCACTGCACTGCAACTGTTTCTGCGAAATGCAAATTCGCCACAAGAAGTGAGAGATTTCCCAGCGCATGTCATTTTTTTCCCTACCCTTATTCCTGAAGAGACACGCCTCAATGCAGCTAGGGGCGTGATGAGGGTGTGCTTTCAACTAAGAGACTGCTACGATTGGATACAAACTGAGAAACTGGGTATCGCTGCAGGCACACCATAGAACGGTTCCGCAATTTTTTCTTGCCAGGACTTTTTCCCTTACAGGACAACAGGAAACCGTATGTGGAGTAGCGGTCTCATTGGTCATCCTTGAAAGCCTCCACCGATTGTTGATTCGCCTCTTTGTTTGCTGAGCAGCTCGATTGGTTGCGTTTCAGCCCATTCTGTTTATTTGATTTATTTGGCGGGTTTCTGTTAATTTCAGTTGACTGCAGGATTTGGAACGGTAATTAGTACCTAGATTTCATCATCTCTTTTGAACATTATTTTACTTTCCTGATATGAAGTCATGTCGTTGCCGAAACAAAACAACAATGTATTTGAGCAATAGCTAGTTTGTTTATATATATTTCTTTTTTTACTGAGAAATACTATACTGGTATGCAAATGCTGAAATACTGTTTCAGACCTATCAGTCGATTATGCCTGATTTTAATTTTTAAACATACAAATGATCAATTGTTATTTTGGCCATTTTATAAACAGTACTTTTATTAGGACGTTGTTTAATGGGGTTTAAAAAATACAAGAGATTCTTGTTAACTGCATAGCCCGTTTGCCTTACATTTGGATATCATTTACTAGCATTTTAAATTACTAGGAACAGTTACGTGAATGTTCATAAGAAATATTTTAAAATGCAATGCACTTAACTAAAAATATACACAAACTATTATCATGAGTATACAGTAGGTCTAAATTACGTACAGTAGTTCCTTCATTGTAGTAATTTAATATTAACCTCCTTTGGTTTAAGAAATGTGTATTTAAATGTTTTACATTCAAGTAACAAAGAGGTGGCATGGATGGACTTTGTCCTGCGAGGGAAGCTTGTCCTCCCAGGAGTGGCACGGGGCTTGTCCTGAGAGGGATATTATTATTATTATTATTATTATTATTATTATTAAGAAAGTGGGGACTACATATTCTGGAAATACTGGTGGGTTGTTTATTTTAGGGGCACTGTTTAACAGCTAGCAATAATCTTGCTAACACAAGAACTGCACTGTATTTGATATGTTAAAGTAGACAATAATGAATAATCACTTCAAATTAAACCAACCCTTTAACTTTATAAAATACAAGTGAAAAGTTAGAAGTGATAAAAGTTACTGTAAAATAACCAGACTCTACATAACATTTGGACCAATCAGAATACATAAAATAGTATGTATTCTAAATAACATTTTACAGTAGTACCTACGTAGCGGCTGGTCATTTTACAGTCATGCAGCATAATTAGAAGAGTAGCCAATCACCTTCGGGATAACATCTTTAATTTCAGACATTATTATTATTATTATTATTATTATTATTATTATTATTATTATTATTATTATTTAGCAGATGCTTTTATCCAAAGCGACTTACAGAAATGAAACTAAATATTACAGGCAACATTACAGATTGCTAAATATTTTACAATATTACAGGCAGTAAAAATCCAAAAATGTATATAAATAGGAATTTACAAATAAAGGTTGAGTAAGTGGGTTTTGAGAAGATGGTGGAAAGCAGTAAAAGACTGAACAGTCCTGAGGATAACTGGTAGCTGCTTCCATGAAATAAGCTTTAAAAACATCAAGAATAAGGAAAATTGCAGTGGGTTTACTACCTCTGAATTAATGCTCGTCTCGGAGGTTCCAGGTCTATCAATCTTTCACTAGACTTTACCCAATGCCAAGTCCATATACTGCCATGAATTGGGTGGGAGTGGCAGATGTAAGGCGACTTTTAATTGGATAATTTATTACACATACTATTTTCTTTAAATTCATTGGTTCTCATTTCATTTTCAGCGATCTGATTGGCCAAATTAGTAACATGTATTAAAGTCAAATTAGAATGTGTACTAAACATTTGAAAAGTGTACTAAATAACATGTTTTTGACCTGGATGGCCTCCATACATTTGCATACCTCTCTACGTTCCCGCTAGCCGCTCGCCACAAGCAAAGCGTTTTCCTTTGTGGCTCAACTGTTTTTCACCAAGATCGCCACGGTGGCGAAGGCTTTGAAAAATGTACTTGTGTAAGACTGCCCGTGCGATTACTTTCAACGTGTGCTGGTAGATGATCAATACAGACTGTTTAGTTTGATTTTATTTCACCCAATGAAAGCCCTTTAGCTTGGTCACGTAAAATGTATGCCACAGACGTTGTGTTTGGCGGGAGGACAGAGGTTCTTAATTTCAGCAGACGGCGCTGCTTGTAATTAAAAAAAAAAAAATGGCATGCAAACGGAAAAACTATAGACATGTTTAAAAAAAAAAAATTGTACAGACAAATGATCAGAATCATGTTCCGAAAGATGTAGCCCAAGGAATACCAACCATGTACACACAACTGCCTTGCACTTCGAATTAATGCACGGATATCACGATCCTGGAGTATGCGCTTCCTCCCACTGTTGTCCTTTGCTGATGATGTCTTTCCCTCGGAGTTCCATGCCGACATCACCTTAGACACCGTTGCTCGTGAAACATCAGCAAGTTGAGCTGTCTTGGTCACTGAAGCTCCTGCAAAACGCGTCCCAACAATCACCCCTCTTTCAAAGTCACTGAGGTCTCCTCTTGCAGCCATGCTAGCCATAATTATAGGCAACCAGGCCTGTCCAGCATTTTTATACATGACCCTAGCATGCTGGGATGTTATGTGCTTACTTAACGCATGAGCCACACCTGTGTGGAAGCCCTTGCTTTCAATATACTTGGTGTCCCTCATTTACCCAGGTGTTTCCATTTTTTGTCCACTACCTGTACACTATTAGCACTGTCCTGCAGTGGAAAGAAAACTGCGTCAAAGTCAAAATAATGTAAAGGATTATGCAGTACATGAATATCTCTGAAAAACCTATTCAGAATTTAGGAAATCTGTAATGACGTTTTATCATGTGTGACTAAGTTTGGCATTTATTAAATGGGAATCAGAGTTATAGTGCACTTTACATATATGGTTTATGTGTATTGCAAAGGGTAGGGTCTGGCATTTAAATATTTACGTGTTTTCAAATAAAATACACGACTTTTTGCCTTGTGAAACAGTATGTTTAACTTGTTTACAGTATTGTTAAGTGGCTTAAGTTTTTCCAGTGTGGCTAAAAATGTTAAGTTGCTTTAGCCACAGTGGCTAACTAAATGAAAGTCTTAGAGGGAACGTAGCCTCTGACAATTGGTTAGATACAATCTATTGATAACAATCTGTGACGGCAAACCACATCTACAGCATGCAACAGAAACTACAGTTGTACTGGTAGGCATCTGGTATGTAGCGTGTTTTTTGTCATGTTTTCTATAAAATATACACAAATCATATTCACAATCATTAAATAACAACCATGTGTAATACTTCCAGGTTTTACTGTATATTGTGAGTAGTGAAGACAAACAAGGCCCGAGGTTTTGCCCATGTTAGCCCCATTACTCAGAAATTAATATTTTGTGTAACCATGTTGTTGTCAATCATTATGCATTAACAAATTTAGCAACGTGAGTGACTGCAATTTGAAATGTATGTAGCCTACTTTTTCACCATGATATAGTATTTTACAGTACTGCTAAAAAGCATATTGTAGCGATCTGTCCATTTGTGTTTCCCTCCCTGTATTCCTGCTGTTTCTAATGTGTTTACTTCTGTCTGTGTGAATCAGCCTGCTTGATGTGCGTTCTGTGTCTCCCCTGTGATTGGTCCTGTATGTGTGTTCCCATTGTTCCAAAGTGTGCGGCCAAGGACCAATGGAATGGGCTGGACCGGCATTTCTGAGTCGTCCTGCATACCCCCCATGATCTTAGAAGTGCCCCCAGGTGTATTCCTACCCCCGGTTGAAAACACCTGTTCTAACTGAAGAGCTTGTTTGTTTAAGGGTATATAAGAACCTTTTTATTTTATTGTGTTACATGTTCCCATGTGTTGCTACAACTGTTTACATAAGTTGTGTGTTTTGTTTTTTTTGTTTTGTTTTTATTTACATTTTGACCACTTTTTTAAACTTTTAAATTGCATTCCCCTGCCTCAAGATGGCTTCATATGTACCTGCATGGACCTCTCAGAACTGCATGTCCTATCATCCTGCTCCACTGGTAAGCCATCTCAGTTACATATGTGAGCAGGAGGATGATGGGAAATGTAGTTCTGAGAGGTCCAGAACATTTTTCGATTGCAGGGAACACCATTAAGATGGAGTGGGTGTAATTAATCTCCGTGATGCCGCCCACTTGCTTTGATTGACACAGGTGTCTTCGCAGCAACAAAATGTAAAAAGCAAAGGAGAAAAAGAAAAGGGGAGGGAGGAATTTAAATATCAAAGCCACGGCCAAAATTAAATGTAAAAAGCAATTGGGAAAAGTCGAAATAAATGTCGTAATAAATAAATACATGTCCAAATTTATATATATATATATATTAGGGTTGTCAAACGATTAAAAAATTAATCTCGATTAATCGTGCGATTAAGGAAATAACCTAGATTAATTGCAGTTTTAATCACATTTTTAAACAACAAGAGAATACAACTTTAATTAAAGCTATGTTTAGGAAAACAACAAATCCCCCTTTAAATAAACATTTTGTTTAGAAAGAGTTCATTATGAAGTAAAAACCTCCCAAGAAAGCACGATCCCAACTCGCCTCCAGGTTGCTCTTTATTACATTAGGATGTATAGAAAAATTTTTGCTTAGCTTGGATGTTTTTCTTTTTTTACTACTTTAAATATATTGGTTTCAATAGCGATACAGAATACAAGGTATAGAATGCTCAATTTACTTTTGATCACAAATGTTTTTTTTCCAATTCACTTTATACATGCCAACTGGATTTTGCTTGTATCTCATGTAAACACAGTAGACATCCGTGAATTTGTGCAGGTAGGGATCAAAGTATGCCAGAATAAGTGAAAAACAAATTATTATGTATAACAATATATCCCTGTGCCGACAGCCAAAATGTTACATGACATACCTACCGGTATATTATGATCGCTGCTGCGTATTTTGATCTAGTAGTAGTGGTACAGTACAATACAGTATGTTTTTAAAAGTAGCCTACTGTAATAAAGTGCGTATACATCCACTCAACAGGCCGCAAATAACATATTTTTTAAAAAAAGATATGCACTTAAGCACTGTATAGGTAAACTAAATAATTATGACGTGAAAAAATGATGAAAAGATCCAATAGACAAATGTAACTTATACATAAACACATTGGCTTTACTTTCAGAGTGAAACTCAGCCTGTCAGTATCAAAAGAACCATTGGGACGGGTTTTTTGTTTTTGTTTTTGTTTTTTTTTAAATATTATTATTATTATTTTTATTATTTTTAATAAACCCATTCAAAACTCCTGCACATTTGGTGCTTTTCACCAGTATTTTTTTTTACTTTACTTACACTCAACAATGCAGCAGCAAACAATGAAGCACGGAAAGTTAAGAGGATCAAAACAGAGGACTGCAATTAACACGCCTTAAAACATTTTAGCGTTATTAGGTTTTTAGTTAATTGCAGAAGTTAACGGCGATTAATTGACAGACCTATATATATATATATATATATATATATATATATATATATATATATATATATATATATATATATACACACACATTTATGTATGTATTTCTACATTTATTCATTTAAACATTAATGTATTTATTTCAATATTTATTTATTTTTCATTTTGGCATAAAATATCCTCCATAGAGGCTGAAGTAGAGAATGAAGACATGGATATTGCAGAGTGATTGCAAATAATGAATAGACCGTCAGTTACCTGAATAGGTTTTTCCTGATATTTGCTTTAATATTTTGAGGTGTGTGCCAGGTTTACAGTCTACTTTAGTTTACAAAAATGAAAAGGGAACTGTATGTCAGAATCTGGTCAATCTTAACTTTTACCAGTAAACATCAACATTTACCAAATAATGTGGTAAATGTCCAAAATTATGAAGAAATAGATTGCTTTTCAGACATTTACCGGTTAATCTTATGATTTACCAAGGCTTATTGGTAAATGCAGGTATATCATAGAATAATGTATTTATTCCTGCATATAAAATTGTCAGTTAACAAAAAAAACATTAATATTGAAGAATATATTTATTTCTGCATACACATTTTGCATTAAGAAAACAATCACAAATGAGCTTACAGTAATGCACAATTGAGCAATTTAAGCTAGTTCAAGATGGTGCTGAACAATATAGTGATCCACTTGAGTAGAACAACCAACATTCTGGTAAATTTGCATACAAAAATTCACACTGGTGTTGAAGGATATTGTTCTCCAAATATGCAGTAGCTTGATGAAATATAACATTATGTTAAATGCACATTAAATCAACAGAAAATCACACTTTGGTAACTTATGACACAAAACACCACGAAGACAGGCAGCAAATAGATATATTTACTTGCTTATTGCAGCATGGTCGTCTCTTGTTGCACTTGGAGGCAGGCCCCTAGTAATTAGTGGATGGATGGGTATGCATGGCATGGAAATGATGCTGTTGGCAACAATCTATCCTGTGCATTATTTTTACACTGCGTGTGGGTTTAGTTTGCCCAAACTTAATTTCCAAATGATATTATTTGATGTTCTTGTTCTCTTAAACAAATTAAAATGTGTTCTCCTTAAGGAGAAGAATTAGGTCTACATACTTACATTGTTCAAACGTACATCAGCAGTGCAACGTCATTCTATTTTGTTTTTAAAGAAAATGTCAGTTTTAGTACACCAACATTTTAATAGGTAAAGTACCAGCAAGCAAAACTACAGTATGTTACTCCATTAATACATTTCGAAGGAACTGGATTGTGTATTTCAAAAAAAAAAAGTATTTTTCTTAATGGAGCAGTCAAACAAAAACACAGCACATGTGATATGTCCTTGTTCTATGACAACATTAAATAAATTAATTAGGGGTGTGATATGTTTGTATTTTTAATTAATTAAAGACTTATAGAAGAGCTTTTAGAATGTACAGAAAGCACACGCTTTGTGTACTCATATGTCTGGGTTGATTGAATAGCACCATTAAGTAGGAAAAACTATTTTGTAATTGAACCTAAATTAGCTTTGATTTTCACAGTGGATGTTAAATTATTATGTGTATACACGTATACAGTGATTTACTTTAAAAAGCAATACTTCTTTTTCTTGCATTATGATGACGTGACAGGCACAGATTGTATTTCTGTGAAAAAAAACAAAACAAAGATCATAAGTGGATACAATTGAAAATACTACCAAACAAAAAGATAATACTATTATCGGAAACTTTGTGCAAAGCCAACAGACACTGAGTAAAGAGCAATACAGCTACTTCAACTGCCCCATAATTTACTTAAAGGCTTTACTATTACTTAAAGAGTAAGTAGCGGGGTTCCGAAAAATGTAGCGTTACCATTCCCCAACATATTACACTTATAAATTTAAAGTCTGTTTCAAAGCTCTTTTTAAAATGACCGCTCTAGTGCACTGATACTGTAAGGATTGTTGCCCATATTGTCAAACAGATAACACAGCAATAACGATCCTTAATGGGTACGGAACAGAAAAGCTAGAGCACTTTTCTTTCTCTTCCTGCAGTGGTCACAAACGCAAATGTTACCATGGGGCCACCAGGGTGGGCTGTCAGAAGGTGCATGGGCCGCCACCAGACAATTTTACTTTTGTTAACTTTCTGACTAGATTTCCAAACATTTATTAACTACAAGGTCCATGAATTAAAATATATTTGTGTGTGTGTATATTATATATATTTATATATAAAACTAAATCCAGGGCTGGCAATGGAACGTGAAACAAGCAATGTGATTGGTCGAGCAAGATTCCAGCTATCCGTATATTGGATGGATATGGACAGCTGTTGGAGCTTCATCACATTATTAGAAATCACTGCACTGCCTCACAGAATTTAAAGTAACGGTAGCCATCTTGTTCACAGTTACAGATGTACAGTTAAGCTATAAAACTGAGTGACCAATTACCAGCAAAAAAATCTAAAAAAGAAGTAAGTCAACATGTCGATTTGGATGAAGAACAATTAAATTAACTGGAAGATAGCAAAACAAAAAAAATACCCCAAAAAATAAATAATAATTTGCTGTCTTTATGCTCACTCACCCCGACTTTGTCACTTCAACTAATGTATTTTTTGCGGTTTGGTTTGGCATAAGGATATTTAATAAAAAATATATATATTTTGCCCTAGAAATTACTTCTGCTTTTTTTACCCCCAAATTCACTGTTTCACCTGGATTATAAATGCAATAAGGCCCTTCAGGGTGTCCATATACGTCGAATATACAGACTTCTCTGTGGTTGGAGGCACTCAATTTCGTCTCATGTCGCACAACGCTGCGAGGCGTCCATATATTCGTCATATAGGGACACAACATTTAAAAAAATCGTGGCAAAGGTAGCACATCAGTTTCTTGTTGCTCGCCACAAAGCAATTGTCATTTTCGCAACTTTGCTGAAATTACTGTTTTTCTTGCTCCAAACTTCTGACTGGTCGGCATTTTTTTGGCTCCTGGCTCCTCTGATATTTCCACTTCTCTACTATGACTGTCTGCCACTAGTACTAGTTTCTGCCATCGGAGCTGAAGCTTTACCTTGAATTACAAATGTATCCATAATTATTATGTTTTTCTTATCTTCTTAAATTTCTGCCACGCTAAATCAATTGTAAAAAGCTGTGATGCGTTCGTCAGCTACTATGCACGTGCATACTGCTGGGACGCGTTTGTTGGCTAGCAGCTGCGCAGGTGTATGCTGCTGCCTAGCAGCCAGTGTGTCATTCGTGCTTGCTGTGCAAAATCTGTCCAGCAACAGGTGACTCAGGACAGTGCGAGTGGCAGAACAGAAATAAATATTTGATCAATTTAAAAATAAAAGTAATTAACAATGCTCCCGGGCCGCCACAAAAAGCCTTCTGGGTTGCCGGTTCCTGACCGCTGATTTAGAGCAGAGGTTCTCAAACATTTTTTTGTTGACGGACCTCTTTTCAAATGGAATAATCACGCCCGCCCCCCCTCAACTAAATGACAATAGTATATGATATGTGTACTGCGTTGAAAGGTGAGCAATGTTCCTCTCTTTCACACACTCAACTGTCATGGTGTTTGTATCCAGAAATTCTGTCAGTAGCGAGTAGCGGAAACATAGAGATTCCATTGCTCAGTCTAGTTTTCCAAATCTCTTTTCTTCCTAAATGCTGCAATGTTGTCACTCACCTCCAATATGGTTGTCTTGCCCCCTTGTGTGGAGAGGTTCAGCGCATTTAACAGGTTCAAAATGTCTGCCAGGTATGCAAGCTACATTATCCAGAACAAGTCAAAAAAGTTTTTGGCTAGTGTAGTATTGTGCAGAGAAAGAAAAGCCAGTAGCTCTTTGCAAAGCTCAAAAAACGTTTCCAGGACTCTGCCGTGAGATAACCAACATACTTCTGTATGAAACAAAAATTCTTCATGTTCTGCACTGCTTTCTAAAGTCAGCTTTGTAAATAAACATGAATTCACAGGCCTGCCACAGCTGCATTTAGCACAGCGTGTAAATCAGGTTCCATTCTCTTCGATGCAAGGGACTGGCGATGCAACATACCATGTGTTATGATTACCTGTGGGTTTATGGCTCTTATTCTTGCTACAGCACCACTCCTATTACCTGTCACAGCGGCAGCACTTTTCTCCCACTTTTCTCCCACTTGAGCGATTCAGATTTCATGAAATCATCCAATAATTTCAAGATTTCCTCACCGGTAACTCCTGACAGAAAAGTAAATCTTCCATTATTTCCCCCAGCCAAACATAATGAACATAAACTAATAATTGTGCTGCATTACCCACATCCGTTGTCTCATCAAGCTGAATTGCAAACTGCTCACATGCATGTAGCCTTTCAGTCAGTTGACATTTTATATCCTTTGAAAGATCATCTATTCTCCTAACCGTGTTGTTTGAAAGTGGTATGGCCTTCAATTTCTTTGCTGCGTTTTCACTCACCATAACTTCGCACATTTCTACAGCAGCTGGAAAAATCAGTTCTTCCCCAATAGTATGGGCCTTTTTACTTTTTGCAATCCGAAGCACTGTTAAGAAAGATACCTTCAGAGCCCTTTCCGAAACCGATCTTATATTTGTCAATTTAGTTTTCTGTTGACTATTCTTTCTTTCAAGAATACCACGCTGAGTAAACAGAAAAAGTAGATTGGTATGTTTTACTCAGTAGGCAAGCAGAGCCCAGTTTGAGAACCACTGATTAAGAGGACATATCTCAAACCCCAGTGCACTAGATAGGCAATTTGAAAAGAGCTTTGAAACAGACTTTAAAGTTATGTGTAAAAAGTTGTCAGGATGTTAACAATGGAAAGAAAAAATACAGGTACGTTATTTAAACAGTTGTAGCAACGCGTATTTTTCAGAACCCCGCTACTTACTCTTTAAGGTTAGTATACTGGATTTTGTCATATGAACCAATTTTGGAGACTTAATGTTTTATTAATAACATGAAATGACTATTTTCATAATTTCACGTTATTGGATTCTCCCACTATTTCATTCCACAGAAATGAACTTGTCACTGCCTGATCTCGAATCATCCATGACATACAGGCAGCCATTTTCAAAGAAGTGTTATTAGCTTCCTGAGGAATTTGAAGAAAAGTTTTTTACAATTTTAGTGTTTTGTTATAAGGCTCAGTTCTAACAAACAGTACCAGCTTGGACAGATCGGAAATGCTAATCAGACCCCCAATATTTCTCAAAATGCCAAGCAATACCACAGTTCACAAAAAGGGAGAAAAAATGGTACAAGTAATCATGACTGGAAATGAGAAGCAGCACATAACTGTAATGCTCTGTGTGACAGCAGGTGGCCGCAAACTGCCTCCATATGTCATTTTCCTTTAATGCGCAATTGAAGTTGTATCTTTGTAAAAGCATTTTATTTTTTAATCAAATTGTGGGGGGGAATTGCATCTTAAATTCAAGGACGTCTTAAATTTGAAGGAATACGGTAATACATCAGCAATCAAAGTATTGAGAGGTTTAATAAAAAAGTACTCACTTTTAACTGCAGACAGTTTTTAGTTCACTTTGGGCTAATGAAACTTTTTTTTTTCGTTTTGTCTGTATTCAGTGTTGTTGCAGACATTTAGACAATAGTGGCTGTTTTTTTGTTTTTGTTTTTCCTTTATTACTCGATCGGGCTGTAATTGCTTCTAACTGGTGTCTGTTTTCTTTCTCGATCTGTATTTTGCAAAATCGGAAAACAAGCAAATTGTTACCGTGCATCTGTAAACACAACATCAGGTGCATGAAAGAGTGCTGGTTTGATGCCTTCAAACAAAGGGGCAGAACTCTAAAACTACTGGAGCTGCTGTGTAACAGCGGAGCAAACAGACAGCCCAATTTTATTTTCAGGCACAGCTTGTATACAAAACAAGATTAACACTAGAACACAATGTTTGATTGTTGTTCCAAGTGTGTTGCTACTTCGAGAACACCCTTGGCTAAGTTTCTAGCATGTTGCCCTATGTTAAGTAAATAGGATTTTTTTTTTTTCAAACGTAAAAAGTTTAAAGTTTTAACTTTGTAATCAATATTATGAAAGTTTATTATAATATCCTACAATAGAATGTGCTGTGCTACATATCATTTTATTCACGGGAATGTCCTTAATGAATTCACTGTTACAAAAAGGGAGACAAAACCGAATCAAGTAACCAATAATTTTGAATGACCCAATAAGGTCATTCAAAATGATCTAGACAGCATTCAGAACTGGGCAGACACATGGCAAATGACATTTAATGTAGAAAAGTGTAAAGTACTGCACGCAGGCAATAAAAATGTCCATTATAAATACTATATGGGAGATACTGAAATTGAAGAAGGAATCTATGAAAAACAAAATGCTTGGATATATAGTGAAAAGTGTTGAATTTAAATCAAGGGAAGTAATGTTAAAACTTTACAATGCATTAGTAAGACCTCATTTAGAATATTATGTTCAGTTCTGGTCACCTTGCTACAAAAATGATATTGCTGCTCTAGAAAGAGTGCAAAGAACAACCAGAATTATCCCGAGTTTAAAAGGCATGTCATATGCAGACAGGCTAAAAGAATTGAATCTATTTAGTCCTGAACAAAGAAGACTACGCAGCAATCTGATTCAAGCATTCAAAATTCTAAAAGGTATTGACAATGTCAACCCAGGGGCCTTTTTCAACCTGAAAAAAGAAACAAGGACCAGGTGTCACAAATGGAGATTCAATAAAGGGGCATTCAGAACAGAAAATAGGAAGCACTTTTTTACATAGAGAATTGTTGTTGAAGCTGACACCCTGGGAGACTATCAGCATTATTCACCTTACATTTTGAGGTTAAAATATTTTCTTTGAAGCCATTTTCTTCCGCCATAGTGATCATTATGTCACCAAATAACTTATTCAAAATATTCAAAATGCCACAGGCTTCTAACAACCGTTTGAAATGATATTCTGATAAATATGACAGTTACACACCCTACTAAATCCAGGATACTAACCTTAAAATATCATAGCAGTTACGTGGCATAAAATGCAATAACATAACTCAAGAGCTTCAACCACAAAATACCTACCTTTTTTTCTATAACACAATGGTGTTTACAATCATCCTCTGTATCAAAACGGTTCCCATTACCATTACACCCTCCATACCAGAATTTGGCACATGCATTTGCTGTGGAGTCATAGTACCATTTAACAACATACTCCGTACATGTTCCTGGTTCCAAAGTCTCTTTACATCTTAGACCTGAAATAAAAAATAAACAAAAAAATCTACAAGTAGAATTTAGTCAGTTAATACATTAAAACAACAGTAGTTTTTGTTTGTTTCCCCTTGATTTCACTTTGTTTGCAGGGGAGGTAGGACAATGGATGTGAAAATCTTAATATTGAACACATTTAAAGTTGAATGTACACAAGCGTTTGGAAAATACTGTGTGTCTTCTTTCCAGAGGCACACATATTCTTGGAAAGTTGTGGCCTGAGATGGTCCGATTACCTGCAAAAAAGGTTTCCTGGGTTGGTGGGGCTGCTACAGGGGCGATGGAAGTTCTTCTCGATGACGGAGCAATTCTGTCATTTGCAATACCGATCCTGTTCCTCCGGAGGCATGGCTGTGAAAATAAATAAAGAATTGCTGTCTCCAGTCATAAATAGCAACAAGTTTCAAACTCATGCAAGCTTCTTCTGATATACTTTCACCTAGGGGCCTATGTGTTCTTGAAAACTTGTCATTTTAGTTCAAAATAATTATAAATTAGTAAGTCAGTAAGTATTTACACCAAGCCTACACACAGAATCTCGGGTACATCAAGGGAAAAAATATATTTTGCCTAATTTGCATCCAATCCTCTACCAGTAGAGAAATGTTAACCCTTTAAACTTTAAATGGCAGATAGGTGCAAATTGTACTTGTTTGTGGTAGAATGGGGTGTTCAACCTTGCAAATTTTTGTTTCAGAAACGTATCATTTTTTATGTAGTTAAAATAATAATTTCATTGACGGCCAATTTCTTTTTTTTTTTTTTTTAAAGGGATAAAACATCTGTATCTTAAGACACTGTTTAATGTTTAATGTTTGTATTATTTCTATGTGTTATTATGTATTTGATATTTGCACTCTGCCTGGATTGGCACTGATTGTGATTGTACTTTTCTGTAAACCATTGTATGATGACTGGCTTTCTTGCATCTTGTGAACAAGATGTTTTATCTCAACATCTATCTGAATAACAGGTAAGAATTGCTCCAATAGAGCATACAGTTCTTGTTTAGTAGCTGGCATTGACTACAAGATATTTTATATTTCTTTTTTTTCATACTGTAATTGATCAAAGTTCTTGGTTTAATAAAGCAAATCTTTAAAAAGTCAAGAACACATTCACAATTGTGATATGATTGAAAACTGAAAAGGCAAATCTCTTTCCATCAATGCCAGCATCTGAATCTGAATAAATACATTTGTAATATTTCGATCAGTAACTAAATATGCTTTTGAGCTTGCATTTTCAACATCTTTTTCATACTACCTAAAATATTTCCCATCAATATGTGCTGAAAATCTCTAATTCCAAATAACAAGAAGACATTAGCCAAACATTATATTTCTGTAATGTTCTAATAATAAATGAAAATAAAATCTAATACACCAACTATGTTTTCCCAAATTTTTGTATTCAGTTTAAGCTGTCATGCATGTATAGATTATTTGATTTATTTACCTCTCTAGACAGCGTACTAGGTGGCAATGTAGATTTACGGACTTCACTTTCACAGATTCTGCTGAGTAGTTTGCGCTCAAGTGCTGCAAGTTATATGCAGAAATCAAGAGTCAGACATGATTAACCACTAGAGATAACTTCAATCATGTTGCAGAATAGCAGCATGCCCAAAGCTTTCTGGAAACAGAAATCCCTACGATAGTTTATGTAAATAAGGCAAATGTTGTATTCAGTATTTAACATATATTATTTGGTTATATGTATACTCAAATACTCAATTACTAATGCCCGAGTATTCAAGTACTTTAAATCTAAACTATATCAATTATGAAGGATCCTCAAGGGAGTTTATCTACTAATAAGATACATTTTAAACATACCTGGAAGTGTCATAAAGTCATCAATTAGATAAATATGCTCCTCATCTGGATCCGAGGCAATCATATTCATTTCGTTCTTGAAGTCGAGATAAAAGGGGTCGCTGCTGTTCGCTACTCCAATAACAAACATTTCAATGCTGGCTGAATGGGCTTCCCTCACCACTACCTCCAGTTTCACAGAGTCACGCCTGTCTGCCTGTCCATCTGTTATAACTATTGCCACTTTCCTAACCCCTGGCCTGGAGGCCTGGAAGATCTGGTTAGCTTTCTGTATGGCGCTGCCTGTGTAGGTGCCCTCCCCGAGATATGTCATTGAGCGAACCGCTGCCTTCACATCGTCTTGGTTTGAGTGCTGCTGGAGGTTGACCACAACAACATTAATGTGGCTGTACAGCACAACGCCAATACGGGTGCCTTCGGAACTCACAGAAACTCTGTCTATCAGGGTACTGACAAAGTCTTTGACAACATGAAAGTGTTCTGGTCCAACACTTTCCGAACTGTCAATCACAAACACCAGTTCAAGAGGACTTTCTCTACATTTTACACCACAACCTACAAAGTGAAAAAAAAATGATATAATTCAGGTTCCAGAAAAAAATATATAAAATATATTGTCCTACAAATAATTGAATTACAGAAAAATAAGTCTTGTTTCTAACTCAGCTGCTGTCCTCGTTCTTATTGACATCACTAATAGTACTGTGGGTGCACAGGGCTCTAAAATGGGTGGGGTGAAATGGGGATGGGTGTGGTCAGCATGGGACCAAAAAACAGACTTGTCCACTTTGGACACTTCCATGTTCACTTCTGGTCTGGCTCTGCACATTTCCGAATCTTTTATAGTCATTCAGTACCATTATTGCGACCGATGAATGCAGAATGGCTGTGGTGGGGCATATATTGCCTATTTTGTCCTTCATTATTAAATATCCTGGCATCCCTTTATTTATAAAAAAATTAGATATTTAATTACATGCAAACAATTTAATGATAAATCATTTTTCCATTTAAACCACAGTCTAGAGTATGAATACAAAGTACAATCATCTTACCACAGATTTCTCTGATTATCTTGATGATTTCTTCTCTCTAAATTAAAATGAAACAGGATGGAAATACAATTGAAATATACTAGCAACACCTTTCATTTAATTTGTATATTTAAAATCATTTTTACAACAGCTATTTCTTGGTCTGATTACAATAATTCTTACTTACAGTAAGGCCAATATCCCCTTTCTGTCCAGGCATCCCCTACAACATACAGGCACAATCACAACATACAGACGTAGTTATCATTTCCTTTGCAGTACTAATCTAGTATATTTCTGCAGTATGTAATAACTTACTGGTGTTCCAGCTGGCCCAGGCTCTCCAAGTTCTCCTTTGTCACCTTGCCTCCCTCGAGCTCCTGAAAATCCACGGTCACCCTGCCATTTTAAAAAAGCAAATCTGTCAAAAAAACCCTGAATGTGTCTGCATGGTGCTTAGAAATAAGATAACCTGCACCCAATTTAAAACTTCACTCCAATCCAATTTTCTCTTTTCAGTCCTTATTGTATTGAGTCACATTAGCACCTTATTGTTGGTTACAGTATTTTGTTAAATCTTTATTTCAGAATCGAATTACAAGTGACCATGAAGTTGGTAACACTGTGTATATGACAATCATAAGACACAGTCGATTAATGAGGTAACTTTTAAGCCACAGAGTTAAACAACATAAAGAGATAAATAAGGCCATGTTTGACCAAGTGACTTTATAAATTACACAGTAAAACCTCTTTACAGACACCTTACGATACAGTAAACCCCATATGTTTTTTAATGAAGGAGACACTTTGTTGGTTCAGGTCTCCTAATATATAAAACACACCTTCTCTCCTGGGAAGCCTTCGCCTGGTGGGCCCCTTGGCCCAGGCACTCCCTGAAATCCAGGCTCTCCCTATGAACCAAAAACAACACAATGCTTATACATTTCCAAAAGTAAAAGCATAGTGATGTGTATTAAAGCACAGTGAAAGCATCTTAAAGCATAGGCAAGCATTGTAAAGTCCAGAGGTATTATTATTATTATTTATTTCTTAGCAGACGCCCTTATCCAGGGCGACTTACAATTGTTACAAGATATTTACATACAATTACATTATTTTTTACACATTATTTTTACATACAATTACCCATTTATACAGTTGGGTTTTTACTGGAGCAATCTAGGTAAAGTACCTTGCTCAAGGGTACAGCAGCAGTGTTTCCCACCTGGGATTGAACCCACAACCCTCCGGTCAAGAGTCCAGAGCCCTAACCACTACTCCACACTGCTGTATGGTAAAGCATATTAAAAAACATGACAGAAAGGGTAAACTATGGTAAATTATATAGTATAGTCATGGGAAAAGCATGGTCAAAACGCAAAAACACTGCAAAAATACTGTGGCAAACTTTTAAAAGGGATAAAACATTTTTTGTAAGGGAAGGAACAGCTGAGAAATATGTCACCTTCCTCAATATCACATAGAGGTGAAAACTGTGGATGGAACCCCAGCCTTCAGGTTAGATGATCAAAGCGCTGTCAGCTATGTATGTTAAGTCCCTATTGTATTACTTTGGATAAAAAAAAAGCTTTCAATCTGTTTTTGCACCATTACGTTTCAGGGCAAGATCAGGGGTACCAGTCAACTCGTCCCGGTTGGACAAAGCATTGTCTGACTGTGCCACAATGTCTTGTGGCTGACGCAAGACCAGGAAATGCAGAACACAGTACTGCGAGCGAACTGCGCTGGTGCGCAGATTTATTAAATACAATAGTTGAACAAAAGAAAACACTGTACAGAAACAAAACGGCACAATGGCCAAAACAGACAGACAAACAAAACCCAGCGAACACTAAACAAGCAAGTATCGTGCTGAGCTATTTCAGCACGAATAGCAATTGTTATAGCTTTTGATTTTTCTCTCCTTCTCTCTCCCATTTTTTTGCCCTGAACACCCCAACCCCGAGTGAGTGATCCGTGCCTCTTTATATACAGCTGTGCTGGGACTGAATTGCTAAACATTGAATGTGGCCCTGGCACAGTCTGCATGTGAACTAATTGTGACATCCCTGTGCCCACATACAAATATACATTTTAACTCACCCGTGCTACATAACCCAAACTATAGCAAATAACCCAAAATACACCCAGGGGCGGGGGTTACCTTGTCATCTTAGGTATTTCTCTTTGGTGATCTTGGACCTAAGAGAAATCGGACGTAAATCAACCAGGATTAATGTGAAATCAGAGGCAAGTCTGGTCAGATTATTGATGAATAATCACAATTAAAATCAGAATTGCACTTTACAAAAACAGCAAGCAAATTAAATATGCAGCTGTATACGTGTATAATAATAATAATTGGATCTAAAGTTATCTGATACTTGTGCAGCACACAGGAGGGTGAAGTTAGATCCAAGTTTGCTGTTCATTTTTTGAAAAAGAAAAATGAACTGGTATGTTTTCTGTTTTTCAGCTTTTGAATAACGAAAAACAAACAAGGAACCAGTTTGTTTATCGTTCTTTGTTTTTTAACTTTTGAATAATGGAAAACAGAATGGCTCATTTTCAGCTCTCAAATAATGGTTACAAATAAAATGACAAACGCCACTGGGGTGGTGTGAACAGGCTGGCTTGTGTGGTGACGTCAGGCCTGGAGAAAGACGGACACAAACAGTATTGCAGGGTACAAAACATGCTGATGCGTGTATTTATTAAATAAAATAAAAGGGTTTAAACAAAACACTCAAAATAAATGGCACGTTGACCAAAACAGACAAAAAAACAAACAGTGGACGAACACTAACAAGTATTTTTTTAGTTGACAGATTTTTACTCTCCTTCTCTCTTCCGACCTTTTGCCCTGAACACCCAACCCCAAGTGAGTGATCCATGCATCTATATATACAGCTGTGCTAGGATTCAATTACTAATTAACCATTCACTTGAATCCCAGCACGTAAACTAATCTGTGCAATCCCCGTGCCCACATCCTAATACACATTTTATCTGCACGTGAAGTGATTGTGCAATCCCTGTGCCTAAATATAAATATATATTTTAAGAACGCTCGTGCTAAATATCCTGCATTATATCCTGTGCACCAATATATATACTGTACACACCAACAATAACACACCACATACAACATATAACACAAAAACACACACAGGGGCGGGGCAACTCACCACAGATGGGAAAGGCACAAAAAAACATGTTCCACTTGTGACTGAGGGTCCAGGAGAGAGACAGAGACAGATGGGAGCAAAAGTACAGCTCCAGTTTATACCTGAACGACATGGGGCTGAATATTTTTAGTGGTAATTATACATTTACATTGGTTTATGTACAAACACAGAAAATGGCAAATTTCATAATTCTGACAAGTGATTTCTTGAGAGCCTTTTACCATTCCTCTGTAATAACAAAATGAATTAAATTGCAATTAAATATAAAATACTATCCAAGCATACCAAAATACACAAAACAAAACAACAAAAAAAGTATTATTATTATTATACACATTATGTTTTTTCACGTTTAATTTGCTTGCTGTCTTTGACTTAGGATTCTGATTGTGATTATTATTCATCAGTAGTCCGATCGGATTTACCTCTGATTTCACTATAAGAACATAAGAACATAAGAAAGTTTACAAACGAGAGGAGGCCATTCAGCCCATCTTGCTCGTTTGGTTGTTAGTAGCTTATTGATCCCAGAATCTCATCAAGCAGTATAATCCCAGTTGATTTACGTCTGATTTCACAGAGGTCCAAGATGACTTACGTCCTATTTGATTTATGTCCTACTTACAGTGCTTGGTCAGAAATGGTTTTGGGCTGAGTTGACTGTAAACCCAACACCTTGATGAAGAAGTAAACAAGCTATGCACCATTTGCAGAGCAGCAAAGTGCAACTTCCTCCCTGGCTGTACATTTAACGATTCGTTAGTTTCTGAAATATGATGGAAATCTATCTGATCTGTCAGATGTGAAATATGATGGAAATCTATCTGATCTGTCAGATGTGAAATATGACGGAAATCTATCTGATCTGTGTGACAGTGAGGGCTGCAGGGGTGACGTCAGACCAGGGAAATGAAACAACACAAAATGTACGGGGTAAACTGAGGCGCAATGTCGCTCATCTTTTTATTAATTAAACAAACAAACAGCTTGAACAAAACACAAAATAAAGGGCACACTGGCCAAAAGTAAAATAACACACAATAATAATTCTCAACAACGAGTACCTTTGTTCGCTGGCTGGCAGCATTCGCTGTCGCTCTTAACTCCTCTTACTCTGAGCTCGGAGTGGGTCTTCTATACTGTGGCTGGAGCCTTAATTACCCATTAAACAATTACCTTATTAAGACTCCAGCCAAATTCCCACAAGCTACTCGGGATGGGGATTCAACCCCATCCATGCCAACCACATTTTACGAGACCGGCTTTTTCGCCGGTCTCAAACAATAAATAATAATGACGGACGGCTTTCGTCCATCCGCACACAAGCACATGATAACAATAATACTAATAACAACAACAACAACAACAACACAAATGTATACATACATCAATATCCAGCAGGGGAGGACACCCTGTCACAATCTGTTAGATCTGCGAGGCTGTGTGGTACAGTGGTTAAAGAAAAGGGCTTGTAACCAGAAGGTCCCCGGTTCCAATCCCACCTCAGCCACTGACTCATTGTGTGACCCTGAGCAAGTCACTTAACCTCCTTGTGCTCCGTCTTTCGGGTGAGACGTAATTGTAAGTGACTCTGCAGCTGATGCATAGTTCACACACCCTAGTCTCTGTAAGTCGCCTTGGATAAAGGCGTCTGCTAAATAAACAAATAATAATAATAATAATAGATCAGAAATGATTTATTCAATACAATCTGTAAAATAAACCCATAGAAAAACCCTATACGATGCCTTTACTGGAATGCTTGATAGTAAACCAATAAGTAGAGTAACAAATCCACACTAAAAAAGAACAGAGTAGTTTTCCAGTAGAACAGTTTGAGTTGTTTGATTTAACAGTTGTTACCTTGGATCCTTGGATATCCTCTCCAGGTAAACCTGGGGGCCCTGGTGGACCAGCTGGACCAACAGATCCCTGAATAAGAAAAGAAAAAAAGAGAATCAGCATACCAAGCAAGCAGTATGTAACAGGAACTCTCTGAAGCTGTAAAATGAAATCTAGTTCAGCCTTCACCCTCAATGCTCTGTGACCAATACGGGTACTAACCACAGCATTATGCTCTCAATAACTTTGACTTTGTATGCATAATACATGCAGAAAGCACAATAACACTACAATACACATCATTAGAAAACCTATAATCCAACATTATTAACAGCAAGAAGTAACTGATTATCTCAACTGTTTCAAACCTTGGGTCCGGTGACTTCATCTGCACAGAATCCCGCTGGTCCTGGTAATCCTGGTAATCCTCGGTCTCCCTGAAACAACAATGAGAATATTAAACACCAACTGAAGGCTGACAGTGGGTCAGTATATCAACTATGTAGTCAATGGTTGCTAATGGAATTGAGGCATTAACCTACAGTACAGTTTGCAGGTTTACTTTAACTGGTCATTTATACTGTAAATTAAACTGCTCAAGATTTTGTGCTTTTTGGTGCCATCAAAAACATTGTGGACCTGTGCTTCAGAGCTTATTCTTGATTTGTTTTCCGCTGCAATAACATCTTTTTATAAGAAATCTTGATCTTTGCTGAGGGGGCTCTCAAAATACAAACCCCCCCCCAAAAAAAAACACTGACATGACTTGTTAAGCCCGCCGCACACAGCCCCGACTCAAGCCGTCCCGACTCATCTCATCTGAGTATGCACAGATTCTGCGATCAGTTGTGCTCAGTTTTGGTTTGACGTCACAGTTGAGTTTTTCCTAACTGGGTGTCGCACACTGCTAAGACTGAATTTAGACTGACCACAACTACAGTAGATCCTGGTGATTACTATGTATGCACATTTAATTAATACTGCCCTGTACACATTTTTGTATTAACTTAGCCCAACATAGCGACCCTCATATTATGCATGGCACTTTAGCCTGTGGTAAATAAAATCCAACCTGTTGATTTTTATTTGACTTTGGCGTTTTTTTCTCAGCGTGTGGATCTAGGGGCTTGTGATTTGAGTCGGGCTGCGTGCGGCAGGCTTTACTTGCCTTGACATTTTTCCAAATTAAAAAATTAAATAAAACTTTCAATAAACATTTAAAAAAAACAAGCCTTGCAGAATAACACAAACCAGTAATTTCATAAATCAAATGATCTCAGCATAATTCACCTTGGAACCAAAAAACCCTTTTCCTTCAGGGCCTGCTTCTCCTGGAAGCCCTGGTAATCCAGGCGGTCCCTAGAAAAGTTGGGTGCATCATAACAAGAGACAGGAGTTATTTACAAGGAACAGGTTCCACAAACTTGTCCAGTCAGTGTCGCTGGGTTATCAGCATTGCTACATTGTGGTGCATGAGATACAGCAAGATGTGTATATATGTTTAGTAATAGAGGTCGATCGATATATTGGCCGATATTTGCCCTTTGAAAAAATATCGGTATCGGCCTAAGCGGCTGATATTACTTCTCATAATTATTCCTATAAATTATTTATTTTTTTCTTCGTATCAACTTTACAAAGAAAAAATAAAGAGCTGTGATTGGTCGGTATAGTCTACAAGCCAGCAGATAGGCAACCTTCCCACAATCCCTCTAAAATGAGAGAAGATTCTGCTTCAGAACTGCTCAGGATCGAGTACAAGAACAGACATATCCCATTATTCGCAGAAGCAATGTGTGGATGAGAAAAGGTAAGGAAGTAATGATTTATTCCTTAATACTAACATTTACTGTATTTCTGTGAGCACTCCAAACAAGAAATGGTGCAACACTCGCCCGCTAAGTTAAAAATATAACTATATTAGATTAAAATCATGAAGAAATGTCTGATGTTTCGGCCTTCGTCATTTATTTCCAATATACATTCTTATATGCAAATGGTAACGTTTCATTTTGAATTTAAAAAAAAACTATTAAAACTGTTGTTATTAATGTGGGATGTAAATAAGTGCCCCTTTTTCACTCTCGAAAGCATAAGAAATCTGTGCTTTATTATTATTATTATTAAGTAACAGCATCGCTTAGCTGTCAGCATTTATTTATTAAACAAAAAAAAAAAATACCAAGTTCACCGATATACATCTGGGAGATAATGTCTGTGCTTTAGCTCATCTTTTTACTACAAGGGATAAATGCGACATTGTTTTGTTTTTTGTGGTTTGGATTGAAGTTTATTTATTTTAGTCAACAGCATATTGAATTGTATTCATTTTCTTATAAAAATTAAATGTCATGTTTATTAATTTTTTTAACATTTTTTTTATTTGCGGTAAACATGATCACTGGTCAGTAACTGTACACTGTGGATTTTATTAAGGTGTTCTATGAAACTAAAACTACGTCTCATTTGTCAGCCAGTACATGTGTTTAACCTTTACAAAACCTGTGCAATATTTCTATTTCTTAAGAGATTTTAAAGTCTCCATTACATGAGAGTAGATGTTAAAACTTCATGCTTATTTTAGACTCGGCTCTAATGTGAGCCATCTGCGTTTCCATTCATTTGAGTTTCCTTCCATCTGATGATGTAGATATCCTTCTGCCTGGAGTTGATGGCTAAAGTGTAATGCTGGCTCCAGGGATCAGCTTATTTTGCCTCCCTGATGCATCAGCACACACAACGGCTGCGATGCTGGCTCCAGGGATCAACCACAGTGCGGTCTCGCTCGCGCCTCAGCATGACAACTGTCTGGATTGATCTGAGTAGGGTACATCTCTGGGGTATTCAATTGTGCACCTGCCATCCTTGGTGTTTGTTCGACTAGCTCATGACACCTCAAGAGGGCTCAACGGTGACTCTGGCATCCCAGAATCACCCCCCTCCATCCCCCACTCAGCTCAGCCCAGCTGACTTACCTGTGCATCAACATTGCTTTCTTTCTATTGTGCTTGAAATCCCCAACCAGAATCTTTCCGTCTCAACCACAGCCAGTTGCTGCGCCTCTCTGCTGCTTCAGATAAGTTCTTCACTGTGTGGCGCAACTCTTGGCAACTGAATCTGACGTCTCTGAGAAACCGGGTTGTAGAGTGTGCAACAAATCCTTGACAACCCACCTCCACTGGGTAAACCCGGACTCTCCATCCTCGCTTTTCCGCTTCAGCAGCTAGTTGAGCATACTGAAGTTTCTTCCTCTCATACGCCTCATCCACAGCACCCTCCCATGGCACTGTTAACTCTACAGGTGAACGAGGCGTGCTGATCTAGACCACAAGACAACATCTGGTCGAAGGTTAGAAGTGGCAGTCTCAGGTGGAAAAAATAAGCTGTTGACCAACATCTGCCAGCATTTCCCAGTCTCTAGCAGCTTCCAGTTGTCCTAGACGAGGCTTGGTTTTAATACCTTTTCTTGGTGGTTGCTCCCCTGGATGGAGGAATGTTGTCCTTTGTGTGTAATGTTTTGATGGAACTGGTGGCGACTTATTGGCCATGTTATGTTTGTCTTCCAATGCTAAGTCCAAACAACACAGCACCTGGTCATGACACCTAGTAAGCCGTCCTTGGCTAAGACCCACCTTACATCCTACGCTTGCGTGTTAATAATTAATAAGTTGTACATATAATAGATGTCTAACATAATATAAACGGGGCTTTAGTCAGAATTAAAAAGCCGTATTAGAAAATATGACCGTATTCTAATGTATTATAAAAAAAAGACAAATTTGAAACTGACACTGGTACAGCACAGTGCAGCACAGTGCAGCCTCTGTTCTGTTAAAGTTAGCTTAGGATAAAAAAAAGGAAAACAGAAAAATACATCTAATATCTGGAATCACCTGAAGACCCGTCACCCCAGTGCTTATAACGAAGCACAAGCTAAGAAACAGGAGCAAGAAAGCACTAAATCTTCACAGAGTGCCGGAAAGCAACCTACACTGTTCCAAGTACTGGATAAATCGAAGGCATAGGCCACAAATGATCCCAGATCTAAGGCAATTGACAACAAATTTATAGAAATTTTCAACAAGATACAGTATCAAAAGTAAGAAATTTTACCGCACACGCATGCTTGAGGAAACATACTGTAAAGTGGAAAAAAAGTAAAGTCTCTAGTGGCAGCAGAGAATGCTGGCTACAGCATATGTTTCACTACTGACTTGGTCAAAATCCCTTATGAGTCTGTCTGCTCATTGGATTGGCAATGACTGGAAGAGAATGTCAGCTGTTCTCAATGTACAGCCAATGTGTGGGTCTCATACTGCAGAGTACATTGGACAGACCTTCATGGATATGCTGAATTACTGGGAGATCAGCACAGATTGAGTACTGCTAGTTCTGAGAGACAGCGGAGCAAACATGGTGAAAGGAATACAATGAATTGAAACACCTAATCTAAGCTGCACTGCTCATACACTACAGCTTGTGATAAATGATGGCATTTTCAGTCAAAGAGCAGCGATAGACATTCTGTCTAGTCTTAAACGAAGTGCAACTCATTTCAACCACTCTGTGCTTGCCAAGCAACGTTTACATGCCATACAGGAACAGCTTGGTCTCCCCAAACACAGCATAATACAGTCTGTCACAACTCACTGGAATTCAACTTTGCACATGCTACAGAGAATGATCAAACAGAAACGTCCACTAAATGTTTACTGCAGTGAATATGGACATTTTCCATGCATGACTAATGATCAGTGGGACATCGCCTCACATTTAGTGGAAACTTTAACTCCTGTTGAAGAAATTTCTCTCGAAATGAGCAAAGCTGATGCCTCTTCATCTTGCATAATTCCGAGTGTCACTGTTCTAAAATGCCTACTTCAGGATGAAAGACCTTCCTCCAGAGGAATTCAAACTATGCGCAGCACAATGTATTGCTGTATGACGCATGGCATAGAGAACACATACTGAACAATTTCAATGTATTTCTACCGATCATTCATATCATTGTCCAGGGCACACGGCACATTTTAATAACCCATGAATGGCTACTGCTGTATTTTTAATGCGCGTACATTAAGATGTGCCTGCATGCACCCTGGACTATATGAGCTTTAACTGTATTCCCAGAGGCAATGCTGCATCAATAGTCTTTACCTGCATATGTGACCCAAAGTATCGATATCTGTTCCATGATGGAAAAAAAACGGCAGATTAAATTGTTTCACCGGCAACCGGCTCATCAATAATAAAAAAAGCTGTTGCCGGCTGAAAACAAATTATTATCATTTGTTTATTTAGCAGACACCTTTATCCAAGGCGACTTACAGAGACTAGGGTGTGTGAACTATGCATCAGCTGCAGAGTCACTTACAATTACGACTCACCCGAAAGACGGAGCACAAGTGACTTGCTTAGGGTCACACAATGAGTCAGTGGCTGAGGTGGGATTTGAACCGGGGACCTACTGGTTATAAGCCCTTTTCTTTAACCACTGGACCACACAGCCTCCTCAAGTAACAATTGTGATAGTGTGTCCTTGTAAACTACAAATACATATCAGTAAAAATAATATAGCATCTGTGTTGCATCTATTAACAGACAAATGAGTTTACTTTAACATTCCGATATGTTGAAAGTGAAATGTAACTCAAAATGTCAGCTGTTCAGCCGGTGCCCCCCACACATTTGTCAAGTGGTTTTGAGTTAAATAAAATAAGTAAAATAAAAATGTGTGCTACTTTTGAATTCACATTTTTATGTTTTTGTGCATTCCTGTGTATGACGGTTCCAGTACCATAGCAAGACTTAAATGTAATACAATATGTCATTGTATGCAAAACCTGCTATACAAATGGATTGTTTATCCCACAATCAGCAAGCACTTTGGAATCAATATTGCGAAACACTTAATTTTCTGCTTAGTGGCAAGAAATATATTGTAGCGGCCGGCTATGTGCAGGGGTTCTGGCGGTCAATAAAGAGACAGACAACAGGGTGCAGCGAAAGCAGTAAAACTCCTTTTTTTATTTTTATCAAATAGTTTTCACGCCGTTTTAATCAAAGGGCCAATTTATTCTCTCTTGCTCTCTCTCATATTCCCTGCTCTATTCAAGTCCCTCAATTGGCACGCATCATGCCCTTTTATGGACGTTGACTCCACCCACTCATCACCCATTGGCCCATCGATATCCACTCGCATTCATACACACAAGCAGAACTGACATGCAGGCAGGCTGCTAGGGAGAGACATTAGCCAGCGAAACAGACTCACATAACACACCCACTCACAGCAGCGGACAACACAGGAAACATGTGTACAATATACAGTTTAGGGTTGCCACCTGTCCGGGTTTGACCCGGACAGTCCGGGAATTGGCATCTGTGTCCGGTTTTAAGTGAAACACATAAGAAACACCAACCGTCCTTTAATATTTTCTTTGACATACCGTATAACGGGACATTTTGGAGTGGAATTTATTTTGGCTTTATTAGCAGTTTGGATCGCATCGCCAATAATACTTCCACCAATCAGAGTGTGTGCGATCCCGCCCTCTGACAGACTGGTGGTATACAGCACAGGTTAAAGAAGCGCATGCTGGACAAGGGAAAGAATGAGCCCCGGACAAAATTGTTTATGCCAGACTAGAAAATATGTAACAATTAAGGGTGCAAGATTCCGTTTAATTTAATAAACGTTTAAACTTTTAAAAATATATAGTTTAAACATTAAAATAAAAACAATTTTGAAAAGACGCTGTATAAGGTAGTATCGTCCCCTCGATGTGCGGTCTCGACAGCAGGGGAACCGGAAGTCGGCCATCTTGGGGGGAGTGTGCTAGCTGCAAGGGCTCTGAGCATTTTAAAATAAATAGTTTTCTATAAATGACTGCATATAAATAGGTCTTTTACATTTGCTTTTCTACTCTCCTTAAATGCAATTACCTGTTAATCCGTTCGTGTATCCCAATCACAACTGAGAAACGCATTAATAGTAAAATTGGTTTAATTTACGTTTGTTTTGTTTTTTTCTATGAAACCACTAAATGGGCTTTGTGACGGAAATATAATGAGTTCTGGTTGTAAATCTCTCTCCCGACCTGTGAGGGCACTAAGTAGTGAAAGCGAAAGGCTTTGGACGGGTTGGCCTGACAGTTAATTTCCTGGGTCAGAAAGTCAGTCAGCCTGGAAAAAGGCAAGACTCTGTTGTAGGAATGTATTGACCCGGAAGGTAAACAAGGTAGCATAAAGGGGGCCGGAGAATTGTAAATCATTTCCTTCGCTTGGGTTCATAGAAGCACGGAACTGGAAGGACCGGGAGAGTTCCCAAAAAGTAGTGTTTTGTTTGTTTGTAGCACTGTTAGTAATTGTCTTTTGTTTGTAAATTCACTAGACAGCTAACACGTCTCCGGAGCTGTCGCCTTGGGCCAGCACTACCCGGAACAACAACACCACTGTCACTGTTATTTGTTATCACCCACCTTGAGCACTACTGCACGCACCTGGACTGGTGATTGTGTTTGTAGTATTGTGGGAGCGGATAACGTGTTATTATTTGTTTTGTTTACAAATCATTATTATAATTTTCTTGCCAAGCTTTACACCAGGGGTGTATTGCCGGAGGATTATTGTTTGGTCGCCAGACCAGGATTTGTGTTGACAATAAAAATAACGTTTCCACAGTTTTTTCACTTGTGATTATTTCTGTACTGCATCACCTCTGCACCTGTTCATAATCAGCAGCCACTTTGCCACAGGCTTTTAAATAGTAAGTCTTACTTTTTCATTTAAATGCCGAAGCGACTCATCTTTATTAAATACAGTTACTCATCATAACGATTGTAATAATGTGTTCAGCAAAATGCTTTATTTTTCATTGTAGCTTTAATATAGATTAGTGACTTATTAACATGTGGTGATCTCGTTTGTACGTTCTTCTTGTAATGAAAAATTAAGGCTTGGCCTATTTAAAAGCCCAGTTGTTTGACAGAAAAAATAAATCAAATAAATTATCAAATTAAGCCCTATATATAAATAAATGTATAAAAACAGTGAAGCAATATGAAATAGTAGCATCGGCGGTATGATAATGGTCATTAATTGCTTACAGAAATGTTATGCAGTCTAATTAATTTATCCTACTTACCGCATATAAGACACAAGAACTAGTTATGTTCAGACCAAACTGACTTTATTCCAAGTATAGTATCACATTAATTCAAAGAATCAATATTCTGTATAAAATAATAATAATAATAATAATAATAATAATAATAATAATAATAATAATAATAATTAATATACTAATAGCAATAGTTTGTACTTATCTGACTGACAGCAGTAAAAAAAAAGACTAAAAAATAAACATAAAATGGAAGCAGTCTTCTGTTTAAAAAAAAAAAAACGTAGTAAAATCACTCGAGTCTCAGAATAACAAAAAAACAAACAAACAAACAGTCTTCTGTAATCTGGCTCAACAAAAGACATTAAAGTTGAATCCGGTATCCTCCACAATTGAAATTGGTTGCATGTCATTTCGTCTCAATAATCAACTATGTTATGTTTTCAGCCCGAATTTTTATCGCATTTCTTAACATTTCGCTTGCATGTCTGGGCCCCACCTCCTCCACGCTAGATCAAGCTTCAGTAGAAATGGACTAGTCATGTGACCAAAAGCATGCTGGACATTGGGAGGTGAATATCCAATGACAATGATGCCATCTGATGTTAAATTTGCCATGACACAATGGCTGTAAAATAATTCTGACCGTCACAAACAGGCTTTTCAGGCTCAGAAATTATTTGTAAAAAAACAAACAAACATGTAGACAGGACCGTCACTTCAGAAATTGCATTGATTTACTACAGCATACTCCTCACCACAGCTGCTTGTCTCAGGTAAGATTAGCCTCTAGCCTGCCATGATATAGCTACTATTTTTCTGGCTTGCAAGCTCGATTGCTAGAAATATCAAAAGCACAATACTGTGTATACTGCATGATTATTGATTTGTACCGAGATTTGGTGGTATTGTGTTAAACTGTATTACAGTATACTGCAGTTTTGATAGAGCGAGGCTGACTGAGAAATATGTCCGGGTTTGGTCTGTAGAAAAGGTGGCAACCCTAACACAGTTTGTTGTGTTTGCCCTGCTGCTACTATATATGAAGATCATGTGGGAAATCCCCCATGACAGCCCCCCTTGTAGCAATATTACAATGAAGTTCCGCTCTCGCTCTGTCTTTGATACAGCCCTGCCAAGGAGGCTTCCGCAGGCCAGACGACACACGTCAGCGGGCCGGATTTGCCCTGTGGGCCGCCATTTGCCGACCACTGAGCTAGAGGAACAGATTGATCTATATTTAAGTAAGCCAGTCATAGATCGCAAAAGTGGCAAGCCGCTGGAGTGGTGGAAGGTAAATGGCGCGCGATACAAAGTTCTATCACCACTGGCAAGAACATTTCTCTGTGCTCTGCCCTCTTCAGTTCCAAGTGAACGTGTCTTCAGCACTGTTGGCAACATATATGATGACAAAAGAAGCAGCATGAAAGATGAGAATGCTGGAAAATTAATCTTTCTGCATTACAACCTACAGCTCTTAAACTTAAACTATTAGAAGCAGACAACAACAAAAATATAAGTCTGCCAAGACTTTAAAGTCTGACAGAAGAAAAACTGGACTGAAATGTGACTTTGGGAGGTTATATTTAACAAAACATTCAAGTGTTGTGTTTATGTTCCAGTTTTTAGTTAATTGAAAGTGTTTTGTGTGGTTCTTTTTTTATTTTAATAAAATTATTAATGTTCATATCGGCCTATAATATCAGCAATCGGCAGTGTGTTTTTTTTAAATATCGGTATCAGCCTGGAAAAATCCATATCGGTCGAGCGCGACTTAGTAATGCTGTGAAGTCATTTCATCAACATTTCATTCAGGCAAAAGGTACTACAATAGAAAAAAATGTTTTGCCTGGCAAGGTTATCAGAAAACCATGTTGTTTTTTTTTATTGGTTAAATAAATGAAACCGATGTAAAATGTGTGGCATAGCTATTACAGTACTAGTCTTTTTAGAAAACTTAACTAATAAACATGAAGTACAAGAATTCTGTTTGTAATTCAGATTTGAAATGTATAAATCATACCGGTAGGCCAGGATAGCCATCCCCTTTTGGTCCAATTGGTCCTGAAGGTCCAGGCAATCCTCTTTCACCCTAGAAACAAATTAAACAGATTAAACTGAACGCAGAGACACTGCATACTGTAGAGTACTAACCACTGGAATTCCTTAAATCTTTTTTTCTTTTTCACTGTGCATTAAAAAACAGGGAGAATAAAACACCACTATAAAAAAACGTTTGTACACATTCTTCATGCTGTATCTCAACTTCTGAAAGATGTTTGTGTTTTGTAATTTAGGAGGATAGTAAAATTGGTTCATTTGTTTTGAAAAGGGAATATGGGCCATGCAGATACAGTTTCTTTTACTAAAGTTTGTTGGGAGTGATCGCAGTGCTGCTACTCACTATACTGCTGTCTATATACCTTTGGTCCAGTTATTGCAATTCCTGGGTCCCCTACTGGTCCAGGTGGTCCTACCCGACCTGGGTCACCCTGTCATTTAAAAAGAGACAAAGCTTAAAATAAACACACATGCTTTTTCTTGTGCAGTCTGAAACATTATTCCAAGTACTGTACTGCAACCACCAGGATCCCTTTCATATGTAATCGGTTATTGTTCTGTTTAGTTTTACATATAATATATATAATATATATGCTGGCTTGTGAATTGTGCTGGACACAGGTAAATACAGACAGTTAGAAAGGGATTACAGAATCACTTACTTTTGGCCCTTGAATTCCCCGACCAGGTGGGCCTGTCAACCCAATTTGGCCAGTATTTCCTGCCACACCCTAAAATGAGAAAAAAAACATACCTACGTGAAAATCTACAATAAATATACTGAAAACCGGTTACTACATTTCAAGACTTCACATAATACAAATACCAGTAGGACTCATGTTGGTTAGATCTATCCTTTTTTTTGTTACACAGAACCGCTGTTTTCTGTTTATCCTACAAAATATGTTCTAACATTTGAAACATAACCTTTTTATTCTGGCCATTGAAATACAGAAAACAAATATCCATCTGAAACACACAAAAGGTGATTTATTAAATGAACACATTTGTTACAATCAGAATAGGATACTTAAATACTATGGTTGCAATACTGTGTCTATGACATGTGAAGTAAATATAACGAGAACCTACATTGTGGAAAACAAGTAGGAATATCGAACAAAGGCACTTTTTTTTTTTCAAACTACCTTAGGCCCCATTGCTCCAACTTGTCCTTGTAATCCAGGTAATCCTCTAGGCCCTCTGTCCCCTTTGTCTCCCTGAATAAGCAAAAACAATAAACAAAGACCAGAACAGTAATTATGCTTATCAAAATTAAATCAATGAAGTGCATCTGTGCTCTCCTCAATGTACATGGGTTACCTTCTGTTCTCTGGGTTGATAGCATGGAAATTAAATCAGGCAGGACCATAGGATTCTGCATCAACCTCCAAAACAGGATTTATTCAACAGCGAATTCCACACAAAGGTTCAGCAATCAAGTAAACAACTAAACAACGATGGCAGATATTATAGCTCAAACCTGCGTATAGGATTACATAAAAAGGAAAAGCAAAGATGGCGGACTCGCTCCAACCTACACCCTGTCTCCTTCAATCATCCTAACTCCTCCCTTCCTCCCAGCATTCTCTCCTCTCTAACTACGGAGGCCATTAAGATACTAAAATAATAGAACAATGTACTTACACTGAAAAAGTTAATTACATTTTATAACCCCTTTCATATTAATTATTACATCTCACATTGGTCTCACCATGGGTAAGAAACATCCATGTTTCAGTACTGTGTTATCAGAAAACAACAAATGAAAAACATACATATACTAGCAAAACAATAACAGTGAATTAAGCAAGAACAAAGTCCTTGAAATGGGCAGGCAAACGAACAGGTCTGCGAATCATGGTCTGGGTGAAATGGGCTGATTCAGTTTCCATATGGTGAGGGGCTATCTCATTGGCCGGACCATCTAGATGAGATGACTCCACAGTGGATGGAGGCAAAAATCACCATGGTCATTGGTAGAGTCAGCGGACACAGCAGATTGACGGCAAGCGGCTGCTCCGGCAGGGATTTTAAGCCGGCATTGCATACTGGAAAAACAAAACTAGGGAGAAATCAGGATTTGGGAATGATGGTTGGCTGCTGCAGGTAGGTCCTTGAGGCTGAACTAGTACAGGATTCTAGGGAGGTGCAGTCGTAGCAGGGCTGGCTACATCATGACGTGGAAAGGTAGGAATCACATAGGCCTTCAAACGATTGTGGTGCACCACCTGAGGTTTTCCATCAGGAAAGCACCTGTCTCTGATGCGATACAGGGCACCCTCCTGATCCTGAGATTGCAGAGGCTGCATCACGACACAAGGACCTTTCCAGCGTGGTGCCAACTTACTTCTGGAGGTGGCAGGGTCACTCAGCCAGACAAGGTCTCCTTCATGGTTAGGTAGGTATTTGACTCTTGTCATACTGTGTTTTCTATCGCAGATGATCTTGCTTACGGTGTTCCTGTGATGTCTGGTAAGCTGTTTGTTACTTACTGCAAACAGATATCACATACTCTGCAGGTGTTCCAGGCGAAGCTGTGGATAGGGCTTCTTGGCAGTAAAATAAGTAATGCAAAGGTAAACGAGCGTCAAGGCCATACACCAAAAAAAAAGCGTGTAGCCGGTGCTGGTATGCACACTGGTGTTCTAATCTAATTGTATTTGGTTCAGTTGACTGTCCCATGAATTCTGTTTGTCATACAAACACATAGCTAGTTGATATTTTAATGTGCGATTGAAACGTTCAATTAATCCATCACCTTGTGGGTGATATGGAAAAATTTGTGTCTTAATGATGCCCAGAAGGGAACACAGTTCTCTCATCTTGTCCGCTTCAAACTGTCATCCTTGATCAGTATGGAGGTATTCTGGGACTCCATGATCCCGCACATAATTCTCGAAGATGTACTTTGCAACAGTGATGGCACGCTGATCCTTCATTGGGTACAAATGTAAGTACTTGGTGAAGAAGTCTTGAATGGCCAAGATGTACTTATTACCTGTCCCAGTTATTGGAAGTTCAGCGATGTAAGCAGCAACTTTCTGAAAAGGTTGGCAGGCCTGAACAGTTTGAAGTGGAGCTTGATTCTTTGGTACAGGCATTGCTCTCGATTGACCTGCTGAGCATTGCTGACAATAACGTTCAGCAACTCTTAGAAATGGTCCTGTGCATGAGCTAGGGTCTTCTTATGATCTAAATGGGCAACTGTTTGCCCCCTGTCTGATTTTCTGCATTTTTGCACATTTTTCACATTGCATTTGGTCAGATTTTTTGTGGGTTGTAGTAGTATACTGTATATATAGAGGGAGTCTGAGAGAAAAAATGACACCAAAGTTTGGTGCTTCTTTCATTTGTTTGGTGTGCAAGGTAATCAAACATGCAATCGTCAGGTGTGAAAAAGTTATTGCCCCCCCCCCATAGTTAACTCAAACCAATCAAATGGATAATTAGGGTCAGCTGTTTGAGTACTTTGGTTAACAACCAGGCCTGATTTGGGCCAGCCCTGCCTAATATAAATCTGACTAACTTTGGCCCTTACCATCAGAGTGAAGTTGTCAGCACACAGGTTCTAGATGCACATCATGCCACGAACAAAAGAAATTCCTGAAGACCTCCGGAAAAAAGTTGTTGATGCCTATCAGTCTGGAAAGGGTTACAAAGCCATTTCTAAGGCTCTGGGGCTCCACCGAACCACAGTCAGAGCCATATTGTCCAAATGGAGAAAGTTTGGAACAGTAGTGAATCTTCCCAGGAGTGGCCATCCTGCCAAAATCTCTGAAAGAGCAAGGCGTAAAATCGTCCAGGAAGTCACAAAGAACCCTAGAACAACATCCAGGGATCTGCAGGCCTCTCTCGCCTCGGCTAAGGTCAGTGTTCATGACTCCACCATCAGAAAGACACTGGGCAAAAATGGGATTCATGGCAGAGTAGCAAGGTGGAAACCATTGCTCACTAAGAAGAACATGAATGCTCGTTTCAAGTTTGCCAAAAAGCACCTGGATGATCCTTAAGAGTTCTGGAACAATGTTCTATGGACAGATGAGTCAAAAGTGGAACTTTTTGGCCGACATGGGCCCTGTTATGTCTGGCGAAAACCAAACACTGCATTCCACAGTAAGAACCTCATTCCAACGGTCAAGCATGGTGGTGGTAGTGTCATGGCTTGGGGATGCTTTGCTGCATCAGGTCCTGGATGCCTTGCCATCATTGAAGGAACCATGAATTCTGCTCTGTATCAGAGAATTCTACAGGAGAATGTCAGGCCATCCGTCCGTGAGCTAAAGCGCAGCTGGGTCTTGCAGCAAAACAATGATCAGAAACACACAAGCAAGTCTACATCAGAATGGTTGAAGAACAAGAAATTTAAAGTTTTGGAATGGCCTAGTCAAAGTCCAGACCTAAACCCCATTGAGATGTTGTGCAGGACCTGAAACGAGCAGTTCATGCTCGAAAACCCACAAATGTCACTGAGTTGAAGCAGTTCTGCATGGAGGAGTGGGCCAAAATTCCTCCAAATTCCGCTGTGAGAGACGAATCAATAACTACAGGAAGCGTTTGGTTGCAGTTATTGCTGCTAAAGGTGGTGTAACCAGTTATTGAGGGTGATTACTTTTAGACATGGGGGCATTGGGTGTTGCATAACTTTCTTTAATAAATAAATGAAATGTGAATCAAATTTTTGTGTTATTTGTTCACTCAGGGTCCCTTTTATCTAATATTAGGTTTTGGTTGAAGATCTGATAACATTCAGCATCAAAAATATGCATAAATGCAGAAAATCAGACAGGGGGCAAATACTTTTTCACGGCACTGTAGATACTGCAGAACGTGATGTATTAAAAGTTCAGGAATGAGGATCTGGTAGGTGAAACTTTGGCCAGGCCGGTTGTGATAGCGCTTGCACAATAACTCATTCTGTAGGCAAAGCTAAGGAAACTGTTTCCATAACACTGAGAGTTGATAAACTTTTTCTCAGCGTGCAGAGTGGAGGTCTTCTTCCTCGAATTAGTCGAACCTGGAAAAGTATGGAATCAGCGTCTGGGACACGTTGACTAAGGATTGAACAAGCAGCACTTCCTCAGCATCAGCTTCAGGAGTCATCTGAGTTGTAATTGAACTTGCATTCCTATAGTTCATGTCCATCCCGGTAGGAGAGTCATTGACATCTCTTGGGCGACAAGAGAATCGGCATTAGCATGACTCATTTCCCGCTCTGTGTTTGAGGACTCACTTATACACATCTAACTCCAGAGCCCATCGTGCTCGTCTTCCCGTCGAGTCACACTCATCCGGGTTTATAGGTGAAGTAACTGGAATGTTCTACTTGTCATCTCTGTTTTGTTTTATCTCTGAGGATGGTTAAATGTAAATGTATTGATTGGGCTGCACAGAGAGTTTGGCTTGCTGCTGACATTTCAGTGGTTTTATCAATGACAGCCTGGACTGTATATCTCGACTATTATTTCTTAACACAAGATTTGCAACTGGATTACTGGATATTCTTTGAATTTGAGTCATTTTGACCCATGGAACGATGTTAATTGTACCAAATTGGCACGAGCCTAACCCTCTAGGTGTTCCACACTTGTAACACGCATTTCCAACATTTAGAAAAGTATGGTAACGACGATGCTAAGAAGCTCCAGAATTTCTAGACACTTGAAGCCAGGTCAGGTTTTTTAACTCGCCTCTCTAACCACAAATTAATTGATTTTATTGAACATGTAGCTTGAGTGTAAATTGCGTGAGCTGTTGCTAATTTGCTAACTATTACTAAAAGCACACACCTGTCGGGGGCAGGAATTACTTCCTGTGAGGATCGTTTCCATCAATCAGACCTATACAGCTTGTTGATTTGATGTATATGTCCAATTGGGGCGGGACTATGCAAAGCAGAAATTATTACATTAATAGAAACTTAACCCCAAGGTTAAACGAGAAAGAGTGCGGGTGAGTGCATAATTCTCTACAACAATGGAATTGCACTATTTTGATACATATTGCATACCATGTAACATTTCAAGCAATATGATTTTAATACATGTTATGATGCTCTCCAGATAGAATTGCCACAACAATTAAACAATTGAATACATATATTGAAGCCGCTCCCGCAAATCACATGCACTTTACTTGTTGATTTAACATCAATTCATTTGTGGTTTAGTGGCGAGTTAAAAAACCTGCCCTGCCTTAAAGTGTCCGTAGATTCTGGAGCCAATTGCCAACCCTGATCAAAATTCAAAAAAAAAAAAACATTCCATTCTGGTTGCCAAAAGTCATTGTAAACATAACCATTATCTAGATTGTTGAGATTTTGGCTCCAGTAGGAACTCTAGATACCTTTTCTCCAGATATTCCTTTTCCAGGAGCCCCCTCAGGTCCCCTCAGTCCTGGAGAACCTGATTCACCCTAGTTTCAAAAAGAAAAATAAATGCTATACATAATACACAACACTACACTACAGGTTATGGTTGTCTGCAATAGTTTTCATACAGTTTAAGGTACTGACTCCAAAACCAGTATTCAGAATCAAATTGAATCACTGCAGCTCAGTATACAAAAGTTAACTGCTACACATTTAAAAAATGCTTTGCGATCTCATGAGAGGTTTCAAATTGCTGTAGGACATCTTAAATCTAAGGACCTGAGGATAAACACCAAGCACTTTTCTTCAATCCATTTCCCACTTTGCTACTGTGCTCCCTTGTGTCTATATAATGCAGTACTGCACATATTTATGTCATACAGTATGTTGTTTTATGAACTGCCATTATGGATTCTGTCCCCTCTCTGGGAAGGGAGGTTAAAAGATGCTGTATGCAGACAAGACTGGCTCTTTTGATGTTACCAGTTCACACCCAGCCTCTTCCCTGTTGCAGGTGCACAATCTCCCCTTTACCTTTGGTCCCACAGCCCCGTCCTCCCCTGAAATACCCTGAATTCCAGGCAGCCCTGGTGGCCCTGCATCCCCCTATAACACAAAGGCACATGGTTAGTGTTTAGGACATTATTAAAAAAAAACAAAATCTAAAATACATTTTAATACAGTAGAGTGCTCAGGAAAGTCCAAAACCAGAGACTGAAATAGTCGAAGGCTTGTCCTTTGCCAGCATTAAAATAATTTCATTATTAGACAACATGACAAAGGTATACTGTATACTGACAGAGAACTGGAATACAATTAGAGAAAGCTTACTTACTTTAGGTCCTGTTTCACCAACTCCCCTGTCACCTGGCAACCCAGATTCTCCAGGAAAACCCTGGTCTCCCTGTGGAATTATTATATTATTATTATTTATTATTTAGCAGACACCCTTAACTAGGACGACTTACAATTGTTACAAGATATCACATTATTTTTACATACAATTTCATTATTTTTTACACATTATTTTTACATACAATTACCCATTTATACAGTTGGGTTTTTTATTGGAGCAATCTAGGTAAAGTACCTTGCTGAAGGGTACAGCAGCAGTGTCCCCCACCTGGGATTGGACCCACGACCCTCCGGTCAAGAATCCAGAGCCCTAACCACTACTTCACACTGAGTCCAGAGCCCTAACCACTACTTCACACTGCTGCCCAGTTTGTTAAATATCGTCACAATTCTGTGCTTAGGTTCTTAGCAATCACTATAACAATATAACAGTATTAGTGTACACAAAGATTACTAGTTCATGATTGCAAATGTTTTTCTCCTACTGTACTTGTACTAAAGTATTAGAGAAACATTTTTAAATGGAGGAACCTAAACTACATTCGTAAACTGAAAGATGACAGTGTGTACTTTGTGATCGGCAAAAGCCTCTTAAGGTTTATTACGTTCTATCAAACTCTGCAATCCTTTAGTTTTGCTTCAAATAAATGCACTGTGTAATATAAAATACAGTAAAATGAAACAGGATAAACCTTTTTTGTATGCACAGAATATATCTGCATCACATCCACCAAAAAAACTAAAATAAAACACTTGTTTGGTACGACTACAATATAACACACGTTAAAAGAGCCAAATATGTACGTTGTGTCAAAACATGTAACCAATTCAAAAGAAAGATCTGACTTTCTGTTTGTGACCAGCACTAGAAAAAACTGAAAATAAATAAATACAAATTATATTATATACATAACCTTTATAAAGACTTTATAAAGACCCATTCAAATTTGTAAAGAAGTTACAAGTTAAGTTTGAGCTGGAGAGATATTTGGAGGAAACACATACAGATTCAAAAAGGCAGGAGCCTATGTCAATTCCGTCAGACATCCCACCTATCAATCCACCAGAATACCAAATGGAAGACTGTGCACCTAAGTGGAAAGAAGTAGAGCAAGCTGTGAAAAAAGCAAGGGCTTCATCATCTCCAGGGCCTAATGGAGTTCCGTACAGAGTGTACAAGAGTGCTTCAGGAGTTCTACGAATCCTGTGGAAATTGATGAAAGTGGCATGGGAAAAACAGGTTGTACCAAGAGCATGGCCGAGCAGGTGGAGTCTTTATACCTAAAGAAACATATTCTACAAGCATCAGTCAGTTTCGCCCTATTTCCCTATTAAACGTAGAAGGCAAGATTTTCTTCAACATTATTGCTCAGAGATTGTCAACTTACCTATTAAAGAACTGCTTCATTGACACTTCAATACAAAAAGCGGGCATTCCAGGTTTCCCAGGATGCTAAGAACACATCAATGTGATCTGGCAACAAATTCAATCAGCTAAAAAGGAGAGGAAGGAGCTCCATGTGACATTCCTGGATTTGGCTTATGCATATGTTTCAGTGCCACATGAACTTCTTTGGGCAGCATTTGATTTTTTCAGTGTACCGATGACAATAACAAATTTAGTGAAAGCCTACTTTGGAGATTTGCAATTTAGTTTTTCAACTTCAGAATTCAGCACTACATGGCAATGCCTAGAAGTTGGAATAATGGCAGGATGCACCATTTCTCCACTGGCTTTTACCATGGCAATGGAAGTAATCATTAGGGCATCAAAATGGGTAGTGGGAGGAGAGCGCTTGGCTTCTGGAATGCGAAAACCACCAATTCGAGCATACATGGATGACATGACAACCATGACTACAACAGTAGCCTGCACTAATCGGTTATTGGGCAAATTAACTAATAACATTGAATGGGCACGAATGCAATTCAAGCCCACTAAATCAAGGAGCATCTCTATAGTTAAAGGTAAAGTAGTAGATAAAACGTTCTTCATTAATGGTGAGGCAATACCAACAGTGTCTGAGAAGCCAGTGAAGAGTCTTGGGAGATGGTACGACATGGATCTAAAAGACACAGTTCGTGTGGGAGAAGTTAGACAACAAGCAGTGGAAGGGTTGAAGAGCATAGACAGCAGCGCTTTACCAGGCAAACTAAAACTCTGGTGCTTTCAGTTTGGTCTACTGCCGAGGTTGCTGTGGCCACTGACTGCGTACAAGGTTTCTTTGATAATAGTAGAGAAGCTGGAAGCTTTAATCAGTTCACACATCAGGAAATGGTTGGGAGTTCCACGCTGCCTCAGCAGAGTGGGACTTTATGGTAAAGGAATACTGCAGCTACCTGTTTCCGCTCTAACCGAGGAGTTTAAGTGCGCCAAGGTCCGACTGGAAATGACATTAGTAGAGTCACGTGACAAATGGGTAAGGGAGGTAGCACCTGTGTTGAAAACTGGAAGAAAGTGGTCTCAGTTCAGCTCCTCCTACATGGCACAATGCAGCCCCAGCTCAACGGAGGAAGCTGGTAGTCAACGAGGTGCAAAAGCAGGAGGAGAGGATGAGGTGTATAAAGGCCATTTCCCAGGCCAAGCAGGGAGAATGGATGAGATGGGAGAGTGTGGAACAATGCAAGTTTGGCTGGCAAGACCTATGGTCAATGGAACAGAGCAGGATCAGTTTCCTTATCAGGTCAACATATGATGTTCTCCCATCACCACAGAACCTAAACCTCTGGGTAGGAGAGGATCCCTCATGTCCTTTGTGTTCATCACCTGCAACATTAAGGCACATTTTGACAGGATGTAAGGTGGCTCTTAGCCAAGGACGGTTTACTTGGCGCCATGACCAGGTGCTGCGATGTTTGGCCTTAGCATTGAAAGACAAGCGTAACATGACCAATAAGTTGCCACCTGTTCCATCAAAACATTACACACAAAAGACAACATTCCTCCGCCCAGGACAGCGACCACCAAGAAAAGGTGTTAAAACCAATCCTCGCCCAGGACAACTGGAAGCTGCTAGAGACTGGAAAATGCTGGCAGATGTTGGTCAACGGCTTATTTTTCCACCTGAGATTGCCACCACTAACCTTCGACCAGATATTGTCTTGTGGTCTGGATCAGCACACCTTGTTCACCTGGTAGAGTTAACAGTGCCATGGGAGGATGCTGTAGATGAGGCGTATGAGAGGAAGAAACTGCGGTATGCTCAACTATCCACTGAAGCGGAACAGCGAGGATGGAGAGTCCGGGTTTACCCAGTGGAAGTGGGTTGTCGAGGATTTGTGGCACACTCTACAACCCGATTTCTCAGAGACGTCGGATTCAGTGGCCAAGAGTTGCATCGCACAGTGAAGAACTTATCTGAAGCAGCAGAGAGGAGCAGCAACTGGCTGTGTTTGAGATGGAAAGATTCTGGCTGGGGATCTCAAGCACAATAGAAAGAAAGAAACGCTGATGTATGGGTAAGTAAGCTGGGCTGAGTTGAGTGGGGGATGGAGGGGGGTGATGCTGGGACGCCAGCATCACCGTCGAGCCCTCTTGAGGTGTTGTTGGCTAGTTGACGAAACACAGAGGATGGAAGGTGCCCACTTCAAGACCCCAGAGATGTACCCTACTTAGCTCAATCCAGACGGTTGTCATGCTGATGCGCTGGGGAGACCGCACTATGGTTGATCCCCGGAGCCAGCATCGCAGCCGTTGTGTGTGCTGATGCACTAGGGAGGCAATAAGCTGATCCCTGGAGCCAGCATTACACTTCAGCCATCAACACCAGACAGAAGGATATCTACATCATCATATGGAAGGAAGCGCAAATGGATGGAGACACATATGGATCACATTAGTTTACTGTGAAGCTACATCTTAGTTGGTGCTTATCTTGGCGAGAGCCAAGTTCAAATCAGCATGAAGTTTTAACATCTACTCTTATGTAATGGAAATCATAATTTTCATGTTAAAATGTGCTCTTTATCTCTGAATGCTAAAGTGGGTGTGGCATAATGTAGATTTTAATGGGAGGTATGAGAATTCACCTTAAAATATATGTATTGTAGCGATCTTAGTTCACACAGGTAGGTGAATCACACAGGGCGAGGCAATCCAAACACAGGCGGAGGAAGAGTAGAAGAGTGGACCGTGGAGGAGAAGGCTCTTCAACTCGCCGGGGAGTTAGCAGAGGACGCCGTACCCTGCCTGCTCTCGGGTATCTGTTCAGCCGCAGCCAACAGCCAGGGCTGCTGCGTAACGAGCTCTGGGGTCAGACCAGGAAGGCAGGGGAACCCCTCCGTGACCTTCAGGACACTGTGTTGAAGGCACATCACGGCACCCCTGGAACGGGCCACTTCGGAGTCACCAAAACCTTGCGGTGACTTTGGCAGGGCTTTTACTGGGGCCGATGCCTCCGTGATGGTTTGTCCTGGTTGAATGGACTACTTTTCAAAGTAGCCCAAGGCGTATGCCCTGCCCAACCAGGAAGTGGAGACCGTGGCGGACGCACTGCTGGAGGGCTTTGTCTGCCAGTTCGGGGTCCCCTTGGAGCTCCACTCTGACCAGGGCCGGAATTTCAAGTCCCAAGTCATGGCGGAGATGTGCAGCCGGCTAGGGATCGCCCTGTGTGATGCGCCTGCCTGCATTAACTGAGATTCCTACAGTATTATTATTATTAAAATAAATACAGTTTGCTATTAAAATGCTTCTAGTACTGTATTGGTATTTAAGAAAAAGGTATTTAAAAAAGTACTTTTAAAGTTTCAGTTTCCAATCACTTAAAATATGTAGATGTTGCTTAAACGTCAAACTGCAGCAGGGCACAGACGATAAGCAACACCGAGCTACAGTGGTTTCCAAACTTAAAACACATTCTGGGGGCCGTTCGAAACTGAAGCTGAAGGTGTCCTAATTGTACAGCCTAACATCATCAATTGCTTTCAACTCACGCCTACTTTTTGGACTAAAATGGTATGTTTTACACAAATTGCAGAAGGTCATATACTTTTTCAATCATCGAAAGTGATCTTTGAGTACTCAACATTGCCAGCTCAAGCAATGAAATGATATCATATGCTGTCCAACCCCCCCAAGAGAGCACCAACCCCTCCTGTTCTCCCCAAATTGACACATCAGCTCCAAAAGCAATCTGAAAAAATCTTTGTCAACATTTCCAAGCAAAGTCTTGGTTGTGTTTAAGATGCCTTGTGCATGACAGTGCTCTAGTTAAGCTAAGCCTACCAGAGGGTTCACAGACACACCTGCAGAAACATACCTACAGTACACCATTACATTCTCTCCCTGCTACATCTGTTCCACAGTCATTAGAACGGAATTCGTTTCTCACCAGAGTCTTTATCTAACGTAGATGCGGACGTTGTTTTACTGCCAGTACTACTAGATGCCGTAGACAAACTTGAGAGAAAATCTGATATTTTTCTTTTCGACATAACTCAAAACGTATACTCCGTCTATACTAAACTCTACTCTCGGTTTATAGGAGGTTACACAGTATATAAATAAATCAGCTTGATACGTTACCATGTTTTCTGTTTTTCTTAATTCCTCAACCTTTTATTTTAAAATATTTATGTTTTAGTGTTTTTTCGTATTTGTCCAGACCATACCACATGCACGTTAAAATACTGTAGCGTTTCATGCAGCGTGCAGGATAGAAGGAGACAACACACCGTTTCCAAGTTCAACGCTTTATTTATGACTCTCTTTCAGTGACCACTGCTCTAGCCACGTACTCTGCAACAACCCACAATGAGCATGCAACGCCCCCTTTTATACCTTAGCCCCGCCCCTTTATTCTAATCGGGTGCCAGAGCGAACAGCTATCCCATTGGCCTCCAGCCGCACACCAGGACCAATGGGCACATACAACAAACAGCCAATGACAGGGACAGCTCGCACAGCCAGAGACAGAGCGACCCCGCAGCTACAGGTAATACAGACGGGGGAGAGGAACACAATACAGCGGCATTAACAGACATTAGAAACAACAGGGAATACAGTACGCAGACACAATACACGGATCGCTACAATACGTTTGTGTATTTACATATTACGTATGAGCGTAATGAGTGAAAAAAAAACACGGCTCTGCTTGGTGTGTTTTTTTTTTAAGTTTTTTTTTAAAGGAGACTGTCAATTTTGTTTTAAACGCAAATGACGCCTAACATAAAAAATATTGTCGCCGAAAATATGTTGAAGTCGCATTGGCGACTGTTGAAGTTGTATTGGCGACTATTTTAGTCACAATCTGGAGCCCTGATATGCCTTACACACAAAACCATTCACTATATACCATGTTAAAAATATTGCAAAGTGTAATTCATTTTAGTGAATGAAATGTAAAGCATACACAAGCATAGTAAAGAACACTATAGTAAGCATTGTAAAGCACGGTAAAGCACAATAAGCAACACATGCACAATATGCAGTAAGCTTGGAAAAAGTGTGTTAACTGCAAATATGGCAAACTTTCATAGGGTATATTAAAAACATTAAATACAGAATACAAAATATTGCAGAATGCAGTGACCAGGTGATTGCACGGCATTAATTATCAGAACTTACCTTTGGGCCACTAAATCCTATCCCTGGTGGCCCTCTTGGACCAAATGGGCCTACCAGACCTCGGTCACCCTATAAAAAAAAAACAAAAAAACCTTAGCAACATAATGTGAGATGTCCTTTTCAGCATTTTTAATGTAAATACTTTATGTTTTATTTCTCGGGGATTGGGGTTAAAAACCCATCACATGGAGGCTGTGTGGTCCAGTGGTTAAAGAAAAGGGCTTGTAACCAGAAGGTCCCCGGTTCAAATCCCACCTCAGCTACTGACTCATTGTGTGTCCCTGGGCAAGTCACTTAACCTCCTTGTGCTCCGTCTTTCGGGTGAGACGTAATTGTAAGTGACTCTGCAGGTGATGCATAGTTCACACATCCTAGTCTCTGTAAGTCGCCTTGGATAAAGGCGTCTGCTAAATAAACAAATAATAATAAAGGAGAACCAAAAATATGTGAGACTGTGGCCAGGTTAAATGAGATAATTGACTGCCAATCTAACCTGGCCACTTCTATATTAAGAAAATTCAGTTTGAGGATGAACAGGGTGGGGGAAAGGAAAGCTATGTCCTTCTAAAGCAGGGGTCTCCAATCCTGGTCCTGGAGGGCCCGTGTCCCTCCTGGTTTTTGCTAACTGTAGACTAAAGTAATTAATTCTAATAAGCACTCCTAATAAGCACTCCTAAATTAATTAATTCTAATAAGCACTCAATTGGTCCAATTAAGTAATTTAGGGTACAGTTGGAACAAAAACCAGAGGGCCACCGGCCCTCCAGGACCAAGATTGGAGACCCCTGTTGTAAAGCGATGTGTCAATTAGCTTGTTATAATTCAGTTGTTTTTACACAGTAGTTGAAATATAAAATGTACCTAAAGGCTACTGAAATTACATGAATCTAGACATGCAGTGCTGTCGCGTGTAACAATAGGAATAATTTGAACACTTTTCAAAGTTTTATATCAGTGTGTGGGTGTACTATTCATTATGTCAAGGATGGGCTTAAAAAACAATCACAAAGGAGGATCAAAAACATGTGAGAATGTGTCTGGGATAAATTGGATAATTGATTGCCAATTTAATCTGGCCATCGGTATGTAAAGAGTATTCAGTTCATGGATGACCTGGGTGAGGGTTAGAGCTGTCTGTGACCTTCTAAAGTGATATCTCAAACAGCTTGTGTGTGTGTGTTAAAAAAAAATAAAAGGTTTGTAGTTTCAGTTTATTTGAGAAAAATAGGCATAATGCCTAAACGGATAACTTATTACACTTCCCTCTGCCTTTATTAGAAGTACCTGAATATATGTACTGTATGAATGATATATAGAATTTGCATAGTATGGTCCTGCTGCTGGTGGATTTATAGAACAGACTGGATACATATGTAGCAGTGATTTGTGGGTTCATCGATACTCACTTCAAAGTGTAAATGTGGGGGAAAAGGGTTTTAAGAAAATACAAATTAATTCCACAAACATTGCACATGTGCAGCCATTTTAATTTTGATTTGTTGTCAATCGGAATAAAAAATGCTGTTTATTGTATAAACGTATATCTTCCTGAAATGCTGTCCCCCAGCAAAAAGCCAACTGAATTGGGTTGATAAATCACAACATTTGCATATATGCGTAGAAGAAAAGTTATCAGTTTAATATTTAAATGATGGTGGCATTTACATCTGCCACTGTTTAGATGTTGGGATATCATGAAAGAAGCAAGCGTCACACCAAACATTACAAATCATTTTAACTGATGAAAAGCTTGTCAGTCAATGAGCACCCTTGCAGACTTTGCTAATCAACAGCTCAAAACACTGGTTCCGACGTCACAGTGTAGTTCACCTTCTCTCCCTGAATCCCACTTCCTGGAAAGCCAACTGGTCCAGGAAGCCCAGAAGGTCCAATATCACCCTGCAGAGAAACAGACCAGCAAAGAAAAACAACTTGTAATGACACCAGAAAGAACAATTAAACACAACTTTGGATTTAAAAAGTCTATATTTTTACCTTCTCACCCTTTACCCCCAAACCTGGTAAACCACGCAATCCTCTGGGTCCTTCGTGCCCTCTGTCCCCCTGAAAACAAAAACAAAAAAATAAACACACGAAATGCAGAACAAAGTCAGTTCTATAAAGTACAACATATATGCAAAGGGTAGTTTGTATGGATATAGTGTATCCTCTTAGAATTTAATACTAAGCCCCCACATATTAGAGATGATCCCGGACAGCTATGTATTTTTGCGCAAGTGCAAGTTTGTGCAAGTGTTGGGAGTCTTGTAGTATACTTTTTTATTTTATTTATAAATCATGTAACTCTTGTGCCCAAGTTTTATATCAAATAGTATAAAACAAATCTAACCTTTGCACAAGGAAGTCCTTCTCCTGGAAATTCTATGCTCCCCTGTATCCCTGGAGGACCTGGAAGACCCTAATTAACATGTGTACATTACAATACAGCCGGTATTTAATCAGACACCCATGCAATAATAAGATAAGGATTTCATCAAACCAACCCAAGTAATCAACCTTGAGAAGGGAAATGTTTTCCCCAGATAAGAGCCTTCAACCAAAATAATTATTTTCCCAATATCTTTATAAGACAAAACAACATTAAAATGTTCTGAGAAAACCTAGAGTTCATCTCAAAGTGTTGCTTTGCCTCTTAGAACAATTTACTCTGCTGTTCAGACACAAACACAGATGGTTGTTACAGACCTATAAGCACAACCTATAAGTAAACTGCAGTAGCCTTAAGTGTAGTTTACAGTAAGTGCAATAGTACAACTAAAATGCAATATGAACTAGGAAGCAACAAGTTAGGATTACAAGTTATATCTACAATGACATATTAGTAGCACAATGATAATGCATTATGTGAGGATCCAGAACATGGTGCTTGGGTCAGGCAAGTATTGTGCATAGTGGGAGGGGAAGATCGAGAGATCTACAAATGCAGTCTAAACAGGTGGGTCTTGAGGAGGAGGCAGAAGGCAGTGAGAGACGGAGTAGTCCTGAGGTTCTCCGGTAGCTGGTTCCACCACAGGGCTAGGGAAGAGAAAGAGCGGGCACGGGAGGATGGAGAGTGAAGGGAAGGCATGACCCGTCAGCCCATAGCGGATGAGGGGGTGTAGGGAGACACATAAGAACATAAGAACATAAGAAAGTTTACAAACGAGAGGAGGCCATTCAGCCCATCTTGCTCGTTTGGTTGTTAGTAGCTTATTGATCCCAGAAACTCATCAAGCAGCTTCTTGAAGGATCCCAGGGTGTCAGCTTCAACAACATTACTGGGGAGTTGGTTCCAGACCTTCACAATTCTCTGTGTAAAAAAGTGACTCCTATTTTCTGTTCTGAATGCCCCTTTATCTAATCTCCATTTGTGACCCCTGGTCCTTGTTTCTTTCAGGTCAAAAAGTCCCTGGGTCGACATTGTCTATACCTTTTAGGATTTTGAATGCTTGAATCAGATCACCGCGTAGTCTTCTTTGTTCAAGACTGAATAGATTCAATTCTTTTAGCCTGTCTGCATACGACATGCCTTTTAAAACCGGGATAATTCTGGTTGCTCTTCTTTGCACTCTTTCTAGAGCAGCAATATCCTTTTTGTAACGGGGTGACCAGAACTGAACACAATATTCTAAGTGAGGACTTGTAAAGTTTTAACATTACTTCCCTTGATTTAAATTCAACACTTTTCACAATATATCCGAGCATCTTGTTGGCCTTTTTTAGAGCTTCCCCACATTGTCTAGATGAAGACATTCCAGTCTCAACATAAACTCCTAGGTCTTTTTCATAGATCCCTTCTTCAATTTCAGTATCTCCCATATGATATTTATAATGCACATTTTTATTGCCTGCGTGCAATACTTTACACTTTTCTCTATTAAATGTCATTTGCCATGTGTCTGCCCAGTTCTGAATGCTGTCTAGATCATTTTGAATGACTTTTGCTACTGCAACAGTGTTTGCAAATCCTCCAATTTTTGTGTCATCTGCAAATTTAACAAGTTTGCTTACTATACCAGAATCTAAATCATTAATGTAGATTAGGAATAGCAAAGGACCTAATACTGATCCCTGTGGTACACCACTGGTTATCTCGCTCCATTTTGAGGTTTCTCCTCTAATCAGTACTTTCTGTTTTCTACATGTTAAGCACTCCCTAATCCATGTGCATGCATTTCCTTGAATCCCTACTGCGTTCAGTTTCAGAATTAATCTTTTATGCGGGACTTTGTCAAAAGCTTTCTGGAAATCTAAATAAACCATGTCGTATGCTTTGCAATTATCCATTGTCGCTGTTGCATCCTCAAAAAAATCAAGCAGGTTAGTTAGACACAAGGGATTGGAGGTAGGAGGGGCCAGTGTGGGGAAGAGAGCGGTAGGCAAGAACAAGTCTTGAATTTAATGCGAGCAGAGATAGGTAGTCAGTGGAGGATGCGAAGCAGGGGGGTAGCATGAGAGCAGCGAGGTTGGGAGAATACGAGCAGCGGAATTTTGAATGAGCTGAAGGGGGACTGATAGCTGAAGCAGGGAGACCAGCAAGGGGAGAGTTACTGTAGTCCAATCTGGAGAAAGCTTGAACCATCATTGAGTGGAGTAAGTAGTGAGAAAAGGACAGATTCGGTAGAAAGAAGCAGCAAGTGCATGACAGGGAGGAGATGTGTTGAGAGAAGGAGAGGGAGGGGTCAGCAATGACACCTAGGTTTTTAGCAGAAAGGGATGGAGAGAGAGTGATAGAGTTAAGGCATACTGAGATGAGAGGTCAGAGGTGGGAGAGGAAGCAGAAGGACAGTACAAGAGATCAGATTTTAGAGAGGTTGAGTTTGAGGTGGTGAGAATGTGTCCAAGTTGTACATAAAGCCTTTACACCAGTGGTTTTCAAACTGGGGTACGCTTACCCCTAGGGGTATGCGAGCGCTTCTCAGGGTGTACTCAAAGAAAAATCCTATAATGGCGGACAACAGATTTTCTTTTTTTTTTTTACCACATTATTGCGACTTAGCAATCAAATTAACAATGTTGAATCTCCTTTCAAATAAAACTACAGCCGTACTGGTGTACGTTTCCTTTCTGTTGGGCGAGGTTAACTATAAACACCCAACCTGGCTGCTGACAGTGAGTGAGCAATGAGCGCACATGGCTAAATTACATATTTAAATAGCAGGGTGGTGGTTCTGCAGTCTGTAGGCTAAAAAAAAAAAAAAAAAATCATTATCCGATGTTGCTTCGTTTAAAAATGTGTAGCATTTACTAGGTATGTTTACTTTCTGGGGTTTAAATGTTCAGCGTTTGTAGTTTAATCAGTTCAGTGTGTTTTATCTAAGTTTATGTTTTTAAATAACAGTATTATTGAGTTGAGCAGGCAGCTGGGCCGCACTAAGACAGTGAAATCACTGCGCTGGAGCTGGCGCGACACGACTGTATTACCTTTACTTGCTTTATGTGTTTTTTTACTATGACTAATTTTTAATAAAAAAAAGCAAAAGCACAGTATTATTATTATTACAAAAATGGAATCGCAGGATTAAAAAATAAATAAATAAATAAATCCCTAACTCCTGGGACTGGGAAGTGTCTGGAATTATATTCCCTACTGCAGACCTATTGAGTGTGTTCATATCATATAGCGAGTGCCCATCAACAAGCTGTCTGGCAACTGATTAACATGAACAGACGACTGCTCTAAACACTAACATGTAAGCATTTTGCTAAAAGTCATTTATGACTGCATGATATAAATGTCACCTTTCTACTTTCATCAAATGTAGCTTTTGGAAATATTCACTTCAAAACAATGTGCTTATTCTGGCTGGATTCAATACTGCACAAGACACACATAGCATTTTAAATGTCCAGCTCAGGTGTTAAATGATAACATTCAAGTTAAATAAATAAAAATAAAAAAAAACACATATTCAATGTGTTATTCAATATTCACACAGTTCCGCATGCTACCTGATTTTAAAAAAAAATGCCTGTATTTGTAAATTTTAAATTGTTTTTATGCAAAATGCCCCGTCTCTTTTCTCTCTGCACTTCTGCATTTGTTGGAAGAAATGTGAGACTGTTGTTGAGAATTGCTTTCTGATTTTATTTTAAATTAGAACCCTAGGTTTTGTTTTTCAAAAGCATAACCTGTTTTAGGACTCGTTTTGCCATACTTATTGGTCTGGATTTTGAAATCATTTTACATAGCATTTTTTGTTTTTATTTTATTTTTATTAGTTTAACAGCAGTTTTCCATGAACAATAATTGGCTCAACTCTAGCCCATCCTTCTTCCCTGTGTGCCTTCTGAGCCAGCAAATCGAGGCTTGTTTATTTATTTATTTTTTTAATGACCCGCTCAAATTTTTCTGTAATGAAGTCCTATTCGTTCATTTTAAAATACACAATAACATACCCTTGTGCATGGGTTGCATTGTTTACTAATCTGTGTAGTTTTACTGAAATCTGTGATAAATCAGTAAGTACTTCAGCCAAGTAATTAGAAAAGATAATTTTTTTCTGTTTTCATAGGTTCATTGTGACCCTATCTCAGAGTTTTTGGAAAGGGGTACGGTGCCTAAAAAGTTTGAAAACCACTGCTTTACACAAATGTTACCTAAAACATTTCTAAGATCCCTGCCAGTGTAAATAGTATGGGGGTGTTTTTTTTATTTAAGTTTGACTTGGGTGGGGTTACATTCTCATCTCTGCCAAATCCTTGTGCAGAATGGAGCTTAATTGATGATCAGTTAAGCTCAGTCACATGCTATAAAAGGGAAGATAAATCATTTGTGGTGGAGTTTTGAAGAGCAGTGAGTTTGTGGGTTTGTGGGTTTGTGGGTTTGTGGGTTTGTGGAGGGAGGGAGGGAGGGAGGGAGCGCTTAAACTACAGTTTTTTGTGTATTCCTCCTGCCGGTAATGAGCCTTGCCAGTGACGCTACCCGGTCACAGATCTATAACATCAATCAGATGTTTCTGAATATGAAGAGGAGGTGGTTTAAAAGCTGTTCAGTCATGTATGATCGTAGCTATTAAGGCACGAAAAACTACGCTGAGCACAGTAGCATTAGACACCAGGGTAGTTATGTAGATTCTTATAGAATATGATCAGCGCCTTGTTTTTATGTAGGACACAGAGTATAACTGCAACTGAACATTGTGTGCTATACAAGCACCTTATTTCCACTGTCCACATGTTTCTTTTGTCAAAAAGCGATGGCACCCGTGACAGTTACCCTCTTATACCCTTAGTTTATGATAGCTCTCTATAGCTTGAGCTAAACACAATGTATTATTACAGTGGTTCTCTAGATATATGTAAAAATATAAAAGGTGTGCCCACCTTCACTACTGCTTACCCCCCAGGGGATAAAAAGAATGAATGAAATTCAACCAGAATATTTTAATCTATGACAAAATGTTGAAATTTGGGTTTTCCCTTGACATCTTTTCATCACCTAAGATTAAGATGATGTCTTGAACATATTTACCCAAAGAGAAGCGGTCTTCCGAGCCTCTTGGGTCAAGATGTATACTTACTGGTAGTCCTGGCTCCCCAATGCCTATTGGACCAGTAGGCCCAGGTCTGCCCTGTGAACCTTTGTCCCCCTGCAAGTACAAGCAGTGCCGAACAGGAATATAAAGTTAATACAGTAAGTAGGGGAAAGAAACATGGAACATATTTGGTAAAAACTCAGTTTACAGAATAATCCTTCTGAAAAGTTAAAAGGATCCAGTACTTTAGTACAGTGCTGAACAACAAATAATAATGGTGCAAATTATTTTAAAATGATGTAAAACTGGATGATACTAGTATTTTTGATAACTGCATAGCCTTTCTGCTTCCTATTGCACAAATGTGTCAGTTTCCTCAACATTTACTTCCAGCTACAAAGGTGGCTGAAAAGGGGTTCAGTACACCAGAAAATTGTGTTGTATTGTGTCAAGCACATCTGATGAGTTTCTCCCTAAATGCTCAACCTCTCACTCGCTGTCTCAAGCTTTCACAGTATTTCAGTTATTCACCTTCGGCCCAGGAAATCCAATACCATTATCGCCTGGGGGGCCAGAGGCACCAGTTGGACCACAATCCCCCTAGAAAGAAAAGAAAGACGTTTTGTACCTCTCAGTGTTTTCCAATACCACTTACTGGAATCGTTATTATTATTATTATTATTTGTTTATTTAGCAGACACCTTTATCCAAGGCGACTTACAGAGACTAGGGTGTGTGAACTATGCATCAGCTGCAGAGCCACTTACAATTACGTCTCACCCGAAAGACGGAGCACAAGGAGGTTAAGTGACTTGCTCAGGGTCACACAATGAGTCAGTGGCTGAGGTGGGATTTGAACCGGGACCTCCTGGTTACAAGCCCTTTTCTTTAACCACTGGACCACACAGCCTCCTCAATCGTTCCACCTCAATATGTCTTACTGAACAGGATGCACTCATTGTATTGTTTCAAGACCCTCATTAGCACTAATCTTGGACTATCTCACCTGAGTGGTAAGGTAAGGCAGTCCAAAATCAGTTCTAATCAGGGCTTGCGAAACCATCTGTAGATTTCTAAGACAGCCTTAGTTAGGGGCAAGGTATTCTTTTAATTACAATAAAGTATTTTGCATTTCAAAAACTTGGCATTTTATATATTCTTGTTACAAGTAGGCACTTTATTCCTGATCACTGCTATATCTATGGCCTTGACAGTAATGATTTTTTTTTTTCAATGTCAGAAAATGATGTATTTATTTGTTACACTACTTCATTGCAACATACTCGGTTTCATTACAAAATCTAATTTAAAAACTCAACATACTTCATATATATATATACAGTACACCCTTGCTATAATGCCCCTATGCTTGCTACTATTCGATTTTTATTTTTTTGCTAAATCGATGATTAATATCGACGTTTATTTTTGAAAGAATTTACTGTTTTTTCGATCTTTATTTTTCAATTCAAGCAGAGCATGGGTGAAATCGACCTTTATGCTTTTTAAAGAAACAGACTTTTTATGCCATTGAGAAACGCCTCATTTAGAGAAACCCCTTTATCATATTCTACATGCAACAAAACTAACTTGCACTTATTCCGAGCTCCGACCCTGTCCTTAGCACAGCTGGACTCACTGGAGGCAAGGCAGACTGGTTTCGTCCCGCCGTGGAGACTTCTGCCATCGATCAGGGTATTGTCCACAATACTCATTAAGTGTTTTCCTCTTGCGCCCCATTTTCAAATCAAACTAGTAACTGTCACTGTATATACCTATAATAGCAAACGCTTACCTACACCTTAACCCGCTAATTTCAAAGTAGGCGCTTTGAATGACAGGCTTCAGCCAGCAAATGAAAGTGCACTGTCGGTCTGATGATTGACAGTCATTTAAACGAATGAGAGCATTCTAGCGCTGCTTCAGCCAACGAGATCTGTCAGGACAGGATGAAATGACTGACGGTAAAACTACACTAGCCTATTAAGGAACCACTGATTTGACTGACAGCGACCCCTAGCCATTCAGAGCGGAATGGAGACGGGACAGACAGCAAGTATAAAAACTACACAGACGAGATGATTTCTGAAATTATTATTTTTGGTAAGAAAAAAAAAAAATTGGGGGAATTCGACGTTTAACGAGCTTTACCGATTACAATCGAAAAGTAGTAAGCATATATATATATATATATATATATATATATATATATATATATATTGTAGTTGCAAAAATGAACCTCTTGTACTAACTAGCAGGCCTGCCGTGTCCCCCAAAAAACGAATTACTATCAAGTTGATTTTGGGTGAGGTTGCCCATGTCCGTGCTTCCCTTTTACTTATTCTGCAGCTTCACTGCTTAGTCCAAGTTCAGGTGTGGTGTGGTGTGGTGTGGTGTGGTGTGGTGTGGTGTGGTGTGGTGTGTCTTCACTCACGGTTCTCTCTCCTTAACACCCCCACCAAATAAAGGACTTGGCTTCCTTTATATAGCATGTGGCTGAGACTTGATTGATAATCAATTATTTAATCAAGACCCAGTCACATTCCCATGTGTATTCTGGCAGGGAGGGTTTTAACTCCCTCGCTGCCAACCCGATACTCAAACAAACACACACACAATATTTACAGTTAGGGCTTTCGCCCCAATACAGTCCTGTAAAAGGATAGGGCTTTTTATCGGAAAAAAGGTAAATCTTAGAAAAACTACCCCCAAAACAAAATGCTAGCAACAACACCAAAATAAGTTTTACAGAAATTTGACTTTGAAAATGAAAATGAAGTCATAATGAAACCTTTAGTCCCCATGCAAGTCATCTATGCCATGTGGCTGTTGGACCCGAACAGCGATGCGATCCCATCACAGGCCGGGTTTCCACGCAGTCGTCAGTCACTATCCACAGTCATTGTTTCTGTGAAGTAGCACGTACATACCACGCACATTCCACACGTTATAGGAAGTACGACTTTAAAGGGTGGATAAATCGCCTTCTCACGCTAAAATAACGTACAATTGACCAAAAACCTATTTTTTTGCATGGAAACATGTCCAGAAGCCATACCTTATGCTTATGGGACTTCAGCAGTGAAAATCCTGTTTGTGACGTAACCTTGCAGAACCTTCTGCTCTAACTAAGGCCGTAAAGCCATGCTTTATTATCTGAGATCTGCTGGAAGTAGCCATGACAAGGTTCTTTGACCAAATAGGAAAAATAAGCATACAGTATAGAGGTGTTTAGATACCTTCATTGTGTTCTTTAATTTTTTTTTTTTTTAATTACTGCCATTTGACTTATAAAAATTGCGTTATAGTTAAGTTGATTTATGAGCAAGGTTATAAAAAATACTGAAGCTGCTACAAATAAAAATAAGTACCCTTTGCAATAAATAAATAAATAAATAAATAACAAAGCCGATTTTGTCATCGGATAGCTGATTGCTTTAAGCCTAGACTTTCCTGTCCCTTAGCAATAAGATGCAATTCATTGTACATTAATCTTAGAGTAAGTAGTGGGGTTCCATAAAACATAGCATTATGCGTCCCTATGTGTTGCTACAACTGTTTAAATACCTGTAATTTTTATTTTCGTTGTTAATACTGACAACATTTTACACTTATAACTTTACAGTCTGTTTCAAAGCTGTTTCAAGTCTGTTTCAAAGAAAGTCTGTTTCAAAAGAAAAATGACAGGTATGTTATTTACAGTTGTAGCAATATGTGGGGATGTGTAACACTATATTCTTCGGAACCCTGCTACTTACTCTTTAAGCAGCATCTATCATGGGTACCTACCAAGGAAAAAAAAAAAGTCATGTTTGTACCAAAATATGTATTAAATTAGCAGAGCTGTGTTATTGCTGCGGGCTACTGACAACATCAGGCCTGAGCCTAATTCATTGAGCAAGGTTTGTTTTAAAAGTACGAAAACATGAAAAAGAAATAGTTCCACGAATCTGTTCAAAAAGCCATGCATCATCCCTGTGGAGTTTGGAGTCACGTATTTATTATTATTATTATTATTATTATTATTATTATTATTATTATTATTATAGGAACTCTTTATCTAGTGGGAAATGCAGGCAAGTAGGGTACTCTGTTTTAGATATACTATCAATATTTAAAAAATGTACTAAACCACTGGATCATTTTTATATCATTAACCTAAAGTGCTTGTATTTTAGCTTGATCAGAATTGCTAAAGCTACGGTTCTGTGGGAAAACTTGTACTGTACTCAAAAAATGTTTAGCAAATAATACAAAAATAGTACACAGTGCTTTCTTATGGAATTTTTTGGTATTTTGTTTTGTACTTGTGTAACTCTATCTTGTTTTGTTTGTGTGTTTTGTTTCGTTTCCTGTAGTTTTTATTACATTTTTTGGTGGCCAAATGAGGCAGGCTGCATCTGCGGTGCTTCAGATGAACAACAGTTCTGAGCAGAACCAAAATGGAGGTGGTGTTGAGAGAAATTCTAATCGCAGAAGAAGTGGATGCAATCGAAGTTTGCTTTGTGCGCCACCAGCTTCATATAATTTACAGCATGATCCGAAAATGTATAGAAACAGTCCCTGCTATAAAGAGATAATATAAACGTATGTTTTGTGATGTGAGACAAATTAATGAGTATTAATATAACGGGCAGGATTCCCCCCTGCCCTCTCACAAAGGGGTTGTTAGACAGTACTGTATTTTGATCTGGGACAAAAATAGTTCAAATACTTGCACATATGGTCATATATCTCACTTCAACTACCTGTTATTAAAGCTGATTTAATCTCCTTAATTCAAAGTAGGTTATTCCCTGTCCCTGATAGCCTTTCATCAATAACCAATTACACCTGCTGAAAATAACAGAGCGGTTTTAGGTTCATTTCAACTGTTTAGCATTATTTTATTTTTTTACATGTTTAAACCTTTAGAATAAATATCTGTATATTTGAAAAGTATAATAACTGTGTGGAAAAAGAGTCAAATCATTTTAATTTGTATTACAAATCATTCATAAGATAATTAATGACATGACTCGAAGGCGATTCACACCCCCTGACTAGGTGGCAGTAGCACAGCGTGAGGATTGTATCTGCTTGCCTACACACTTCTTTGTCAGCCAGCGCTCACCTATTGTTTTGAGCCGCGGCTGCTCCAGCGCAGTACCTCTTGAGAAGCTGCGTGGCTGTGCAGAATTTTAAGCCTGTGGATGCGTGACCTGGTGACGTCTTTTCCGGCTGAGTTCACGCAGACGATGAATTTGGGCAGGTTTTCCGCAGAGTATCGTGAACACACCCTGACTCGTGTGCTGGCCAGGATTCTGATTGGGTAAAGCAGAGCTGCATGCGCAGTGTCTGTTTACTTTGATGATGACATAGTATGTTGATGCCAAACCAGAGACCGTTTTGATTTTTAAAATAACCAATCAACAAACACAACGTTTAGCTGCGGAGGATGCATTAGTAGTTTAGAAGAGTAACGGGAATCTACAAGCAGTTTCAAAACAGGATTTCACATTTTTAACAGTTGATTCTAGAATTGTTTCATGAATTCTGTTTTATTTATGGATAAAAGTTGTGACTAAAATTTAAATTCCTGATTTGAGATTTAAATTAAGCATTTGAGCCCGAAGGAGCGGGCTTAATAGTGTGGTAATGCCCGCTTCGTGCAGTTACATGCCCGAGGCGAAGGCGAGAAGGCTCCTGAGGGCTCAAATGCTATTAGAATATGGATACGTTAAACAAAATTTTAAAATTACGTTTTTCTAGTAGTTTTATCCTGATTTTATGAAGAACTAGTTTTTGTTGCTAAGCGTTTACCTCAGTATTCCATGAGTAATGCGGTTTTCTCAAAAAACATCCGTGGTCTGTTCAGGCTCTTTGGTTTAATGCAAGCGGTGGACGCTGTAGGCTACTTCCAGTTGCAGCGTAAATAACAATTTAATACAGTACTGTATTTAATTAAAATATTCTACTTACATGCAGATGTTCGTACCCTGTTTTGTGAAGTGTTTGTTATCAATAAAACTATTTGCTATTCTAAATTTAAATAGATACAGTAGGGACAGCTAGGAAGTAGACATTGAGAGACTGTGTTCAGAGTGTGTGTACAATAAGAACCGAGATTTTCTTCCATCAAGCAGGAAAAGGTCAATAATATCAGAAGCGAATACATACTGGAGGTCTGCAGGACGTTTTTTTTGGGGGTAGAATTTAAGGGCGGCTACTTTTTACTTGTGATACTTGAGTACTTTTAAGATATGGTACTTTTACTCAAGTAGTTTTCTAGAAGGATACTTTTACTTAAGTACTTTTTTTTTCCCCAAGTAACAGCACTTTTACTTAAGTAACACGTTTGAATACTTTTTCCACTCCTGCTCTCAAGGTTTAATTGGAACGTAGACAAACATTTGAATACCCTCACGTATTTTAATATTAACTAGGTTATTTGCATTTGGAAGGATAATTTCTCTGGCTAAAAGAAAACTACAAGGAAACACACACACACAACATGAAAGCACTACCAAAATAGAGTGAGAAAAAGGTGAGACTCTTTTTCCATGGAAATTACCCCAATGTGGTAAAAACATGTCAACAAATCGGCAATTAAACTGGTAGATTTTCCTATTGAATGGAAATGAATTATAATTATTCCTTACTTTAGGTCCAGGGTTTCCTTGAGGGCCTTGGTCCCCTGTTGGTCCAATTAAACCCTGTGAACAAAACAGCAGCTCAAATCAGAGCAATATCATGTTTTGATTGTTACTTTGAACATATCTTTGGCATGACAAGTTGCATTATAATACCCCTCAAGCACCAAATCCAATACTAGGCTTGTTCGGCAGTTCATAATATTACATATTTGAATACACCCAAGTAGTTAAACATGTTTAATTACATTTCAAATCAGATATTAAACTGAAAGTAAATTCTAAAATGAAAAGGATTAAATAAGTGGGTCTAGTAGTCTGTATTATACATTTGACTTTAAAAAAATGTAATATCCCTGCATACTGTCATTTTATGGTTCTTTTATATATAAAGGGTAGCATGTGAATAGCAGAGCATGCTCATTGAATTTATAGCCCTTTGTGGCAGAGACAAAGTGATTTTTGGTGATAGAATCACTTGAAGATGTGAAGATGCTGTGTAAAGGGAACAGAGTACCCTGGACTGGATGGCCAGACAATTCATTCCCAGGGTTAGGCGGAAGTTTGTCATCTAGAAAGGGGGCGGAGCTCCGGTACACTAAATCATCAACCTGGAAGGGAAACGATGTGGCAGCCACGTATTGGAGGAGCTGTTGCACTCGTTAACCAAGGGGTCATGATAGATGGTACAAAAGGGGATGGAGCGATGTGATTTGTTCCTTGTAAATGGTTAAACCTAACTGAAATGAGAACTGTTGTGAAACCATGAGTGTTTGTTTGTTTTGTTGTGTTGTCGCTTAAGGCCAGCACAAAACTGGACAACACTTCACCTTGTTTGCACCATAAACTGTATTTGCACTACAAGTACTATAGCACACACTGTGGACTTGTGTTTGTGTTACGTGTGGGTGTAAAAGATTGAGACTGCTTATTATTTCGGGACCAACCCGCGGATTACAGTAAAGCAATACACGCCGCTCTATTGCTTATCATTGTTATTATTTACTGCTGTTTCGCCATCAGGCAATTGGATTATAAAATAAAACACCATTGCACCTGGATTATCATTGTCTGTCTGTTTATTGATCACCTGCACACTGTTAACCACTTTGCCACATCCTTTCATTAAAAAAAGGAATTACTGTCACTATACCAGCGCTTTGGGCATTCAAGTCAAGAAGTAAAGAACGATTAAGCAGTTCTGTTCCAGCACTAATCCTATAGGACAAAGTCTGCTTTTAAAAAAAGAATCATGTATTGCAAGCTTCAATTCAGTGCATTTGATCTGCACATTAGAGAAGAATTACATACAAGTCTGGTTTCACATTCCAGAAGTTCATCTTTGTGACCCTGTTCAAACTCAGTATGCATTTTAACAGGATGTTTCTTGTCTGCTTACTTAAAATGTAAACTCTCTATTAGGTCAGCTACCTGTTTAATTAAGCTTTTAATTATTTCTGCTGTCTGCTTGAAAGTTGTGTGTAATGTTATGAATACTTACTGTGCATATCTTATTACTTTTCGCTGAATTATCCCTACATTTGTGTGACATTTTTCATATAAACCTGATGGTTCTGAGGTGCGAAGGTTTAATAATTATTTAGGGTGGAATAAGATTAGATACAAGCTGGTAAAATAAAGACATTGTACTGCAACAATCGGCTCTCAAACATGACGTGACTGATAAACTATTCATATCTTGAAGTAAAAATAATGGGAAATTCACAATACTACTGTATTGAAAAATGGTGTAACTGAATAAATTACATAAACAGTAGAACAACAATACATTGTAAAGAAATAACCATTCTGAGTTGCTAGTCACTAAAAAATTGTTATGGTAAAGCCCAACTATGAAAAAGTACAGTATGATTATTTTAAAAAATAGCTGAAGTAGCTAAGCCCCATGTCTACAGAGAATTGTATAAAAAGGGTTTGTTTTGCTCTGGTGTAGTCATGAGGTGTACATCATACTCCTGCACCACTGGGAGAACGCACACGCCCACAACCATGCAGGTTCTCAAAACCCTAGGCAAGTGCTACTTGAATCCTCGCATCGATTTTAGGAAAGCAGACTTAAAGGCATACTTCAGTTCATCTACATTGTTATATTAGTTCATCTCGTACCTGGACATTTTTGCTGGAATAGTTAGAAAGCATGACACATGTGCTCAGTCTATGCAGAAACACCACTTTGATTACACATGCTATCATATTAAGTAGGTACGAAATTAAACATGCTACGAATGTAAAATGTTGTCATATTTTCTAAGCAATGCAAAACATACTTTCTCTCCTCTGGGTCCCCTTGGTGCAGGTGGTCCTTCAGGCCCCTGTATAAAGTCAATATATATTGATTAAGGGATCATATTTATATGTGATACTAATTTCAGTGGTTAAAAGTAAAATACTTGGACAATAAATGTGTTTTTTATATATCAAAATCATGGGAACTAAAATAATCAGTAAAATGTTTCCCGGGGGACATTTTTTTTATTACACCACTTGAACCCCAATTATCCCCAAACTTTTAGCATATGGAAGTGTTGTGAATATTTATTCCTAAATTAAGCCTCAGAACATTATGATATAGTGTAGAACTTAAACACATTTTAGAAATAAAGATAGACTTACCATATCTCCTTTTGTTCCAGGGACCCCACATGCACCCTTTTCTCCCTAAAAAACACGTCACTCTCATCAGCACATCAGTAATTAAAGAGCATAGTGGTGAACAAACTCATTAATGAGGCAAGAATTGATTTTTGAATGTGGAGTGATAATCAAAATTCAATACCATGAAAAGATGTTAATCGCACCAAACTGGTACTGACCTACCCCCTCCAGGGATGGTTTAATAGAAGTATTGTATAAAAATACGTACTGGGATTGGAATTTCAAAGGAGCTTGTTCATTTTTATTTTTACTAATGCTATTTGAAATGCTTAATTAAATGCTATTATGAGGATGTGACATATATTAAGAGGGCGTGATTGTTGCAGTTGAATACCCGTGATTATGATTCATGAGCGCTTGAGTTTTGGTCGCTCTCAAGTTGGTAAAATTATAGATCACATCAAAAGTATAAGCATTGAAATGTATTTATTCTTTTAGATTTTGTATTTGTACTAAACTTTAGAGGTTTGTGAATGTGACAGGTTGGAACACTGTTCTTTCTCTTTCAAGGTGGGGACTGTAACATCTAGTACTTTTAACCATTTAGTATATTTATAATAATCATGTTAATTGCCTCGTTCTTGGTGAGAACCAGACTTTTTGTATACATGTAATGTCTGAGAACTTTCAAGAGAGGCAGCATCTGTTCTTTGTAAAATAAATAAATGTTACTGACTGCCTGCCAAGTCAAGATAGGCCAAAACATATTCAAGGTCTATTTTGAGATGGGAGCGATAACGAAGGGTACATTGAATTTTTGTGGGAATGTGAATCAAGGGAATAAATGAAAGGTCAGCGCAAGCCACTGCCACCTGTTGCTTTGTCCCAAACAAGTAGTTGCTTGGGGATGAGACAGAAACTAAGACAGAAAGTAAAGGAGATTTTAAAAAAAGTTGGATTAGCGAGCAAGACCAAGACACAGACTTGGAGGACAAAACACAGAGCTAGCTGATCTTTTCCAAAGCTACCTACAGTTGAAGGACAGACGCCTGTTAACTGTGCTCCCACTAGAATCCATGTTAAGTGTTATGCTTGCTGCTTATATATTTCAATGCATTTAAATAGAGACTCATAATAAAATGCTGTGTTTTTTCTTCCTTCTTCCTACACCTTCAGCACCTATTGTGACATCATTAAAAGGTACAGGCACCTCACTCCTCCTGGTACCATAATCTTACACTGGCAAAGTGCATTAAAATAATTATATTTCCATGCAATTTGGGTTGCATACAGACAAGTTTGGAATATAACGGTACTTCAATTCTAATAATCATTTGCAGCAATTGGGGTGTCATTGACAAGTTGCCAATGGTTAGACAGGGAAGCAGGACTTGCACACTTTAATTAACAAAATCCGAAACAGAAGCCACCTTACAAGCAGGCAAACTCTTTGTAACAGCACTACAAGCAGACCCCAACACCTGTCCCCTCTCCCACACATTCCTTCCCAGAACTGACTAACTGTATAAAAGCTCATTTTTTTTACTTCTTTTTTTTTTTACTGTACATGGCAACTTAAATTGACATCAAATCATCCTGTTTTACCAGAACACATTTTTCAGGCGCAGATTCAAACACACACATTTTCACATGTTTGGTTGCCCTCCCCAATTGGAGGGGAAGTGCACATGAATGTACGGTGCAGGGATAGGCTTTTATCCCCATCCCTGTCAAAACCACACAGTATATACATTTCCCATCTACAAGGCTCTGGCCAGTCACAATCGCTTGTGTTTATAGGCCAATCATGCTTAGGTAATGTGACCATATGGCTCTGTGTTCAACGGGACAGCCTGGGATAGATCAGGGTTTTCAACTCACAACCCAATGAATTCTGGTAAGCGAAGTCCTGCTTCTCTTAAAGGTAAGAATGGTACCTGAGATAAGTAAAACGTACCAGAATGCATTGGGTTGCTTAGGGTACAAACAAAGTAATGTAATGGTGCTGAAGAGTCCATGTACACACATTCCTCTTCATTAAATTACAGTGTCCAGTGATTCAAAGTGATGGACAGGCAATGTGCTGCTCTTACCTGACTTCCTGGAGGTCCCCTCTCTCCTGCTTCACAAACACATGGCGGCTTTGGCGGCTGACACTGAAATTAGTCATAATAGAATAAAAAAAAGTTAAAAGCATGCCAAGAACCTTTACAGCCAATAAAAGGTACATGCTTTAGAGAAATGTAACCTCAAGAGATAAATAATGAGTACAATAACATACTCACCTCGTCAACAGCAATTCTCCTCTGAAAGAGAAAAAAATATTATATTCATTATTATTTTAACATATTGGTGTATTTCTTCAATTGAGCAGTTCTAGACATGGAGCTTCATGTTAATGATAATGTTAAAAAACAAGTTTTAAGTTTCATCTCAGGACTAATAGCAACACATGGGAAATGCTTGGTATTGGCTGGCTTTTTCAGACAGAACAAATATATAGGATGCATTAGGTACAGAAATATTAATTTTACTTGGAGTTGGATACATTTTATGAGGAGTTTCTGTTTGGCATTTTTATGCTCTATTTTGTATACATGAATAATATAAGCATTTCAATAACTTCAGTATTCATGGCAGTTCACATACTATCAAAAGGTCAGTTAAAACTTTCAAAGTCAAGAATATAAAGAAGTGCTCAAACATCAAAACAATTCGGGGATTGTACAAGCATTCAAACTTCCACAAACCGATTCCATTTTATGTTAGGGCTTTCTGATACTTCTACAGTACTCTGACCTCTGCTGTAGAGACTTTGATGGGTATTTTTTAAAAAGCAATGGAATTTGCAATGCAAGCACTGATAAAGCCTTGAGACTGAATACTGCAAAAATAGACAAGAAACGTATTGGAAAAAACTCCTCAAACAATTCACTCATAAGGGTGGCTATGAACAACCAATTCTCCCCCTTCGGGAGCTTGTACATTTTTCGCCCAACATCATACGTGAAATAACATGTGAATATATGAACATATGAAAATATGAATTGCCAGACATGTATATGATTGTATGTGATTATATGTGATGCAAACCATAAGTGACTTATGTATTGATAGATTCAAAAATATGTTTGAAAGAGTCCTAAAAGTAGGCTTCAACAGCCATCAAATTTGTGTAAACATTTCTTTAAAAAAATAAAGTGTTCATTCATGAGTACTAGTATGAGTATCATGCAAGCTTTAGAATTGTTTTTGCCTGCATATGTTCTAGATTTTAATCAGAAAGTAATTATCTGGGAAAATGGGACACTATATGCCTCTCAGGGACAACAGTTTTCCACTATACACCTCAACTCCAGTCTATGTGTATGATATGTTACTACAATGTTATGCAGTTCTGGGAAGATGTTTGTTCCTCATTTTAAATAACACTCCTATGATTAAGTAAATTGTTTAGTTTACAATAATCACTCTAATGACATTCTTATGAAAAAAGCATGCCTGTACACAGTTAAATCTAGATGAAATGCCTGTTCTCAATACTCATTTAAATGACCACTGTGTTTTCCTGCCGCATTATCAATCGTTTGTGAAGCTGAGGCACACAACTTGTTTTTTGTAGCTCCTTTCAGACAGCAAAATGGAAAAGAGCAAGAGTGCAGAGGAGTTCTGAGTGTGCTTAATTACATTTGATTACTGCCAGTAACAGATTTAAGGAATTCTTGCACTGAATGAAAATGTTTGTCTACTTCTCTTTCTTATACTTTCCCCTCTGTATTGAACAGATTCTTACCAATATGTCCTCCGCTTACTTACCTTTTTGTGAATCTGGAACAAAACATTTGACATAAACTGCTACTCACCAATTCATTAAGGAGTTTCTCTCGAAGGTATGGATCAGTCAGGCTATGCACATATTGTTCGGCTGGGGCACTAGCTATGGAGCGCAGTTTGACAATACTGGTGCTTTCATTAGCAAGGGCTGATAACCCAATGGTAAAGAGCTTGATGCCATAGTTCTTAGCAGTAGCTGCTGCCTCCAAGATGTCTGGGTTCCTGGGGTGGTCCACTCCATCAGTCATCAGTAATGCCACTTTGACACCGCCAGGATTCGTTTCCGCTTCAAAGAGCTGGGTGGTGTTAGTGATTGCATAGGATGAATATGTACCATGCCCTATATAAGCCATTGAGCGGACCCGGTTTTTGAAGACTTCAATGTTTTGCCAGTCTCGGAAGGGGAGCTCTTTCTTGACAGTGCTGCTGTACTGTAGGGCTGCCAAATTGATATTTAATTTTATGCCAGAAGGTGGCGTCATCTGCATTACTCTTTCACTGAAATCCTGCACAAAAGCCTTCTCCCTCTCAAACATGATATTTTTGGCACTTTCAGAGCTATCCATGATGAAGGCAATGTCTAAAGGACAGGACATCACTGGAAACAGGACAAAAAATACATTAAAAAACAGAACATCACTTGGTATAAAATGGACAACGTCCTCAAAGTCCTGTTGATGAAAACAGTCCTATGTATTTGCATACAAGGCAGTTTGAGGCGTCCTTTCAAAGAGTCAAAGATAAGAACAGACCTTGGTATCAGATCCTGAAATGAGTACTACGGGGTCTGAAACCAGCCATACGCCATAGCTGAATTCTTGGATATATTTATCTGTTTTTATTATTAAGGTGAGAATGTGTAAAACATCTAACTGTCACTGTTTTTGACCGGTAAATTACATGATTTTTTTTTTTTTAAATAAATGATTTTCTGGATAATTAAAGGTTATATAAATAAAATGAAATTCATTGTGCCATGTTTCAATCTGTAACATAAAACCAGTCTGTAAAAACCCCATCTCGTTCCAATATCAAATTGGGGCTGCCGCTGTTTTCTACATTTTACAATCTAATCTGCAATGTTACACATACATTTCACATTGTTTATAATGACAATTATTTCCCCAAATACAAATATTTCCCTCATAATAATTCACAACCCTTCTATTTTTGCCTGCAAGTTTTTTAAAATTATTTCTGTAGTTCAAGGTTTAAATCCCTTCACGTTGGTAACTTCCTGTATCAGTGCAGGATGGAGAGATCAAGTTCTGCCACCCTGTAATCCTATCTGTAAACTAACTGACTTTAAACTGCTTTCAAGTCAGTCCATGCGGCAGATGGTGAAGATCAATCATGCAATTTTCAGAGCTAGCCACCAGGGGGGTACTCTACAGTATACCCAAGAAGACAAGCCCCTTTTTGTGACAGAGTGATGCCTCTGCTGTTTAGTGTTGCTTTTCTCTATGTAAAGATCATGTTCAATCACCAGTGAGGAAAACCTACAGAAGCTGGCCATGAGGATCAGAGAAGGAGGAGCACACAGAAAGAACAAAACAGAAAAGTAAACAAAAGACCACTTATCATTTTAATATGTTGTCTGATTAACACATTTTTTCTTTCCTCAAAAAAAAATGTCACGGGAAAGACAAGTAGCAGCTTGTTAGGGATTTCAGCCAAAATAGCATAAGGATTTTATTTTATAAACACCTGTTGATCATAAAGTGTAGTACACTGCTAGTTTCAAGATGTTAATGGTGAGAGGTGACTATCTTCCATCATATATGGGAAACATATTTGTTTTAGAGATTGTAATTCATAAAATAAATTGTTTTAGACTTCCTTAAAATGTAACAAACAGACCCATACCCTTTCCTTCATCTCTTAGTATAAGGTTACTTGGTTTCCGACCCGTCTTTCTTCTGTTCTGTCCGTGGGCTACATCTGGGTTCGCTGCCAACAGCAAAAGCCAAAGAACAGCAGCTCTTTTCCACATGTTGTTCTTTTATCCAACAGTTATTTCCCTCCAAAAAGAAAAACAAAGTCATCATTAATGTCTCTGTTACTGCCAGAACCACATCTGTAAATGTAATCAATCATGCCAGTGACATTCATTCCCAGCACACCTGGAATTACAAAATGAGAGCTGCAGTGACAGCAACATGAAAAAGAAGATCACCATGACGACCCACACCCACTGTATGCGAATGTGAAAATGTAAGCTTCACATACAGACAGGTGGAGCATATACGATTAGGACTAGACTCAATAACCTAATAGCTCAATAATGTCCTTGAAACCCATTAAAAAATACTATAGTAACATCCAAAAACACAATATATCCCTAAAATATTCTCATCTCTCAATAATTTGTAATAAAGAAAGCTTCATCCCAATTGGACAGGCAGTTCTCTAGATATAGAAGGTCCTTCTAAAGTGGGGGCTACATATGAATCTGGTAGCAGGGGCGGACAAATCGTTAGTCTCGGGCGCCCGGGACTACCAAAAATTGGGTCTGGACAACCGAAGTGTAACGTTGCAAAGCCCGCGGGACTACCGGCAGATTCTAAAGATGTTTTTTTTTTTTTTCTTAAGCAGTTACTTCAAAGATTTTTTACATAGAATATATTAGGTTACTTTCTACAGACAGACTAATAAATCAGCCCAGTTTACTTCCCATAGTACACGCCTACCCAGGTGAAGCGGTAGCTATAGTAAACAGCGAATCGAATCGTCATTGGTTCATGCCTTAAGATTCATGACATTCGATTTTCTTTTTTTTTTTTTTTTAAATCACGGATAAACCAATCAGAGCGTGGAATCTGTTTTATACTTTACTGGAATGGCGCCGGTGGTATATCGTGATTGCAAGTATACAGTAGTCTACTATATTTTACCGGAGTTATGGCTGAGATTATATATATATATATATACACTACCGTTCAAAAGTTTGGGGTCACTTAGAAATTTCCTTGTTTTCCATGAAAACATACATGAAATGAGTTTGAATAGGAAATATAGCAAAATGAATAGGAAATATAGTCATTGACAAGGTTAGAAATAATGATTTTTAATTGAAATAATAATTGTGTCCTTCAAACTTTGCTTTAGTCAAAGAATCCTCCATTGCAGCAATTACAGCCTTGCAGACCTTTGGCATTCTAGTTGTCAATTTGTTGAGGTAATCTGAAAAGATTTCACCCATGCTTCCTGAAGCACCTCCCACAAGTTGGATTGGCTTGATGGACACTTCTTACGTACCATACGGTCAAGCTGCTCCCACAACAGCTCAATAGGGTTGAGATCCGGTGACTGTGCTGGCCACTCCATTATAGACAGAGTACCAGCTGACTGCTTCTTCCCTAAATAGTTCTTGCATAGTTTGGAGCTGTGCTTTGGGTCATTGTCCTGTTGTAGGAGGAAATTGGCTCCAATCAAGCGCCGTCCACAGGGTATGGCATGGCGTTGCAAAATGGAGTGATAGCCTTCCTTCTTCAAGATCCCTTTTACTCTGTACAAATCTCCCACTTTACCACCACCAAAGCACCCCCAGACCATCACATTGCCTCCACCATGCTTGACAGATGGCATCAAGCACTCCTCCATCATCTTTTCATTTGGTCTGCGTCTCACGAATGTTCTTCTTTGTGATCCGAACACCTCAAACTTAGATTCGTCTGTCCATAACACTTTTTTCCAATCTTCCTCTGTCCAATGTCTGTGTTCTTTTGCCCATCTTAATCTTTTCTTTTTATTGGCCAGTCTGAGATATGGCTTTTTCTTTGCAACTCTGCCTAGAAGGCCAGCATCCCGGAGTCGCCTCTTCACTGTTGACGTTGAGACTGGTGTTTTGCGGGTACTATTTAATGAAGCTGCCAGTTGAGGACCTGTGAGGCGTCTGTTTCTCAAACTAGACACTCTAATGTATTTGCCCTCTTGCTCAGTTGTGCACCGGGGCCTCCCACTCCTCTTTCTATTCTGGTTAGAGCCAGTTTGCGCTGTTCTGTGAAGGGAGTTGTACACAGCGTTGTACGAGATCTTCAGTTTCTTGGCAATTTCTCGCATGGAATAGCCTTCATTTCTCAGAACAAGAACAAGAATATTCTCAGAACAAGAATAGACTGACGGGTTTCAGAAGAAAGTTCTTTGTTTCTGGCCATTTTGAGCCTGTAATCAAACCCACAATTGCTGATGCTCCAGATACTCAACTAGTCTAAAGAAGGCCAGTTTTATTGCTTCTTTAATCAGCACAACAGTTTTCAGCTGTGCTAACATAATTGCAAAAGGGTTTTCTAATGATCAATTAGCCTTTTAAAATGATAAACTTGGATTAACAAACACAATGTGCCATTGGAACACAGGACTGATGGTTGCTGATAATGGGCCTCTGTATGCCTATGTAGATATTCCATTACAAATCAGCCGTTTCCAGCTACAATAGTCATTTACAACATTAACAATGTCTACACTGTATTTCTGATCAATTTGATGTTATTTTAATGGACAGAAAATTTGCTTTTCTTTCGAAAACAAGGGAATTTCTAAGTGACCCCAAACTTTTGAACGGTAGTGTATATATATATATATATATATATATATATATATATATATATATATATATATATATAGATAGATAGATAGATAGATAGATAGATAGATAGATAGATAGATAGATAGATAGATAGAAACAAATTAATAAACAGCTCGAGCACAGTAGAAAGTTGCTAATGGTGCGTTATTTAGTTATTTTTTATTTCCAACTGAACAATTAGCTAACGGTATTTGTGAGGTATTGTAAATGTATACCCTGACGTTACTGTTGTTTTTATTAAGTCAGCAGAAAGCCGTGCTCATGTTTATATTCTGTGTACACGTTCAGGCCACCAAGTTTATTTGTAGTACGGTACTGCTGAATAATAATAATGCATTTATTTTCAAGACGTAACTCTTGCAGAGTTTAGTTACTGATACGCAGTGGATACTGGGAGTGTGAGTGCACATGGTAAAGAAAAAAAAATCATTTTTATGTTTATGTGCTTTACGGATATTTGTATCAATATTTAAACATATAAAAGTAAACGGTACGAAATGGTTTAGCTAATGAAGACTGGTAAAAGGTGGGGCTAGGTTCTATAAATGGCACAGGTGAGGAAAAATAAAAACGACACTACTACTTCAAGTGCATAATAATTCCCACAGTCCATTTAGGACACAGAACATGATTGTTTTAATTTGTTATGCAGTGAATATTTTAAAACGAATGATGAGTTATTGGTTTGATCAAAAACCCAGCCTGTGAGTCCCTGGGACTGATAAGTCAGGCCCGGCGCCGCAGGCTCATTTTGCAAAAGACAAATCAATTAGCTCCTATTCTCTATTTTAGTTCATGGTGATGACAATAAACAAACAAATAAATAAATAAATCGTATGACAGCGCAATATTCTGAACTATCCACGCAGCACGAATTAGCACAGCTCTTACCGGATTTTTTCTTTCTTTTAAAATTAGGGGTGGGCATCTATATGAAAATTGTACATCGATATCGTGCACGTATTTCGATATCGATAATATCGCAGTCTTCCAAAAACAGAATAATATAAATCAACATAATTGCATTATTATACATATAGACGTTAACAGATATTTACATATGAAAAGCAGTAACTTCACTTTAACTTCGTGGTGCTTTGCTTCACAATATCCATAGAGATAAACAAGGTATTGTTACTGTTTTACTATTCCCAGCATCAGTCACCTCAAAAACGAAATATCTCTATACTTCACTGCGCAGACTTTGGAGTTGTTTATTTTTTAGTTAATCCAGAAGTTATTGAATCTTCATCGTGACCCAGGACACCTCTAAAGTATTAAGCACGTGTATGTAATGCTGAAGTTTGCATTATTTTGAGTGTTTTGATGTTTTAAAAGTACATCTCATGTATAAATACCGAAAGTTCTCATTTTATATATACATTAATAATAGAGTAGGTAATCACACAGACAAATGCAATGAACCACTGACGCATGCGCATATCTCAAACTAGTGGTTTATGGGGTTTTTTTGTGTTGTTTGTTTTTAGGTGCGTATCCCTTTAAAAATGACGATCCTAATTATTTGATGCGCGCACGTTTTGAAAACAGGCTGTATCTTCCGGTAATGGATTGGAAGGACAGAGAAAACAGTTGAAGAAACTGGGTACACAGGTTGTGGATTTTGTTCTTTTTTTCTTGATTTTATAGCTATTGGTGTTTGAAATACATGTGCTAATCGAGTTCTTAGAAAAAGAAAAACGCCAATCAATGGAATAAAATGGTTAAGTAATACTTGAATGTGTGCTGGTTGCCTAGGAGACTAACACGGTATAGGATTTGTTGAATAATACAAAATGAACTTGATTATACCGAGTTTGTCTCTGCCAGCGTGTGTGCATTTGTTTTTTAAATCTCACAATATCAATATTTTGAAAATTATTATTATAGAACAATCTCGATATTTTGATGATATCGATATTGTTCGTTATCGATAATAATGCCCACCCCTATTTTAAATTATTATTACCCCATTAGCAACGACGTGTCTGAGCAACAATACTTTAAACGAATACAATCATACAGTGAGCAGGCCCTACTTAGAGATTGCAGTAAACAGCTTCCCACACACACCACATTACTGTAAAGTAACGAATATACGTATAATGCTTACTTTCAACTGACGGTTCAGTACTGAATATAAAAAGCAGACGCTCGTGTAAACAATGCGACAAGGCAGCCCTATGAAGGGGTTGCCAAACACCAGAAGCAACTAGACCATTTTTTTAATTATTATTATTGTGCTTTACTTTGATTTGATTGATGATTTCTCATAGATTTTCTTTATAGCAATTTAGAATCTGAGAGGTGGGGGGCACTGAATCTAAACTGGACGGGCCATGCCCCCGTAGGCCCGCCCATAACGCCGGGCCTGGATAAAGTCTGGAAAAATAGTGCAAATGATGCTGTCAAACATAATTCCCTACATTTTATATAAGGAAACTATTCCGAGCTTGTTATTGTTTGGTAGAAATATTAACAGAAACTAGGTTGTTAGCAAACTATCTGTATCTGGTTATATATGGTTAAAAAAAAAAAAAAAAGTTTTATTAGTGGCCCTCACTAGTGTATTTCTTTTTTGAACCTCACAATTTTATCTGTAACGAGAGCTTTAGTAGCAAGTGATTTTCAAACGAAATTTGTGAATAAAATTAATCCGGTAAGGCTTTGAAATTGAGTAGATGAGGTTGCTAATAAATACATTTTGCATGTTAAAAAGCTTAATTGTCGCAGGTCACAACATCACTTCCTGTCTCATCGATTAGATAATGGGAACTCCCAAATCAAAATGAACGTTAACGGGAGAAATTAATGGAAGCAGAATTCGCTGTTATGGAAACTGGAGACAGCTTTCCCACTTGTGAACAGCAGCCAAATGGAAATAAAAAAACAATGGGAATATCTATTTTGTGTATAATTTCTAAATTTCAGTTAAAATTGTGCATTTTGTCATCCAGAATGTACATTTATTTAGAACACATAAGAACATAAGAAAGTTTACAAACGAGAGGAGGCCATTCAGCCCATCTTGCTTGTTTGGTTGTTAGTAGCTTATTGATCCCAGAATCTCATCAAGCAGCTTCTTGAAGGATCCCAGGGTGTCAGCTTCAACAACATTACTGGGGAGTTGGTTCCAGACCCTCACAATTCTCTGTGTAAAAAAGTGCCTCCTATTTTCTGTTCTGAATGCCCCTTTATCGAAGCTCCATTTGTGACCCCTGGTCCTTGTTTCTTTTTTCAGGTCAAAAAAGTCCCCTGGGTCGACATTGTCTCTACCTTTTAGGATTTTGAATGCTTGAATCAGATCACCGCGTAGTCTTCTTTGTTCAAGACTGATTCAATTCTTTTAGCCTGTCTGCATACGACATGCCTTTTAAAACCGGGATAATTCTGGTTGCTCTTCTTTGCACTTTCTAGTGTTCATATAAAATGCTGATTTACAATTTTCTGGTGTGTGGGTATCAAAGGGCAAAGATTCAGTGTGGAGTAGTGGTTAGGGCTCTGGACTCTTGACTGGACAGTCGTGGGTTCAATCCCAGGTTGGGGACACTGCTGCTGTACCCTTGAGCAAGGTACTTTACCTAGATTGCTCCAGTAAAAACCCAACTGTATAAATGGGTAATTATATGTAAAAATAATATAATTGTATGTAAAAATAATGTGATATCTTGTAACAATTGTAAGTCGCCCTGGATAAGGGCATCTGCTAAGAAATAAATAATAATAATAATAAATGCATAAACCATTTACCTGTTTTCAGGGGGATATTTTGTCACAACTTATTATATACAATACTGTTAATGTGCATTTTGCAATCTTTTTTGGTTAAAAAGAAAAAAAAAACTTGTTTTCTTTTTTTTGGATGGGGCGGTTGGTGTGGTAGACTTGTCAGTTCATGAAGTGTAGGCTATAGGCTTGGATGGAATTTACTTTTGTGTATATTTTTAGTATATACGATTGTAGGCTATAAACAACCTGCTCTCACAAGGAAAACTGGAGCGCCATTTGTGCGAAAACTATCCAGCCATTAATTTGTCAATTAATGAACTGGTCCATTTGTCCAGCAATTCGTCCATAAATTTGTCAATTCATACAGTAATTCATAAACTTATTTTTTTTAATTTGGTGCATTTTTTAACATGGCGAAAATCAGCATCATTTCTTACGCTCCATTGACTCTATAGAATTTTTTTGCCGAGCTCTCTGTATATACCACAATGCTTTGCGCGCAGTGAGACGGAAGTCTCCATTGAAAATCAGCGGAATCGAGTATCTTCTTAAATAAAATAAATTTTGAAACGCCCTTTCTAATAAACTGCAATATTATTGGCTGAAGCAGTTTTGAATGAGGCTTCTCCATTGAAAACGTTAACACAGTAACGTCTTGCCGAGGCTCTGAAAACGTTACTCAGTTAACGTTTTGCTCGATCTACCACAATACTTTGCGGCTACCAGCTGTCCTTACAAATAATATACCACCAAATGTTCATGTCAGGACACTGCAGTCTGATTGGTATTATATAATTGTTAATAAAACAATGAATAATCCTCTCCCAACACCGAAACCCCTGCACCCATTACACATCTAAAGTAGTTCATGTTTGGCAGTGAATAAGCGTTTTTGTTACTTTAAAAAAAATGACCGCAGGTGCTGACTTACTCATGTCATGACAGGAACATTTCGTAGTTGCTTTGTGGGCAATGCTACCACATAACCCCAAATCTGCGTCTGTTACGTCACCTTTTCAGTACTGGATTTGTTTCAAACATAGATTTGTTTTTCTTTTTTTTTTTAACTTTTCAATACTATTTTCAAACGATCATTTTTTTTTTTCCTATTATGAATGTACATACTGAATGTGTTCTTAAAACGTATTGCGCGTGTGGAGAGATATAAATTATGATAGGTATGTTATATATAAATAATACATTTGGTTTGACCTAATTGACGTAAGTTTAAAAAAAAACATTTTTTTTTTTTTAAAAATTTAAAAAAAATTTAAACTCGTAATTCTGAAATGTAGTGTCCTGACAGCCAACTTGCTATCTGTGTCATGTTTGCCCGCTGTTCCTATCAAAATCCTTTTTGGGCCGGGATAAATAAATATGGGTGACATAGAGGGGTTCCCCTTGTGTGACAATCAGCTTTGAAATAAGTAGCCCAAAACGATTTAACCCCTGAAATACCCTAGTAACTTATTCAATTTGTGTTACATTTGCGGGATGCGATTAAGAAGCTGGAATGCGAAGAAGCAGCTGTCCGATTAAGAAGCTGGCGAATAAAAAGCCAACTTTAGCATCATACTTTGGACCCCGTTTATCAATAAGTAAGGAAAAGGGATTCCTATGCATTTTTTATTGGTTACACTTTGGAGTGCTTTAGTGTTTTTGCAAAGAGAAAATGATAACGTATCATAAGATACCAAAATATTTCGTGAGCAAGGCGTCTAAGGGGGTACACATATATGGGACATCAAAAGACGTGACCCATGCACACTGTATTTGTTATAATGGGCTACACATTAGGTGTTGTTCTGTTTGTGGGATACCGCTTGCTCACTAAAATCTTAAGTGTTTTGCAAATAGGAGACGATCACATATCTATGGATACCTCGATATTTAAGGCGTCTAATGGGGTGCATATTAGGCATAATGGGCTACATTTTGGGGTGCTGCTACTCGTGGGGTACGGCTTGCTCACTAAAATCTTTAGTGATTTTGCAAAGAGGGGGTCATAACCTATCTAGGGATACCTCGATATTTAGTGAGCAAGGCGTCTAAGGTGGGTAAATTGGGCATCAAAAGACGTGCCCCATGCGTTCTGTATTGGTTATAAAGGGATACATTTTGGGGTGCTGCTGCTCGTGGGGTACGGCTTGCTCATTCAAATCTTTAGTATTTTTGCAAAGTGGAGACGATAAGCTATCTAGGGATACCTCGATATTTAGTGAGCAAATCGTCTAAGGGGGTAAACGGGGCAAAACAAGCGGGTAGTATATGGGGTACCGCTATGCTGCTGATACAGATTTCTTTAAATAATATTTTAGTTTTTCTTGAAAGATGGAACGATTATCCTTTAAGTGGTAGTAATATATGAATTGAGTAAGATGTGTAAGTGAGTTAAAACACACAGAAAAAGGACACGCTGCTTTGTCAACTATACCGCGAATAAGGAACCGGGAATAACCAACTTCCAGGTGGTCAAAGCAGCAGCTGCAGCAGCTCAACCTGGATTCAGTATTGCACAGTGACACACGCAGAGAAAACATATGTTACTTTTGTTTTAAATTACAAAATACATTCGTTTTTACAGTTTTGTATGTACATATACCTGTTTACACACTAGTTTCTTTTTAAATGTTTCTTTTATTATAGTTTTTCGTTTTTTTAAGTAGTGCTTTATGTGGTAAAAGATAAACCCTTTTATGTTTAATTGTTAATTTAAATACGGTGTTTCGGTGTGAGTGAATGAAACTTTTGAGTTGTATCAGCTAGTTTGTCTTTCATTTTAATTTTGATGTTGGGCGGCGGTTTTAGGTAGCCTAATCGCGGCGGTATGGAACATCTGATGGGGAGGCATGCATTTTCTTTCCAGTTGTTAAAAGCTGAAGTCCTTTGTATTTCTTTTTTAATAAGTGTTCTAATCTGAATGCAAGTTGTGCCTTTTTGTTTAAGTATTATGGACAACGTTTTAGTTATTGAATCTTCTGTTAAAAATAATGTTTGTTCTTTATTTTGAAAAATAAAACTTCAATGCGTCGATTATCGTTAATAAATGTCTATACGATAGGCCTAATTGAATACGAAATTAGGGTGCCGATTGTACCACTGATTAAAACCCTCCTTTTCCAAGTGCAAATTAACTCCTGATAAATTATGACAATTAACACGGATTAGCTTTTAAATTCCCGCGCAAACAAAAGAAATAGTCGCAAGAACCACTGCTCGTTAAGATATTAACACAATTTCGTAAATCAACATAATTTCGTAAATCACAATAGCACGATTATTTAATAACGAAATAGGCATAACGACTGCTTGAAAGTGCCCAAACCAATACTTCATACCGATTTGTTGATTAATACTGGAGTTCATTTACGACCTTTTGAAAATCCTGCCTATTGGGTCTCGTACATTTTTCAACAATTACAGTACAATTAAGAGCAAGATACAAAATACATTGACTTCAGTCCTAATAAGAGCAAATACAAAACGCAGTAAGATTTGATATCGTGGCAGTTCAAGAACAGATTACAGTGTTGACAGTTAAGTTACATCAGGGTTAGATACCCGTGCAAGTGAAATACAAAATACTACATATTGGGTTAAATGCAGGATTAAATACAGTAAAATAAGAAGCGGATAAGTGCAAGTTAAAGTGCATTTTTATATAAGGATTATTAGTTAAGAATATAAATTGTGTAATTTTCTTTTTGTTTTATTAAAAAGTAGCTGTGCTTACGTATACCTATGGTATAATAAGCTTAGGGTGGCAAAACGTTTGTTCTGCGACTCCACACAATCTCAATCAACATCATTACCAAGACCTTTCTGCTACTTTCTGTGTTGTTCTCAAGCACCCATGCATTTGGTAGTTCCCCATCAATATGTATAATTCTATAAGTGGATTGTGTGTCATGTAATAAATACAATAATAAAAATGTATATTAATGAAGTGGTAGCTTAACAAACGACAAGCCTTTCCTTTCAAAGTAAAGTATTATTAAGTTACATCACTGGTTTATTGATGTAAATGATCCACAAAGCGTATTACAATCTAAAGTAATTGCCATTTTATGTATTCTAACCAATGCAATGCTGATTTGCAATAACTTATATAAATAAAAATAATAAAGACTACCCCCATCTATTATTACGTTATTCTTTCTTGTAATGTTATTGTAGTAATTTAATAATACTAATATTATTATTATTATTATTATTATTATTATTATTATTATTATTAGCGGTATGCTCTCTATATAATAAATGACAGTGTATATAAACTTATTATAGTAAAAACAAGCTTTATAAATGGTTTATAAGGCTTTATAGGGCAGCAGTGTGGAGTAGTGGTTAGGGCTCTGGACTCTTGACCAGAGGGTCGTGGGCTCAGTCCCACGTGGGGACACTGCTGCTGTACCCTTGAGCAAGAGTTACTTTACCTAGATTGCTCCAGTTTAAAAAAAAAAACAAAAAAACAACACTGTATAAATGGGTAATTGTATGTAAAAAATAACATGTAAAAATAATGTAATTGTGTTGTAAATAATGTGTAACATTGTAAGTCTGCTAAGAAATAAATAATAATAATAATAAATTGATACAAAAATTCAGTATTACCTGATTTTATTTCATTTATTCAAAAGATCTGTCAAACTCCGATGCTTCTGTTTTCATCAGGATAAAGTTTTCTGATGTCCGTGTCAAGAAATTTGTTCCTGTCGTACTGAAAGAAGTGGAACTGTACTGTAGAGTGCTCTAATCAGTGCCGCCCCAGAAAAGGGGTGGACTGCACTCTGAAAATTCATTGTCAAAAAAAAACATGCATCCCGTTAGATTAGCTACAAATTAATAATAATGTCATTTAAACTGTGAAAGGAAATATTTCAACAATTTATTTTAATATTTAAATGTTTATGCCTGAGTTCCAATTTGACCTTGAGCTACTGCTGATATTTTATAGCTTTAGTTTCCACGAAGTTGTAAGATTGTGTTGAAGCACCACAGGTGCAGCCTGTCTCATTTGGCCACCAAAAATGCAATAAAAAAACTCAATGAAAACAACTTAAATAAAACACACTTTTATGAGTCAAATGGCAGTAAATCTGAAATGCTGAATAAATGCTGTCGCATAAAAACAAAACAAACAAACACAAAAAACAATGGTCTCTAAATCCCGCTCATTTATTTTTTCCTATTCGGTCAAAGCAGCTTCCAGCAGATCTCAGGCTAATAAAGGATTGTTTGACATGGCCTTCACTTATAGTTAGGGTGACCAGACATCCTGGTTTAGCTGGGACAATCCCGGTTTTCCATCAAAGGTGTCCTGACATTTTGCTGAAAATCTTTAAAGTCCCGGTTTTTAGTCACTTCAGAATTCTTCTCTGTTTTGAACCCTCACTGACAGGATACATTTCATCAGTATGTTGTTGAGTTGCTGTACTGGTATTTCATGAATTTCCCTGTTTTCACCATTTTCCTTGGTGGGAGTTGTGTAGCTTCTAAAGTACTTCTCACCTGATGTCTTTTGGCACTACTAGGTAGGTTGACACCTAGCATCAGTAGATTATAAGAACATAAAAAAGGTTACAAACGAGATGAGGCCATTCGGCCCACCTTGCTCGTTTGGTTTAGTAGCTTATTGATCCCAGAATCTCATCAAGCAGCTTCTTGAAGGATCCCAGGGTGCCAGCTTCAACAACATTACTGGGGAGTTGGTTCCAGACCCTCACACTTCTCTGTGTAAAAAAGTGCCTCCTATTTTCTGTTCTGAATGCCCCTTTATCTAGCTCCATTTGTGACCCCTGGTCCTTGTTTCTTTTTTCAGGTCAAAAAAGTCCCCTGGGTCAACACTGTCTGTACCTTTTAGGATTTTGAATGCTTGAATCAGATCACCGCGTAGTCTTTGTTCAAGACTGATTAGATTCAATTCTTTTAGCCTGTCTGCATACAACATGCCTTTTAAACCCAGGATAATTCTGGTCACTCTTCTTTGCACTCTTTCTAGAGCAGCAATATCCTTTTTTTAACAAGGTGACCAGAACTGAACACAATATTCTAGATGAGGTCTTACTAATGGATTGTAAAGTTTTAACATTACTTCCCTTGATTTAAATGTAACACTTTTCACAATATATCCGAGCATCTTGTTGGCCTTTTTTTTATAGCTTCCCCACATTGTCTAGATGAAGACATTTCTGAGTCAACATAAACTCCTAGGTCTTTTTCATAGATTCCTTCTTCAATTTCAGTATCTCCCATGTGATATTTATAATGCACATTTTTATTGCCTGCGTGTTATTTGCCATGCGTCTGATACGGCTGCAGTCTGCTCTCCAGCTGCTTTCTTCTTGCTGGCCATCCTTTTCTTTGCACATCTATCACAGCTTGTAGAGTTTGGTCATTCATTGTTGCAGTTTTCAACCTTTGTAGCATTACTTGACTGAGTGCTGCTTTTGGTGCTGCTCATCTGTTAGTTCATCACAATGTGTTTGTTGAGTTTGTGCTACTGCTCTTGACAGTGTGTTTGCTATAAGCATGTCTTTGCCTGGTGTGTATGAAAACTTTATGTCATACCTTTGCAGTTATAGCATCATTCTTTGCAGTCTTGCAGGTGCCTTGCCAAGTGGTTTCGTGTAAATGGCTTCCAATGGTTTGTGGTCAGAGTGGACTGCAACTTGTGTTCTAAATATGTTTTTGTGAAACATTGTTGTGACAAAAACAGTTGCTAGCAACTCCTTTTCAATTTGCGCAACATTCTGTTGAGTGGTGGACAATGCTCTTGAAGCATACGCTATTGGTTTGTGATCTTGCAGTAGGCATTCTCCAAGTCCGTCTTTATATGCGTCAACCTGTATGGTGATTAGCTTTGCAGGGTCAAAGAACTTAAGTACTGGTGTCTCCACTAGTGCTTTCTTCAGTTGTGTGAGTGCATCGTTGTGCTCAGGATGCCATTGCCATCAAATGTCCTTGTGCAGCAGAGTTCTCAGTGGTGCTGTCACTACAGCTGCATTTGGATTATATTGTGTGAGGTATTGAACCATTCCTAGCAGATGTTGCAGGCTTTTCTTGTCCTCAGGTGGTGGCATGTCTTCAATTGCCTTTACTTTGGAGCTGTCAGGGCTTACCCCTTCCGGTGTGATAATGTGTCCCATTGACTTGTTTGACCAGAAACTGTCTTTTGTCTTTGTTAAATGTGACATTGGCAGCTTTTGCTCTTTCCACTACTTTGCAGAGTACTGTATCATGTTCTTCCTTTGCTGCTGCTATAATAATCATGTCATCAGCAATGATGTGGACTCCATCAATATTTCCAAAGGTTTTACTGTTCTTTTGTTGGAAGACTTCACTGGCAGACTTGATGCCAAACGGTAACCTCTTGAAATGATATCTGTCCTAAGGTGTTGAACGTGCAGAGCTCTGATGATTCTCTGTCAAGCTTGACTTCCCAGTAGACGTCTTTCTCGTCCATGATGGTGAATATCTTTTTGTTAGCTAATTTGCATTGACATCTCAGTATGGCTTTGTTCAAATTACAAGGATCCAGGTATGTCCGAAGCGAACCTTCTTTGTAGTTATTACTAGGCTGTTCACCCACGTGGTAGGCTTGGGTAGTGGTGCTGACCCTCTTCCAGCTGCACCTTTGAGCTGATATAGCTTCTTCACCAGGCTAAGGTTGTCACAAGCCTGTCTTCCAAACAGTGGTATGTTTGACGCTTTTGTGATGAAGGACTGGAGGTTGACTCTTCTGCCTCTTTATTTCTTTCATGGTTTTTACTTTGTTTCTCATAATTCATTGTTAGTGTGTTGTACACTTCTAGCACTCATCCTCAATTGTGTGTAGCTTAACAGCTATGTTTACTTCATCTTTTTCTATGGCCCTGGTTGCCTTCATGTATAGCTTGAAACGCTGTTCCCACCAGTGCCAATTTTCACCCAAATTACCCTCTAACAATAGTGGTGCAGGCGGCTTATACTGCTCCATTATTGTACTACTTTTATTTTTTTTATTTATTTATTTATTTATTTATTTATTTATTTATATTTTATTTTTTTCTTTGTTTCTTGTAATTCTTGCAGTGTTCACTTACTTGTTGGAGTCTTCTCTGCTTTATCCTGTCAGTGCTTTATTCTCTCACTCTCTCTGTCTTTTTTTTTAAAGTAATTCTTTAAGTCATTTGTTCAAGTTTTCTAGGCGTGAAAACTTGGCCTGACTCAGAGTCACACCAAACTTGTCATTGTCATTAAGCACGGAAAGAATTGCCTCCTTTTGCATTACAAGCCTTTCTGCCATAGCTAACGATGAAAACCAACGTGTTGAGGAAGAGACAGATATTTCATTTCCATATCCTTGCAGGCAAAAGCCAGGTTGGTTGCTTCGGCTGACGAATGTTTAAAATGTCTTTCTGCATTTTGACATTAGATCATCCATACCAGCAGCTACTGCTCTCTGTAAATTATGCACAAGACAGTTTGCATTTTTGTAAGCAGTGTGTTCCACAATATTTCTTCCATGATCAGACAAAATTGCAACAACCTTTAACTCGAGTCCCCATTTCTGAATCACTTCAGTGATTCGGCGACCACATACTTCCATTGTGTGTCGCTCTGGTACTTCCATTTTTGATTCAAGCTGCCAGCCTTCGATATAATGAACAGTTATTCCAAGATAGCTTCAATTCTGAACGCTTGTCCAAAAATCAGCAGTAATGTTAATCCCTTCTACATTCTGCAACTGGTGCAGGATTAGTCCTGTGTGTTTCATAAGCAATGGATTTGATCAGATATTGTCCGGTAACAAGGTGGACTGTACGTTGAGCAACATGTTGCAATTTTCAAAACACTTGTTCGGAATAGACAGAGGACGACAGTTAATTGCAATCCACTTTGCAATAGATGTTTTCAATTCTTTCTTCTTCCAATCGGGAAGCACGGAATCAGTTTTAGTTATGTAATCTTACATTTATTTTTGAGCTGTACTGCCTATTTCCATTTCCTTCAGCCAAACGCCATGTCTAAAAAAAAAAAAGAAAATAATAATTTAATATTATTATAAATTACAATAGGAGCATATGCAATACTGTGCCATGAATTTCTGTAAATTAGCAATGGCACCACAACCAATACTCTCTTGAATAGGGCTGTTTTCAGTATAAACTTACAGGTAATTTATTAAGTTGAGTGCTATTTTATTTTAGTTTAATTTAGTTACCTGAATATGCCATAATTAAGACAGAATTAGGCTATAACTGTAAATGTTCTGCCTTGGTACAGATTGAAACTAATATAATACCTTGTATAAAATAAAAATAAACTTACTTGCAACTCAGTTGATAAGATAAACGCGTAGTACTGCCCTGACAGGAAAGCCCCAAAGAGCTATGGTAAAATGTTGGGTACATCGCCCTGTCACCCATTTACAACCATCTTTTGAAGTACTCTCTGCCATCTTTCTAGATTTTTTTTCTCACGCACTGCTTTTTGCTACAGCACGTGAGTAGACTCGATTAATTGATCGATTCATTAGCACTCACAGGCATGATTAATCGATTAACACCTTAATAAACACATATACTTGGATGAATCTGTTCATAATATAAATTTGAATTGTGTAAAAACATCAGTTGTTATAGTTTTAGTTATCTGGTAGTTTTCAAACCTGTCTCATCATGGCTGTGTTGCTCCAGGTGTGTATAGTCATGTTGCTGCGAAATCTTGATGCCTGAAGAAAAATCGCATCGCATCTGATGTGTAGCGGCCTTTAAGTGATACTTTTGCTGCGACACTACAGGCTTAAGTGTGTTTTAATACCTGTTTCCTTATTTTTACAGATTCTCCAGGGAAACTTAAATGCTGACATATCTGGGATGAGAGTTCTTTCACTTGCCCGAAAAGATGAGTGGCTCCAAACCTGATATCCTGTGGTCTCCACACCACGTTGATCGTTATGTAATCTGTGACTCGGAGCTCAGTCTTTATCGCATTGAATCGGTCGGGAATTCTGAAGCTAAGGCAGGGGCCCTCCGACTTTCGGAGGAAACAACTGCAACGTTATTAGCTATCAATTCAGACACTCCCTATATGAAATGTGTGGCGTGGTATCCAAAGCATGAACCTGAATGCCTTCTTGCAGTCGGGCAGGCCAATGGACGCATTGTGCTAACAAGCCTCGGACAAAGCCACAATTCAAAATGTAAGGATTTGATGGGGAAAGAGTTTGTTCCAAAACATGCTCGACAGTGCAACACTTTGGCTTGGAACCCAGTGGACAGTAACTGGTTGGCTGCTGGACTTGATAAACACCGAGCTGATTTCTCTGTCCTAATCTGGGATATCAGTAGTAAGTTTACTCCAGAAGCCTCTGTTACAACAGACAAAATACGACTTTCAGCTGGAGACACTAATGCTGGTCTGGTGGTGACAAAGCCACTTTATGAGCTAGACCAAAATGATGCTTGTCACTTTGCTGGCTCCCCAGGGACCAGAAGCTGCTACTGGCAGGCATGCATCGCAACCTAGCGACTTTTGACCTGAGAAATACAAGCCAAAAAATGTTTGTTAACACTAAAGCCATCCAGGGGGTAACAGTTGACCCTCACTTCCATGATCGAGTGGCTTCCTTTTTTGAAGGCCAGGTGGCTATTTGGGACCTTCGTAAATTCGAAAAGCCAGTTCTGACTTTAACTGAGCAACCAAAACCTTTAACTAAAGTTGCATGGTGTCCTACGCGGACAGGCTTGCTAGCCACTTTGACAAGAGACAGCTACATAATCTGCCTGTATGATATGCAACACACTCCCACTCCCATAGGGGAGACTTGTAGGACGAGTCCGTGACTCGGACTCGAGACACATTTTTCGTGACTCGGACTCAAACTCGAGTCATGGCCGCAAAAGACGTTTGCTGTTTTTTTTTTGTTTGTCTGTCGACATGCATTGCAGTGATGGTGACAGGTGACTTACAAGCCCAGAAATAAATCAGAATTTTTTTTTTTTCTGAAGGCTTAAGCGAGTGTTTTGAAAGTAGCCCGACAGTCACGATTCGGACATCGCCAGATATATCCCACTAATTTTGTGTAGCTGTTCTTTATCATACTCATACCCATATGACATTTCTCACACCAGAAAAGTTTACTCAGAATATTACACTTCTGAAATAAATAGTGATCTTAAGCGGGTCTGCAGCTATATCACTGATGATAATGATGTTGTATACCGAGGTATCTGATATATCTGCTGTCGTTTTTTTTATTTTTTGGAAGCAGTAAACGACACAGGGAGAACCATTCCATTACCAACCGACACAGACAGAACTTTGCATTGGCCCCATATTCTCCGCTAGTGAAGTTGCTAGGCCCCTTATTCTCCACCTATGTGCGGTCACCAATTTCACACACATTTTCAGCCAGTCTTGTGTTGCAGGGGCCTTGATGCTCAAAGTCCATTTTTCTTCTAACTGATCTTGCCTTGCTGTGAGCAGTGCTGAAATAAAACTCCTTCATTACACTAATGGGGTACTTTGTCAGACACTACCAGCAGACCACTACTAGTATAGCACATGCTTAAACCATTCAAAAATGCATTTTTGCAAAAACTTTACTATTGTGTCTCGATGAGCATTTCAAAACAAATTGAAAACCCTGACTTTAGAAATACTTAAAAAAAAAAAGATATTATTACTGTATATTATTATACTCTTTCTGAAACTGCATTCTTGAAAAATACATAATTTGATTTTGCTGAGCTCTCTAGATCTCTGGAATAAAATGTATTTGTTTGCACTGAAAACAATTGAGCAATCACCTTAATAATTTTGAGTTTAGTGAAAACAAAAATTAATGAAAAAAGAATAATTATATAAGTTATAACCATTATCTGAAATCAAATGAACTGAAGCACAATCTCGTAAATGCATCATTGTAAATGCAATGAACATAACATTTCTGTTTTGCAAAACAAATAATGTAATTTATCATATTGAAGTGTGCAAGGTATATCTGTATTTGGAATAGTTTAAGTTGTAATCATATAATACCTTATTTTAATTCAAAATCATGTAGGACAGACCTCTATTGAAATAATCAGACTGGACACCGCTTCTAGTGAATACAAAGGAACAGTTTTATTGGAAATAAAACTAAATAAAGGAAAAATTAAAGGTGCAACAACTAAACTAAAGTAATACAGAAAGGAAGAATGAACTAAACTAAACGGTACAGAAAGGAAAATGTAAACAACGACACCCCACTCCCGATAGCTGATTAGCGATCCAGAGCAATCTATGGCAGATTCCTTTAAAGGTTACAATTCCTGACAGTTGCTTAAGACGAAGGTTTGTCTTAACGGGTATCGTTAGTAACACAAATATTTACTTTCTTTAATATTTGATAATCAAAGCATCATTAAATCAGTCTCATAGATGTTTTGGTTCAGAAGGCAATTCTCACTCTTGCGAGAAAAAGACGCTCGTAGCGTCCAGACAGCCTTACGAGAATTATCTAATATCAAGACAGCTAATTTGGATTCTAGCTTTAAACGCAGAATGATAATTGCCTTGTAAAACCCACATCAATTTGTATGAAACACATACAACAAAACAGTTACTATAGTGTTCATTAACTCAAAGCATGAATTGAAAGCAATAATACTTTTCTTACATTCTACCTCAATCAAAACGTTAATTTTACTTTAAGGTCGGCTTATTCTCGAGTTCATAAAAGGATACAAACACTATGTGCTGAATACTTAACAGACTTTCGCTGCCTCTTCCAGCTGGTCCTTCTGTCATCCAATACAGGCGCTCAAAGGCTCTCCTTCAGGCAAGAAAAGTCCAGGTTCCAAGTTCCAGCTTCTATCAAAGTGAAAAACAACGTCCACAAACTTGAACTTGAAGTTTATCTATAAACTTCAGGTACATTCAAACAGTATTCTAATTTCAATTCCAAAAGAAAAGATGATGACAAACACGCTGAAAAAGGCATGCAAATAGAATAATCTAGCTAGAAAAAATACATCGAAATATTTTTTTTGTATTTTTATTTTTTTATTATTTGTGTATTTTTCCTGAGGGATATCAGACAACGTCCGTTAGGTAAACAGTACCCCCACTACTATCACTAGTTTAATGAAAATTGATTTGAGTTTGTTTCAAGGACTCAGACCCAAGACTCGAAGTCAAGGATTCATGACTCGGACAGAATCGAATGATAGGGACTCGGGACTCGGGACTCGGGACTCAGACACGGGCTTGAGTTACAAAGTTGCGAAAAGCGGGCGAACTGTATCTGAAAGTGTATCCATTAATACTGTATTCCTATTTATAAATATTTACAGTTGCAGGCTAGCTGCTTTGTACATTTTAATCTAACAAGCAGCTAGCTCCCCCCGGGATCGCTACAATATAGTCATGCCTAGACGTTAATCAGACCTCAAAATGAATATAAGGTCGGAGTTCAATATATTTTATTCACCTATCACACGCAAAAAACAAAAAAAAATACAATAAAGGCCTATATCAGCTCTTTCTGGCGTACGAACCCGTGGCCAGTGATTTTCCTCAGCTGAGAGTCGTGTGCACTTGGGGTCGTGGAGATATGGGTACGATAAGAGACCACCCGCCTCCATACGGCAAATCCCATTATAAAAATACCATCGGGGTATGGCTCGGCAAATGGCGGTCGTGGGTTGTACGAACTCGAAGGAACCAATTTTCGTTAGCTAAGACTGTTGTGCATCTAAAGAGAGTACTTCTGAGTTCGTTGGCCCGGGACTTATGTGGTACGACCGACCGTGATTTCCTATGGCAAAATACATACAAAAAATGGCCATTATATATATATAAGACCTGAAGCACATTTTGCAGTGTATTTATGCGACAGAACTACCAATTTAAGTCCATTCGAAGTGTTTTGTTTTGGGACGTTATCTGAAAACTATACCGGCACTAGAATTTGGGACGTAAATGAAAACAGGGGCAGTCTATATGTGAAACTGTGATTAAATTAAAGTTAAACTATATGCTATTTAAAAGAAAAAAGTACACCACCACAGAAAGCCAATTCTTACATTCCTGCACAACATGATAATTCATATAAAGTAATAACCCATAGTTTGTTATATTAGTACAGCAAAATACCACGTTATATTTTAACTGAAAGGTTGTAGAAAGCAAATCTCTCTCTCGCTCTCTTTCTCTGATCGCAGTGTTAAAAATGCCTGCAAGCTTTCCCACTCGTGTGACGACATATTCCTGTGACAGACAAGGACCAATCAAAACGCGAGACTGTTCTGCGGTTCCATCCCAAAAACCGGTCTTATGTCAGACACTTTTTTTCGTGTGTCCTCCAATATCCCAAAACGCTTTGTTGCATGTTTGGCGAAATACTGGCGCCTGAAGGATTTGCTATCAGTGTACAATGGATCAATCATTAGGCGACTGCAAAAATGATATATTATTTTAAAATAAAATAGAATGCATTGTGGGATACTATTGTATTAATTTCCACTATTCATTGCGCTGCTAGGAACTGTAACCGAACTATTCTAATAGTGTGCGGACGCATTTAAGCCCGAATAAACATGAAACGGTACTTCAGTGTGGATGCTTTGAGATGGATTAATTAGAACGGTTTCGAGTACGGTTCTCGAGGTCGGTTATGTAGTGTGAAGAGGGCGGTGCATGACAGGTAAAATGTGAAATTATTGTGTTCGCTACAACCATTTAAACTGTTTCAGAATGCCCTGCAGTGCTGTACTTCCTGTTGACTTCGCAGCGTTCATTGTAGTATTTTTTTTATATATCATTGGTAAATAAACTAGAGTAAATAAAGTAGAGTTGGGGTTTTTTTCAACTTTCTATCCGGAGAATTTGCCAGATTTGTCTTCTAAACATCCCAGTGTATCCAGTTCTTGCTCCCTCCTGCAACAATGCTCAGATTGAAATGAGTGGCGTATAGTTGGAACAGAAAACCAGCATTGAGCAGGGAGCGTGATCTGTAAACGTTACAATCCTTAGAAGACTTTTTTTTTTAAGCCAACCTCAACACTACTTTAAATTTGATAAGTGTATTAAGTGGCACTGCAAGGGGTAATGGAGTACACTTGCAGGCACTGAAAGCAAACTAATGTAAAGCAAAATAGTCCCTAGTTTCTCTGCAATTAAGCAAATTAAGAAAAGAAAAAAAGTTATATGAAAAAAGGACCTGACTAATACCCAGCAACAGCATGAATGGGTCTTTACATGGCTGATTAAGCGTTACACACAGCATGTGCAATGAAGTGCTATTTTTTATATAACAAGTTTGGTTTGTGTATTATGAATTCAAGCTTCTTTTGGGGACTTTTTTTTTATTTAAGCTTTACATTTTTTTAAAAAAATAATAAGATCAAACACTTTCCCTTATACATACACATCCAAATGTCTGGCTGTTTCAGGGACATTATCAACTAAAAATGTTAAAGTGTGAAAATGATCTTGTACAAATCACTCCCATAAACTAAACACATTCTAATGAGCCAGATGTCAATGCCAGGGTCACACATTTAACATATAAGCGCAAATGTAGCCTTCCTCTAATGTGTGAGACTTTGACAGTGTTTAGGTGACAGCTTATAACATTACTGCCACAGTTTTAATCACCCATCCATCCATCCATTATCATTTACCGCTTGCTCCTTTTACAGGGTCGCGGTGAGCCGGAGCCTAACCCAGCATACACAGGGTGCAAGGCGAGACTGCACCCTGGTGATGGCCTTTTAAGTATTTTTTTTAATTTTTATTATTTTATTATTTTTCTCCAATCCCCGACTATTCCAGACACACTGCCCTTTCAGTCTGAGTTACAGAGCTTAAATATAATATCTATCTATCTATGTTCACCAAACATCTTTCCTTTCAGATGGAGAGGGTAACAAGGCATCAGTTGAGCTCTGTGAACCTGTAAGTTGCAAAATCACTACTGATTATTATTTGTTTATTTAGCAGACTGATTTGTAAAGCTATTTCATTTTATAAACTCCATAATGTAAAACAGAGGCAACGTTTTTTTTTTTTTTGGTTTAAAACACAATAGGACGTATATTTAAAGCTTAATACTAAACATGTGGTGGTAAACCGGAACCGGAGGAACTGTATTCACTGCTGATCTGCATACATGATAATTTATAGGGCCTGAAGATGTCAGATGATCAGTACACACATTCTGTCCTGCAGTTGAGCTCACTGGCCTCCAAGACAAACATAACAAGTTTTCCATCTGTTTAGTAAGCAAGGCTGCTTTACTTTGACACACGAGGAATATTGTTTCTAGTTTAATTAAGAATTTTGTTTTTCCCTCCCCTCTAGCTAGTGGAAGAATTAAGTGGCGTAGTAGAGGTTTTAGGATGAGTTACAACGAAAGCAACCATCATGGCTAGCACATATATGCCATTGCAGAAAGACAGTAACAGTTTTGGTAAGTACTAATAGATCCTTGTATTGTTTAACCTCCTGTTTTACTGCATTGGCAATACATGGATAACATTCAGAGTGCCGCTGCTATGGGAGATTTTAATACATTTTGCTGTTTTATGAAGAGGGAACATGGATCTATAGGGGATAATCTCAAGGTTTTTTAGTAAGCAAGCTGTCTGAGTGAGGTGAAATGGAATGTTGGTGTCTGACTCTGTTTTTTGTATTTATTTTTCTGTTACAATACCAGTCTGACATTTTCATTCCTAGACAATAGATAACATTTTCAGGTATCAGCGGTATTGTGAGGTTTGTTCATTAATTCAAGAGGGGGTGATTATCTGTTCAGATACTAAGACATATTGTAAGGCGGTGGTGTGAGTGAGGTCAAACAGACTACAACTAATCAACCCCCAGTTTTGTAGGGAGGTGTTTATTGGGACTCTGTACTATATTCACTGTTGCCAACAATAACTGCCAGATCAAATAATTACACGCTTTGTTTCTGTTTTGCAGGCTTGGGTCTTTACAATGAAGCTCTGAAAATTATTCATGATTCCCCCCAGTACTATCCTTTTGAAGTAATGCCAAGTGAATGATGGGCTCCCCCTCTTCCTCTAGTATCAGCTGAAAAAGACCTAAACCAATATCACTCTTTTGGAGAATGACCTTTGTTTCTATTTTTAGGTGACTTAGGCTGGGACCAAATCAAAACTTTGACAACCCGCTAATCACACTTAACAAAACTGTATTTAATAGCTTTTTATTTTGGTATCTTATTTCTTCTCCTCATAAAAAGAAAACACTATTAAATACAGTTTTGTTAAGTGTGATTAGCAGGTTCTCAAAGTTTTGATTTGGTCCCAGCCTTAATGTCTTCCATCTGTAAACATACATGGAAAGTTAACTTAAAGGGTTTGAATAATACAAGCTTGATAACGTTACATATAAGCATATCATGTGTTATATATTCTGTGTTTATGTTTTTCTCCCTATTAGTAAACATGTGTCACACTTTGGGAACAAATAACTTCCGTGAAAGTACTGTAACTCTATTCTTGTTTCTTCACTGATGCTTCACTTATACTGTACGATTGCGTTAACAAATAAGTTATATAGATAAGTAGATGAAGCATTGTGGTTAAGTGTATGTATACCTACAAGGGTCAAACTTCAAGTGAAATGATAGATCTGCTATTTTAACTCTAGACCTTATTTGCTTAGAGAGACCGATAAATGAAAGAAATAGCAGCGCCACGAACAGAATGGAAAGGAGATGAAAACCCTCCCTTTTGAAACCTGGCAATATATCACTGTACATATTTATATGGTAACATTCTTATGTATATTACTAGCGGATAAATCTATATATTATTAAAAAGCCTATATAAAAACAAATATTAAATGGACAATCGGAAAATAGGTGTAGTAACAATGTGAATATCCCAAATTGTTTCATTTTAAATGAATTGCAAACTACAGAAATAGTTGTCAGACTATTAAAAAGCTTTTGTGCATTAAAAATAACAAAAAGAATAATTATCTTAATAATTCAACTGAAAGTACATATCCTTACAAATGAATGAAAAAAAAAATCAGGATCATTGTGATTTCCTACAGTCTCTTATTTGACAGTACTGCACATTCAATGGGGCTTTCACAATGGTTTTTCTGGGAAATGCTTGGTTTTCTGCTATAGTTTAAAACAGTTTTATGTTCCTGTGTTTAAAAATATACTTTCACAATGTCCATTTTTTTTCATTAGGACTTGGAGCTCTTAAAATAAACAAATCCCCTGGGCCGGATGAGATCCTCCCAATAGTACTCAAAGAAATGAAAGAAGTTATTTACAAACCGCTAACCAAGATCATGCAACAGTCTCTTGACACGGGTTGTACCAACAGACTGGAAAATTGCCAAAGTAATACCGATCCACAAAAAGGGAGACAAAACTGAACCAGGTAACTACAGACCAATAAGACTGACTTCTATTATATGTAAACTTATGGAAACTATAATAAGATCCAAAATGGAAAATGACCTATATGGTAACAGTATCCTGGGAGACATTCAGCATGGTTTTAGGAAAGGGAGATTGTGTCTAACAAACCTGCTTGATTCTTCTGAGGATGCAATATCGACAATGGATAATTGCAAAGCATATGAGATGGTTTATTTAGATTTTCAAAGCTTTTGACAAAGTCCCGCGTAAAAGATTCGTTCTCAAACTGAACATAATAGGTATTCAAGGAAATGCATGCACATGGATTAGGGAGTGGTTAACATGTAGAGAACAGAAAGTACTGATTAGAGGAGAAACCTCAAAATGGAGCAAGGTAACCAGTGGTGTACCACAGGGATCAGTATTAGGTCCTCTGCTCTTCCGAATCTGCAGATAAAACAAATTTGCAGACAAAACAAAAATAGGAGTGGCAAGCACCGTTGCAGTAGCAAAGGTCATTCAAAATGATCTAGACAGCATTCAGAACTGGGCAGACACATGGCAAATGAAATGTAATAGAGAAAAGTGTAAAGTACTGCACGCAGGCAATAAAAATGTCCATTATAAATACCATATGGGAGACCTGAAAAAAGAAACAAGGACCAGGGGTCACAAATGGAGATTAGCTAAAGGGGCATTCAGAACAGAAAATAGGAGGCACTTTTTTTTTTTTTTTTACAGAGAATTGTGAGGGTCTGGAACCAACTCCCCAGTAATGTTGTTGAAGCTGACACCCTGGGATCCTTCAAGAAGCTGCTTGATGAGATTCTGGGATCAATAAGCTACTAACAACCAAACAAGCAAGATGGGCTGAATGGCTTCCTCTCGTTTGTAAACTTTCTTATGTTCTTATGTAAAATAGGGTCTGTGAAACTTGATGCAAGTATCCAGTCAAATAAAGTTGAGGTAAAATATATATTTAGTTCCAAGTAAAATCTGTTTTTTCTTACCTGTGCACAAGGGATGAAATAAATGTTGTACAGCATGTCTTTTAATGTTCTTGTTCCTTTGGATCTCAAATACAACTTGTTTATATCAGAAAGTCACTCCCTTTTAATTGTTAAAGGTAAACAAAGAACTGTACACTTTCAGTTGTTCTTGTTAATTTCTTTTTTTGTGGCCTTCCTTTCCTTGCTGTTTTTTGACAACAACAGCAACAACAAGGCAGTTTTACGGCTTCCAAGCTCAGTACCAGTTGGACATTTTGGTAAGCTGTAGCACTGCAGCGTGTCAGCAACAGATCACATTCATGGAGCAGTTTCAATTCAAAATAGTGCATTAGTTTTATCTCACAATGCTTTATAACGTAACACCATAGTAACCATGACCCTATCTACACACTGTAAGGAATTATAAGCTAATTTTACACTTAACCTTAAGTAGAGGTCAAAGGTCACAATCAAGGTAATTTTTGAAGAGCACATATGGTTTCCTATATGTGTTCCATAGTAACCATTAACCTATTTGTACTTTGTAAGGAGTTATAAGGTAGCATTTGACCGGAGATTTTGAAAGGTTTTTAAAGAAATGCGTTAGGTGGCCATATTGGTTTATGCTTGTCACCTTTGGAGTTAATCAAATAAACTATTTTTCAACTGAAGCGGGTTTTAAATTTAAGAATGAAATGTAGGTCTGGCCGCCATCTTGTTTTACGAAAGAATACTATTTTGCCATATTTGAATTCCATTGTCCCCAGGATGATGCCTAGCAAGTTAAGAGTTAGTTGGTTAAACAGTTTGCAAACAGAAGCAGTTTGATGTTTGGGCGCATTTTGGTGAATTTGGTGGCAGCCATTTTGATAGTAAAATTTATTGCAGCAACTTTTGCTTCCTAAACTTGAAGTCGGTTTGGTTGCTGATGACATATGCGAAGTTTCAGATCAATCAGGTCACCGGTTCCCAAGATTTTGAAAGGTTTTTTCCAAAAAATGCGTCAGGCTGCCATCTTGGCTAACGCAGGATTGCATTTTTTTTTGCATATGAACTGTAATCTACACGGGATGATACCTGCCAAGATTCATGTTGATTGGTTACACAGCATGCAAACAGTTTAAAGGAGCAGTTTAAAGTTTTGGGAGGACAAACGACAATAAAATAAATAAAATAATAATCTTTACAACAACAATAGGCTTCCCAAGCCAGCCTGAAAGCCTAAGAAGAAGCAGCAGCAGCAGCAGCCTAAACAGTGAACCTACAAAAGAAGCCATACAAAATACTTTCAGTGGAGGCACACACAAGGCAACAGCTCCTGAACTTGAGCTGATCATCCACTCGTTTGGGCTTATTTGCAATACTAAGCATTTAATATTGTAAATGTTTATTTTAAGCACAAAGTTGACATTTTCTGCTTCATTTTATGTTACCATGGAAAAAAAGGTAAGAAAATATAGTGCTAATAAAAACAACACTAATTGCTTATGTCATGTAAGTTTAATAAAAAAAAAAAAATTAAACTTAAAAAGGGTCCGTGTACACCTTAAAAAAAAAAAAAAAGTTCTGTTAAAGTTTAAAATGACCTCTTGATTTTTCACTCTGTCTTCTATGGCAATCAAATGTCTGGCAACTTCTTGTTTTTCAAAAGATGCTTGTTTAAACATGGGGTGCGTTTTTTCGCTGGATCACGTTTGTCTCCATCAACATCTGGTCACAAAGAAAATGCAGGCTGTAGTTACTGTGACAAGTATGTATTATGTCTACATGTGTTCTGCAGAGAATATGGCTTTCCAGTGCCTTGTACCCTCTAGATCCATAATCAGGGGTTCACATAACTGGTACGCATGTGGACCCATAAAAAAATGCGGACTTAGTTATTGTTGTATAAGACCCAAGCATATCATCAGTATATTTTTTAACAGGAAAGCATTTACAATAAAAGCAGAGACAGTGCTCACGGTTTGAAGGTGAGCTATACATGCCTAATTTGTGGATTATTCCAGGAGAGTGGGGGTCTACAGGCTTTGTCAACAATGTACGTGATCAAATCATCCCCCCTCCGCTAGCTGCACAAATTAAACAGAAAATAAATATATATACAGTACTGTGCAAAAGTTTTAGGCAGGTGTGAAAAAATGCTGTAAAGTAAGAATGCTTTCAAAAATAGACATGTTAATAGTTTATATTTATCAATTAACAAAATGCAAAGTGAGTGAACAGAAGAAAAATCTACATCAAATCAATATTTGGTGTGACCACCCTTTGCCTTCAAAACAGCATCAATTCTTCTAGGTACACTTGCACACAGTTTTTGAAGGAACTCAGCAGGTAGGTTGTCCCAAACATCTTGGAGAACTAACCACAGTTCTTCTGTGGATTTAGGCAACCTCAGTTGCTTCTCTCTCTTCATGTAATCCCAGACAGACTTCGATGATGTTGAGATCAGGGGCTCTGTGGGGGCCATACCATCACTTCCAGGACTCCTTGTTCTTCTTTACGCTGAAGATAGTTCTTAATGACTTTAAGCTGTATGTTTGGGGTCGTTGTCATGCTGCAGAATAAATTTGGGGCCAATCAGATGCCTCCCTGATGGTATTGCATGATGGATAAGTATCTGCCTGTACTTCTCAGCATTGAGGAGACCATTAATTCTGACCAAATCCCCAACTCCATTTGCAGAAATGCAGCCCCAAACTTGCAAGGAACCTCCACCATGCTTCTGTTGCCTGCAGACACTCATTAGTGTACCGCTCGCCAGCCCTTCAGCGAATAAACTGCCTTCTGCTACAGCCAAATATTTCAAATTTTGACTCATCGGTCCAGAGCACCTGCTGCCATTTTTCTGCACCCCAGTTCCTGTGTTTTCGTGCATAGTTGAGTCGCTTGGCCTTGTTTCCACGTCGGAGGTATGGCTTTTTGGCATAAGTCTTCCATGAAGGCCACTTCTGACCAGACTTCTCCAGACAGTAGATGGGTGTACCAGGGTCCCACTGTTTTCTGCCAATTCTGAGCTGCTGGCACTGCTGGACATCTTCCGATTGCGAGGGAAGTAAGCATGATGTGTCTTTCATCTGCTGCAGTAAGTTTCCTTGGCCGACCACTTGCGTCTCACGGTCCCGTTTCTTTGTGCTTCTTCAAAGAGCTTGGACAGCACATCTGGAAACCCCTGTCTGCCTTGAAATTTCTGCCTGGGAGAGACCTTGCTGATGTAGTATAACTACCTTGTGTCTTGTTGCTGTGCTCAGTCTTGCCATGGTGTATGACTTTTGACAGTAAACTGTCTTCAGCAACCTCACCTTGTTAGCTGAGTTTGGCTGTTCCTCACCCAGTTTTATTCCTCCTACACAGCTGTTTCTGTTTCAGTTAATGATTGTGTTTAAACCTACATATTGAATTGATGATCATTAGCACCTGTTTGGTATAATTGTTTAATCATACACCTGACTATATGCCTACAAAATCCCTGACTTTGTGCAAGTGTACCTAGAAGAATTGATGCTGTTTTGAAGGCAAAGGGCCGTCACACCAAATATGGATTTGATTTAGATTTTTCTTCTGTTCACTCACTTTGCATTTAGTTAATTGATAAATATAATCTATTAACATGTCTATTTTTGAAAGCATTCTTACTTTACAGCATTTTTTCACACCTGCCTAAAACTTTTGCACAGTACTGTATATCTTAATTTTTCACCAGCACCTTCCTTTCATTCCATTATTGCATTTTCTGCAATGTGAACTGTAGAACTGCACCATAACTGTTTAATTCACAGTACCTGTTTGTGGACCAATGAAATAGCAACTTGCCAAAGACAGCTGTCTGCAAGCACCAATTGGGTACGTAATGTAAAAAAAACAAACGCCTTAATGAAACTGTGCTTTATTTTTTGAGTTTCTGTTTTATGTAAAAAAATAATTAAAATGGGGAACATTTTTTCCCTCTGGATTTACATTTAATAAGAAAAATTAGCCCAGAGGGACTGAGTAAAAGCAGAAAACTGACAATCAGTATATCATCTGTTTGATATACCTAAAGGTTAGAATTTTAAAACATCACAAATATAAAAAAGATTAATTAGCCCATTTTAGTATTTCATAAATAACACACACACACAAAAAAAACAAAAAAACTGCAAAATCAAAACTTTATTTGTAACCTGTCCCACCAAAGAAATGATTTATATTTCCCCTTGATGTCAAGCTTTGTATCACGCAACATTTCTTTTCACCTCTCTACAATTGCTACTTAATTTTATTTCAATCAAAAAGCAGATTATTGGCAATTTCTTCTTATCACAGCCTGTCAAATAGTGGATCCAACATCTTGTATAACAAAGCTGTTTTATGATGTTCAAAGACACATCATTGCTTCAACCCCAATCTTCAGATAGAGGCAGTAGATATTATTGGTTCGTCTCTGATGGCAGGTTCAAGGACTGTTCAATGTCAGCTTGCAAATTTTCCTTGAGGGTGCTCAGAATTTTAATTAGATCCCAGAGAAGGACTTCCAAAATGAATGGCTCCGATCTGCTTAACAAGGAACAGTTGTCACACTTGCAGGCTCATTTCAGCAGCCCCTGCCGATGTCAAGCCCATCAAAACCGTTCACACATAAAATTGCTGAACAATTTATTCCCCCCCTCCTCCGATTACTCCTAAGTCCTGAATGCATCTTGTCAATGAGATATGTTAGACCATTTGAAAAGACACCAGTTAGGAAGTCGTGGGTATCCCTCACCGTTCTAGACGGTATCTAAGGGGACCAAGTTGCCTGTAGTATCCAGCTGCATGCACTTACAGGTACAGGCAGAGACAGGGCACTCTGTATGATCTCTGAAGGAAGAACAGAAAAACAAGAGCATTATTCCAAATGTATTGTTTCAGATTAAATTACGATTTGAAAACATCACTGTAAACAAGACACAAATAAAAAAAAAAAAACTTAAGGAAATTGTCTAACATGTAATTAAATGTTTCTTTATAAACAGGAAAGTATTGGTCAACTGAGAATTTTAAGGAATTTAGCGATCTCCAACTGGTAGATAACGTGTACATGGTCATGTCAATTATTTTTGAACAGAAAAGCAGTTTTACTAAAACCTATATTATATTTACGGCCTCGGCTTAAAATGTCACTCAACATAGCGAACACAACCTTCTCAATACTTATATCATAGACAATTATTGATCTTCTACAAATATTTTCAACTACAATGACAAAGTTTCTGCTGTCACAACCTCTTGGTTTATGGATACTCTTTTTTACACTCACCTTCTGAAACTCACAATTTCATATTTATATAGAGCAAATTAAAACTTCAATATAATGTTTTTTTTCTGTCATCTCAATGAATTTAAATTATAGAAGATTATTTTTCAGACAAATCAATTATTTCTTCATAGCAAACCCATCTGGAACTATTAATTTGATTATAACATTTCTAAGCCTTAATAATACTAATTTATTAAATCAGTTTTACATTCCTATTAGGAGGTTCAGAAGGGTTTACTCCAGGGATATTAATATAACTATAAAAGGTCAGATCTGGAGTAAAATACAATTAACTGAATTGAAACTAATTCAAGGGGTTTAACTTTATCTTTAATGCAGAGAGCACTCATCTGCCTTCTATCTCTACTTGACAAAATCACTCATAAAAGTGTTACATGAATTTACTCAAAGACGACTTAACTGAGGAATATGAAACATTAAGACTTCATTAGTTCTGAAAAAGATAAAACTGAGTAAATGTACTCGAAACTGACTCCTAAGAAACCCTTTGCCAACTTTAGAAATAAATTGTGGAAACATTCATTTAGGGGAAGAAACCAGCTCTTTAGTTTTTCAGTGTTATGAAACATAACACTGCAGCAGTCAGAGTGTATACTCTATACTGTTTCTGCATCAATGATCAACATGGGGGTTCTGAGACTGCTGGGAATTACTAACAGAGTTCTAGAACTGTACTCCATCACAACACTGCAAGCCTGGACGCTGAAGAGTCGTCAGACAAACCTTTCACCTACCTGAACCAGCTCAGCATGTGCCCAGTGTGGCCTCCGTGTCGACAGTTGTGGCACCAGGTGAACCAGTTATTTAACTGGGCAAGTTTCTTATCTTTACTCAGATCTACCTTTTCATCAGACTTCCCTGCTCCTATAAATAAGAGTAACCAATATATTAAAATATTACCAAACAATATATAGTTAACTCCCTCCTTGTGACTACTCCCTGTTAGCCCATTTCAATTTTGTACTATTTCTGAATATATCCCTTTCTTAGGACAGGCTTAATTTGATGACAATTGGGAAAGAGGAATTTCAGTGGAGTCCTGTATAAATGGTTGTTATGTATGTGCCTGTATGGGGAAAAAACAACAACATTTGTCTTATCAATTTTACCTGACCTATTCATACACTCTTTATAATGAATATTGCTAGATAAAAATAAGCATGCTTTTAATATATATAAAATGGGAGAGGTGACCGTGTTTGTGTTTGGGGTATTTCATTGGGATTATTGTTTGTGTGGGATTTTTATTAATTGTAAACAGGACTACAACCCATCATCATTTACTGTGCAATACACATCGTTGTGTATTGCCAGCCATCATTGTTTGTTTGTGTTTGGTCATCAGACCCCTGGATTAAAATTTGTCTGTCGTTTCTTGTTGGATTACCACACTGCACCTGCACGTACCATTTACCATGATAGATAGATACAGACAGATAGATATATAGATACATAAAGAAAAAGGTGATGTAGACACACAAAAATGTGAATTGATAAAACAAAAAATCTATTATAAATCAGGATGTTCTGGACTACAAGTCCTTCAGCTGGATGGAGAAAGCAGTGCTATATATATTTTTCACACATATACATATTAATGATTTACATGTTGTAAATCAAACCCTGACGTTGACAAAGATTATCATGCAAATTCCAACAACGATTAGAAAACAAAACAAAACACAGTAACAGTTTAAGGAACAATAAGTCCTCTTTTTATACAGCATGGTATAAAAAACTCATTCAAAACAAGTCCAGATGTTTTAGGACACGTTTGATAAATACACTGGCATTTAAATATAGCACTCTCCAAGTTTCATATTCCTGACTTCACTAGCCTTTGCCTAGTTTTGTGCAAAAATCTGACACATTTCCAGTGTAAACATAACGGTAAAATTAAGAAAAAAATCAACCCACTGTCCAAAGTAGGAAAAAAAAAAAAAGTTTGAAAACAACATTAAGATTATGGCCTATTCACATAGAAATGATTCTTCAGTGAATACGACTATATCGTCATTTTTCCAAACAGTACATTAGAGGTAGCCTACCCTTTCCTGCAACAGCGACAACTCCTGTTGATAATTTTATTTTGCGTCTCCATACTTGAATCTCTTTCATACATGTATGTGGATTATTAATTGACTTACTGCCCACATCGCAACCTAGATATGTAGAATACCTTTCATACAGGTATAGGCCTAATCAATCTACATACCACATGGCAACCAAAAATGCGTCACATACTGGAGCGCTCAGAGAAGCGTTTCACCCACGTGGATTCAATTACTTAAACAGTACATTTCTAAGGACCTGCCTATTTCACGGCCGTGAAAAACATGACACGGACCATGAAATTCTTTCTTCACCGTGAAAACTGTCTCTCTTGTGTACTTTTACCCTACACTTAAATCCAATTAAGTTATGAGTATTGGTCCAGGTTCCTGGTGTGATAAGCTTGTTTCTGCTCTCTTCACCGATTGGTAGATATGGGCATCCGGGGCGGGTTTAGTATCCTAGGAGATCTCAACTGATATTGTTAGTGTCCTTCCAGCGATTTGTACCACTAATAAAACAATAACTATTTTACATACCCCAAAACAAACTCAAATGTTCCGTTTTACTCAGAAGTTGCTGGAAAGCAGTCTAATTTAAAGTTTTAAAATCGGCGTTTTAGTAAACAGGAAGCCTGTTTCAGTGGTTACTATGGAACTCTCGTTGCTATATGACGTTTGCAGGGAAGGGAAGTGTAACAAACAGCATGGCTCACAAGTAGCTAGCAAGTGTTTGCAAAAAAATACTGTTAATTAAACTATACTTATTTAACAGTGATATTTTTTTGAAATTTATTGAACACATTCATCCTAGCAAGTACTAGTAAAGATTGAAGGTAATTTATTTGAGTTCAGATAGGTGTCGCCAATACTTAGGATATGTGCCCCGATTGTGAAATATGATGTTATCTTGTTTTTATTAAAGTAACTTTACAAAATGTTACTGTATTACTACCGTGTTAAAATTGTACTTTTACTCACGCCTTTGTAAGGCAATCTCTATTTTGGTGTTTGGACTGCTACCTGACATCTTTCTACACCTACAGTACACCCTGCTGGAGGAAATGATTCGGATTCTATGCTATCCTTTGCTGCACTGTCATTTATGCTTTTGTGATCTTTACGAGACTTTTGCAAGATCTGTTTGATAAAAAATTTATAATAGGACTAACAATTGCAGACATTTGTTTGTAAAACTCGTCGATTTCCATGTACTTTGTGCGGAAGATGCAAGGACCTGTAACAAGGTAAAGCTAAGTAATCTGATCTTCTGGGCAAGTAGTAAGAATTTTTTTTTTTACAATAGACACACAGCGACGAACTTCCATTTCATATTTCTGTAGTAACAGCCAAGGTATTAAATGTAAAAAAATAATTTATAAGAAAAACATAGGATTTTTTATTTATTGTACCTTACAACTGCTGTTATCTGTAATATGATACTCTAATGTGAAACTCGGTAATGTGACATTCTACAATGTGATATTTTGTAATGTGATACTTTGTACTGTGATATTTTGTAACAATTGTAAGTCGACCTGGATAAGGGAATGAATTATGGTATGCTAAGAGGGTCAAGACAGAAGAGTGATTAACAGCGATTAATTAACAGCCCTGATTATTTTTATACATACATTATATATATATTAGACACACACATACACACACATTTTAAATATGAAATCATAAAATTACCTGGACAACTTGACACAGGTGTTCCCATATTCATCAGACAGAGAGCACAGCGTGGAAGTGGTTTACGACAGCCCGGGCAGCTAGTGACCTTAGATTTAGTAGGAGAGCCACTAACTCCATATTGGCTAAAGCCTCTGCCTTGATGGGGCATGGCAGAGCAGCTATAGGAGATGGATTTTCCACAGAAATTACAGCTTACAAATACCTAAGAAAAATGAGAATGTGCATTAAAACAAAAAAAACTCCCCCCCGGATAAAAATGATTCACATTTTGTCATCCTGTATTTTGTGATCGAGATTACAGTCACCGCCGCTTTATCGGGACGCTTCGACAGAAGTAAAAAATATCCCAAATAAGCGGCTGTCCCAATTAAATGACCTTTGTCACAATTTTTGGTTTCTAAATGAAAAGAATGAAATCACATCACATTATGATTAAATGTTAAATATACTTTAAAATACGAGTCAATTGATTTTTTATTCCTCAACAAAATGAATCACTTTATTTCTACATGAAATGAAAAAGAATGAAACCATATCTTATCACAAGGCGAGACACCTATGATGTTGACACGCCAACTTTCTTTGCAACAGCAGCCTGAGAAACCACAGGAGACTCCAGCTCCTTCAAGAGTTCAACATGGTTTACATAATTTACGCAAGCCACAGTGTAATCACGTACTCCCTGCACTGTGCTAAGCAAACCTGTCTTGCTCTGACAAGCGATCTCCGTTCATCATTTGAAAATCCTGTATCCCAATTAAACAAAGTGACATCCCAATTAAACATAAAGAGCATTAGGAAGAACCATCTCCCAGAGTTGTATCCCATTGAAGCAGAAATCCTGATTAAATGGCACAGTCTGTACTTTTATCTGGATTGGTTTGATCCGGTTTTTCAGAAAATGTCACTGCTGGATTACATTTATCCAGATTACAAATAATTACAATCAGGCCCGGTTTCAAGGGTAGGTGAAGTAGGTGAATGCCTAGGGTGGCGAATTTAAGAGGGCGGCAAAATGAATGACATCGTCTTTTTTTTTGTATTTTCAGAGAGCCAGCAGGCACCAACTTGCTTTATTTTCTGTTTTTAATACATTAACTGTATAAGGCGGCTCGACGTTAATGTATATTTGGTAGCATTTTGCTACCCAAAACTCTGAAATGACCTAACAGGATATTAAGTTTAATTCAGGGTCTGTAAAATGCTGATTTAATCTGTCATGGAGAATGTCGGCTCCGGTTTTGTTATAATGTTAACCCTGGTTTCACCCACGCTAAAAATGAACACAATAAGTAGATAATTATTACTTTATCAATTCTGACTACGAAACAAAAAGGCGCAAATAGCTATAACGTTACCATGATCTAAGTAACGGCTTCCTTGTTTTTTATCAGTACGAATAAGAGACAAAATACAATCTTGAGGTGCATTAATTTATCTATCGGTTTTCTTTTTTATAATGGATTATCACTATCTTGCATACTTCTGTTTAACTAGTGAAACGTGTGCTTTAACTTTATAAATATATATTGCACCGTCAAACTATAAAACTTACACACATAGCTAATTAATGTCACTGTTCACTATAACGAACCCAGCGTGTTTTTTTTTGTACAGCATTTAAAAATGCAGTGAAGGCAGGGTGGGAGCATACATATTTATGAAGGAACCAGTTAGTAAAACACATTGCATGAAACTTTTAAATGTAGCAGTACTGTGGTGGAATTAGCTTTCATTTTCAAAACAGCTCGGTTGAGGTTGTAACTAGGGGTGTACCGATAAGGATTTTTTGGGCCGATACCGATAACCGATGATGACCCAACCATAAAACGTGCCTTACTGCTTCTAGACACATTTGGAAGCAAAAATCCACAAAAATATGAACTTTTAAACTTACTTTTAAAACAAATGCAGAAAAAAATGGCCAAATCAAAACACACTTGCCTTCAAAATGAACAGACTTTAAAACTATATTAAGGTGTTACAATTACAAAATAAAAACAGTGTATACCAGTAGAAACGTTGTCATCACAAAACAGTAATTGATAGATTAGCCAATTTAACGTTTTGGTAAAGTAATAAATTATATATATATATAAAACTGTACTCTTTAATTGAGACATACTTACAACTGACAGAGAGCGCACCTTACACACCATAGCGAATATATTCTTGTCTTGCGGTTTATACGTTGCTGCATAAGTATTGGTAAACATTATCGGCTATAAATAGCAGATAGCCGATAATGTTATTTCCCCCTTTATCGGTGCCGATCCGATAACCAACTGATGTATCGGTGCACCCCTAGTTGTAACCTTATAATTTATAAAGTCATACAATACAGGATTCAACGATAATGTGGCACTCATTACTTTTTTTTTAATTTTTTTAGTCGCTTTATAGGTGTGTATGATTTGTTAGTTATCAAAATCTCAGTCAACTGAAGACAGATAAGAGGATAATTTCGTACCTCTTAATACATAACCTGGTTAACCGTACTGATGGCATATCAAATGCTGTGATGACAGATATGGTTGCATTCTTGTAGAACTTAAGGATAAAACTAAATACATTTCGATAAAGGAACTGCATTAGTTCCACTACTTAGTTGAGCACAAGATGGTTTCAATAAATACTTTGACTTAAATATAGGCCTAATATGGGATAGTTTTGGATATTTAGTCTATTTAAGAGTTTATTTAAAAAAAAAAAAAAAAAAAAAGGATATATAATTAGGGCTGTCAAGCGATTAAAAAAAATAATAGTGATTAATCTCACGATTAAAAAAATTAATCTTAGTTAATCTCGGTGGATCCACAGACCCTGGCTTTGGAACTAGAGTGTGTTATGGGCGGCTTCCAAGTCGACCCTTACAACACAGGCATAGAGGGGAGTTCTCCCTCAATTTTTTTAGCCCTAACTACTTGTGTGAAGTGTGAACATCCAAGAATATTTTTGGGAATTCTTGGTATTAAATAATGCAACGGACTGGAATGTTACTCCTACAATAACTTGGGAGAAATGGGACTTGACATTGTAGATGTGAGAGGAGAGGGCTATGACAATTGAGACATCATGAAAGGTAAAAACAGCGGAACACAAAAAAGGGTGCAAGACTTGAATCCACAATCCTTTTTTCTTCCGTGAACTCCCACTCACTTAACTTAGTGCTAAATGATGCAGCCAATTGTTGTGCTCAAGCTGTTGATTTTTTCGTCATAATTAAAATCATAGATGGATTTTTGTCAGTTTCCACACATCGTTGGTCCGTTTAAAAAGAACATCTCAAAAACCTACAGTGTCCTACAGTGAAACCACTGAGCGAAATGCGATGGGAAAGTTAAGTTGAGGTAGTGAAATCTATCCGGTATCAGGTTGGAGAAGTGTACGATGCCCTGCTCGCAATCGCAGAGGACGATACACTGACTGGAAGCTGAGGTGTCAAATCACAGGCAGAAGCAAAAGGCATCGCTGGTAAAATGCAGAACTATACGTAGCTCCAGACAGCTAACTTTGATCTCTCTCAAGCAATTCTGCAGCTGGAGACAATGAAGACATCTCGAGTTACTTATCAGACAAGGGTTTTGCAGGGGCTCTGACAAAACGCAAGGGAATTGGCTGAGGAACTCCACATTGATGCTTGGTTTCCACCTGAAGCACAAATTCAATCTTGTCAGAAATAAACTCACTTCTACTACGAGGCACAAGACAAACCCATCACTGATCCCAAACAAAAGTTTAGAGTTGACTAAACAATCGGTTGAGGAACAGTTTTCACAGCTTGGGGAACAGTCATTTATTTAAAATTCTGTACAATATCTCCCAATTGTCTGACATGAGCACAGACGAATTACACCACCTGTGCAGCGTTCATGAAAAGGCACCAACAGATGGAAAGTCAAAAGACATAAACGCGCTGGAATTGTGACGAGTTAAAAGCACTTTCCAGAAGGAGTAGATTCTGGATCGAACCCTAAAAATGCATTGGAATAAATACATTTGCAAAAACAACATGACCTCGGTGTTTCCAAATGCATTTACTTCATTGAGAATACTCCCGATGCTGCCAATCACAGTTGCGAGTGGGCAGTGTAGTTACTCGAAGCTGAAACTAAGAAACTGAAAAACATACCTGCGATCCACAATGACACAGGATAGGTTTGTCGGTCTCGCAACAATTTCAATTGAGCATGAACTAGTCCCAAACCTGGATCAAAGCCCAAAACCTGGATCTGAAAGAAGCAGTGCATGCCTTCTCCAGAAAGTACAGTTTATATAAAAGTGAACACCGAACAGTTAAAGGGAAGACAGACACTGTTTTCCCAATAAGTAGCATATTATAGAAAGTATAACAAAAGTAATTTAATCAGCAGCATTTGTGAGATTTTCTCATGTTATTAATGTTAATTCATGGTAATAGTGACAGCTTGACAGGTGCAGCAGGGTGTGTGTCTGTGGGGCAGCATTTTAATATTTTGCCTCGGGCGGCGAAATGCGTAAGGCCGGCCCTGATTACAATAACAAAATCTGGTTTGTTAAAAGTAATCTCGATTACAAAATCCAGATCATTTTTATCCAGATTACAAGTTTTGAAAAACCGGCCCCTGGACATCGATGTTTTCCTAGGCTAACAGCACCACCATGTGGTCAAAATTTTCTAAAAGTAAAACTTACAATTACAAATTCTCCCTATAAAAACTGGGCTTTGTTTAATTGCAGGATTACATGTCTCGTCCCGTTAATTTTTAATTAACTAGAAAGCCGGCTTCCAGAACAAGGATTAGCATTAGAACTGAACATGTTGGAACCTGGTGAAGGTGAAGTATAGAAGCACTATAGAAAATGAATAATGCTCAGAATAATTTAGACTTTTATATGACATGACCCAGGTACAACTCTCAACTTGCAAAAGCGTTAGTGCTAAAGCATGAACATGGTAACACAGTGAACCCAAACAGATTAGATTACTGTACATTCCTCTGTTGGGGTTAAAACAGAAATCTTTTTTTAAAAATAGGGTCATTATCTTGCATGGTCACTTCATCTCTTACTTGTGCCAAGGGCTTTGAACTCGGGTCCAGTTTACTCCTGTGTATATCAAACTCAGCTCTCTTGTGCCAGAATCTCCAGGCATCTAACAAGTTGCGATAGTTCTCAATCCAGCATTGGACCCTGGAGTCCTTCACCACCTCCCCTGGAGAACCCTTCAAGGGAAAAGAACAAGAATCACTTTAGATAGGCAGAAATGTACATGCATGGAATATTGAGAAAGCCAGAAACAGAATGATGCTCTTTAATACTTTTGGGCTGCTAAGTAAGGCAGACTTCTCAAATTTGAGGGGGAAAACAATAGCGAATCATAAGCCAGTAAGCTTAATGTTTCAAAATTACCTTTAGCATACAGAAACTAGCTGTCTGAACATCACCAGTTCTGTCAACATAACTCTCCATCAGATCCACTCCATCCTTTGTCAGACCCGTCAAAAGGATTCCTTCAAGGTTTCCAGCTTCTTTCATCTCACTGGCGAGCTTCTCAATGTAGCGAGGCAGCTAATATATGGGGTTAGTAAAGCAAATTTAAAATGTTTAAAATATTGACCTATGTAACAATTTGCAGAGAAATTACATCTTTAATTGGGCCGACAACCTGGTCAACACTTGTCTGCAATAGTTAACACTCAAATACATTATTGAGATTTCTACTGTATATTTTGGAATCTCACCTGGGAGTCACTGAGAAACATACAGGCAAAGGCCACACGATCCCGAACAGCCATGCTGCTCTCATACTGTGAGGAAATAAAAGGTATTAAAGTACAATTATTGATATGATTCAACAATGAATTAAGTAGATTAAAGGATTTATTTTTTTTCAAAAGAAAACATACCAGCACACCGTCATATGATCCTGGTTCACTCGTTAGAAAAGCAAACATGACACAGAGATGAGGGTTATTTAATTGTAGCCTTAAGGAACTGCACATTTCTCTCCAGAGTGAATTCTTCTCATCTGTGTACCCAGACAAGGCCATGGCTACAACGTTGAGATTCAGATCTCCTGCAAGAACAATGGAACACCCTTCAGTAAACTGCACAACACCTTATCACAAACCTTATGTTTCATTGTGCAAGGGAAGTCTTTATATATTAAACACATTGCCACTGGTTGCTTGCAATTAAATGGTCCCCATACTGTAGCTCCCCTCTGACCACAATATTCAAAATGATACTGTAGCTTCAGTGTGACATCACAATTGTGTCTTCTACGTCTTTAGTGTACTATTTCATTACTGATGCAGGTTTAGGAAAAAACAACGAGCACATGGGAGTTATGCTAAGGTTACCCAACAAAGTTGCGGCCCTTACTGATTTCATTTGCAACTTTAGAAAAGAAAAAAGGCCCAAATTGAGAGAGAGAGAGAGAGAGAGAGAGAGAGAGAGAGAGAGAGAGTGTTTAAAAGCACTTCTCAGTCCACCAGAGAAAATGAAGAATCCAACCTTTCTCTGCTGAAGCCCCCTTATTCAGAATCTGGATTGACCTTCGGATGTCCAAGTTGAAAAGGGCTACAGCAGCTGCACGCTCCCACTCTCTTTCCGCTTCAAGGGACTGCAGGAAGGGCTCAACATCTATCTCCGGCCCTCTCTTAATCCAGCCACACAGCTGCAAGGCCAGGCACCTCTCATCACTGTGGTAGCGAATCACATCAGCCTGCCTGTCCGACCCATTCCAACAGCACCAGCTCTCAACTGTCCCTATACAGCAAAGCACAATGGATTTGATAAACGTGAATCGCTTTTCAATACAGTTTAATAAAAATAATATATATATTAAAGCGAGAAAGGAAAGTAAGATGTCTTTCCATAAATAAAATTAATTAGATTGAAGGGTTTAGGCAGCCATAACCAGGATATAAAAGAAGAGAGAAATGTATAAAATCAGCAGCAATAAGCTCTCTTACCAGTAACACTGCTCAAGAAAATGTAGATGTAACAGTAAGACTACAAAGAAACTTCATTTAGGAAAATTATACACAAAAGATGTTTGTTTGACAAAATGTATTTCTTTTAGTACTGCCATTTCTCAATACAACATGAAAACATACTATTCACTTACCTGAACTTGATTTTACAATGTTTTTAATTCCAGAATAAACAAGTGGTAGTTTGTTTACCAGAGGTTTCTGTTCCAAATCTTCAGTGTATCGTTTCATAAGTGATGCTGGTATAGGAAAAAACAACCTGGACACGTGGGAGATATGCAAAGTCGACCCAAAAATAATGTCAACATGGCACTGTGCCCCTGAAATGATTTGATTCTAATATTTCATATTTACTTTATGAAGAAAAAAGGGCCAACTCACATATAGAGAGAAGATGAATAAACTGTTTAAAAATCTATAAATCTTCTGTTGCATGCTTTACTTATTTACATATTTTACTTCACATATGGTGCATTGCAAACTTATGTCCTCTAAGGTCTGCCACCATTCCATATGGAGTGTGTGAATATCTCTGCAAACTTACTATTTATTGTTTTTAAATAATACATTTACCCCTCCCCACCCCATGTTTTCACTTTCAATAAAGGATATAATACAGAGTGTACCATAGAGACTTGAGCTGAGGATCATCACCCCCAGCTAAAAGGTAGTTTCTCCAGACCTGCTCAGTATCATGCCCATATCTGGACTGGGCCCGCTGTCTCATTTTGGTGGAAATATCCTTTTCCACAGAACTTGCATTCCTCTCCTCAGTGCATTCATACAGATGTCTGCCACAAGCCCACATTAGGGAACCGGTGGAGCTCCAAGCCAGAGAAATGCGCTCAAAGACAGTAAAGTCAGTCATGGAACGGTTTGGCGTCACCACTACCATTCGATTTTGGCTTGACGGATGCCACGCAAATGAGGCAATGTGGTTTTCACAGGGTTGCACATTCCGCTCTATGATGGTGGGTTCTGTTTCGTCCCCTATGGGAGTGGGAGTGTGTTGCATATCATACAGGCGGATTATGTTGCTGTCTCTTGTCAAAGTGGCTAGCAAGCCTGTCCGGGTAGGACACCATGCAACCTTAGTTAAAGGTTTTGGTTGCTCAGTTAAAGTCAGAACTGGCTTTTCGAATTTACGAAGGTCCCAAATAGCCACCTGGCCTTCAAAAAAGGAAGCCACTCGATCATGGAAGTGAGGGTCAACTGTTACCCCCTGGATGGCTTTAGTGTTAACAAACATTTTTTGGCTGGTATTTCTCAGGTCAAAAATTGCTAGGTTGCGATGCATGCCTGCTAGTAGCAGCTTCTGGTCCCTGGGGAGCCAGCAAAGGGACAAGCAAGCATCATTTTGGCCTAGCTCATAAAGTGGCTTTGTCACCACCAGACCAGCATCAGTGTCTCCAGCTGAAAGTCGTATTTTGTCTGTTGTAACAGAGGCGTCCGGAGTAAATTTACTACTGATATCCCAGATTAGGACAGAGAAATCAGCTCGGTGTTTATCAAGTCCAGCAGCCAACCAGTTACTGTCCACTGGGTTCCAAGCCAAAGTGTTGCACTGTCGAGCATGTTTTGGAACAAACTCTTTCCCCATCAAATCCTTACATTTTGAATTGTGGCTTTGTCCGAGGCTTGTTAGCACAATGCGTCCATTGGCCTGCCCGACTGCAAGAAGGCATTCAGGTTCATGCTTTGGATACCACGCCACACATTTCATATAGGGAGTGTCTGAATTGATAGCTAATAACGTTGCAGTTGTTTCCTCCGAAAGTCGGAGGGCCCCTGCCTTAGCTTCAGAATTCCCGACCGATTCAATGCGATAAAGACTGAGCTCCGAGTCACAGATTACATAACGATCAACGTGGTGTGGAGACCACAGGATATCAGGTTTGGAGCCACTCATCTTTTCGGGCAAGGGAAAGAACTCTCATCCCAGATATGTCAGCATTTAAGTTTCCCTGGAGAATCTGTAAAAATAAGGAAACAGGTATTAAAACACACTTAAGCCTGTAGTGTCGCAGCAAAAGTATCACTTAAAGGCCGCTACACATCAGACGCAATGCGATTTTTCATCAGGGGACAAGATACTTTTGCAGTAACATGACCATACACACCTCAAATGACGAGACAGGTTTGAAAACTGCTAGATCTATAAACTTTAAAAAACTTGCTATTGACAAAACTACGATCAAGATTGGTACATATTCAACAACATGATGTAGGGTCTTCTCTGACAGTATTTCAACATACAGTCAACCTCGGTTCACTCGACATTCCACGGGGATGCCATTTATTGTTGACTTATCCAAGGTGTCGAGTTAACCCCGTGTGCACATTAGCCATGGCATTAACATGCATATAAGTAACAGAACTCACACATTTACAAGTTTATTTAAATATCCTTATGAAAACGGTTCAAAGAACTGCAGTGAATAAATCAATTACAGTCAGTATACAGTACTGTACAAACTCAGTACAACTCAAACATGCGCTCTGAAAGTTCTGCTGACAAGCCTGCTATCCTGAATAACCTGTGCTTTAAACTTCTCACTCATTGTGAACCGATACTAGTCTGTAACCAGCGGCACTTAGTAGTTGCAAATGAATGAATGAACGATCCGTCTTGTGAAAGGTCAGTGTCGAGTTATAAACATCCACTAGTCTTTAATAGTTTTTATGCTTTTGGTGTCGAGTTCTGAGTAAAGTGTGGTGTTGAAAAATTAAGAGGCAGGATGCATATTTTCTATTTGAGAGAATCCGTGACCAAGACTGTCTGTTGAATTAAACAAAGGCGTTGAGTTATGAGTTAACCAAGGTTGACTGTATATGGCAATAAATCATACATACCAGGCTTATCCAGTTCATCGCTGTATCTTTAAAACTGTTATGATCTTTGTCATAAAGCACTGGGTATTTTTCCAAGGCAAAAGGTATTTTTTCCTCTGTTTTGGATACTGCATCACCCTGGTGGCACAGTGCACTGAAACTGTTCTCCGATTGGTCAATTCCCTAGTTGTCGCATGAAGAAATTACAAAAAACAAGAATTCAAACCTATTTATTTCGCGTGGTATGAAATACACTTATCAAAAGTATTAGGTTCTATTCATTTTCTCGCATCACGTCTGGTTTGTATTGGCCTTTGTCGCAGGACAAATCACATTGCGTCCAGTGTCTATAGGCCTGTCAGTGAGGCGTCAAAACAGAAGAAATTGTGCCGCTCGTCCACCGCGGTATACTGGAAGCATAGACAGACAATTAAAGAGACAAAAATATGAAAATTCAATGTACTACGGTAACCAACAAGAATTCACAAAAACTAAATAAAGTTTAGTGGCAAAACAAAAGCATTAAAAAAAACATGGGAATGGAAATGGTGATGTGTTACTTTTTTCTATTTTTTGAACAACTAATTACTGTATAACAAATAAAGTACTACACCAGCGTGCAATAAAAAGCCTGTAATCATATCTCAGGCTTCTAGTGACATTCTCATCATGTATCTTGCGCCAGAAGCCCTTGATAAGATTACAGGCGTATTATACACACCTTGGTGTAGTTAATTCGTTATACAAGGTATGTCACAACATAATACCAAAATTTCATTCTTAAAACTTTTAAATTACAAGTCTTTGGCTGCACAAAATCAAAATACAGTGTATTTGGGAATCTCTTCAGAAACACAAATATTGGCTTGTACTTGTCAAAGTTTTTACAAATAATCCCAAATATTCTGCAATGTTATTGTTTATCACGTTACCATTTACTTAATTGTGTACAACATCAAAAACAATTACCTCAAGATAAAACTATGATAAATAACAATGATACACTTTTTATTAAAGCCAACATAAAAATTATCTAAAGGGACTGGGTATAACTTGCTGTGGCTTAGCACTTTCTGTAGACTCTTGCGTTTTCTTCCTTCGTTATTCTTTTATAAATAAGAACTCGAGGAATGAGACACAGGTTAATCTGGGTGTACAGTGATCGACCAACCAACCGCAATGCTGTTAAAATCAAATGCAACCACGCCTAATCAATAAAACAAAAACAGTAAAACAATAAAAAGTACTTAGGTTCACCGGAGCATATACTTCTGAAAAATGCAGAAAGAGCACTCTGACCAGACCTCTCCACCATTGTGGAAATCCGCTCAATCGAAATCATGCATGTACAGGTGGATGATAATTTTGAAACTGACTAACATTTGAGCTACTAAACAAAAATGAAATATGTATGCACAGTGGTTTAGCGATAATATATAATATTGTTAAAGCGAGGTTATATATATATATACATATATATATATATATATATATATATATATATATATATATATATATATATATATATATATACCGTACTTTTTAATTACATGATAAGAAAATAAAACCTAAAGCACAGCCGCGTAAAGAGGTTTTAGGCCTATAACTGATACGCGAATATCGCCCAGATGAAGGACTATCAGAAACAAAATAGTTTCTTAACAAAAAAAAATATGAATGCTCTTCAAAGACCAGGCCCGTTCTTGTCAAAGGCTCCATTAGAAAGCTTTTCATAAACTTTGAATTTAATTTATTTTTATAATCATTTTGGATTTATCTTTGTGGACAGAAACTACACACACACACACACACACATATATATATATATATATATATATATATATATATATATATATATATATAATCAGAATTGATACTCACAATTTAGCACTGCACACCCTAGAATGCCTTGCTGTGTTACATCAAAATACACCGCATGGAAACAAACTATTTAAATGTTGTGTTCCCACAGCACGGAATTTTTTAAATTTTTTTTATTGCTGCCACCTACTGGGAATAAAATAGAAAATAACTTAAACACAGTTTTAAAAAAACTAAAAAAACTCACCTCTACCAAGGCCTAGAGACCAATCATTACTCATAGAAGGCAACTTTCCCTTTTGGAAATGTCCCAATCTTTTTTCTTCTATGTTTCTGTTTTATTCTCTCTTTTAAGGGAGGGGATTAGTAACTGAACCCAGTAGCAGTAAGAATGATTGCAAACACCACAAAAGAGTGAAGGAAAATGTAATTTAAAAAATGATGAATGAACACGTCCTGCTTTTCCGGAGCAACAACTTCATGTTCAATTTTATTTGACTTGCTGAAATGTTTTGCTGTTTAACATCATTTTAGTATTATTAAGTTCCTAGTACAATAATTTTTAGTCATTACAAAATTAATCTGTAGCCATTTTGTAATTCCCCTTGAAGAAATATGACTGACGTAGTTATATATGTTGGATTGGGGTTCATTGTGGATAACTAAAATATTGTAACGGCGGGCTGGTGAGATGGGCGGGGCCAGCACGCTGACTGCTTGTTAACAACCTAGGACTACCTAAAGAAGGTAGGACAGTCAATCCCGTTACGCAGTTCGGTACTCAATTACAGGCGCCATTTGTGGAGCCCACTCAGTACCGAATACATTGCGGAGATGCTGTGTTGCAGCGCCAGGATATACCGGTATTTATTTCAATAACAGTACAAAATATCGTTAATATAAAGTGACTGACTGTTATTTATGCGAATTAATCCTTGATTATGTCAAAAAACATTTTGCCAGCGCAAGTGCGAATAAGTTAAAAGCATTGCTAGTGCACTGTTAAAGTGCTCTACGGGCTCCAGAAATGGCTCCACTGTTTACTAACTCCGCCCACCATTTTCCTATCCTTCTTTATATAGTTAACAACCCAGAAGTGCGCACCCCGCGGGTGGGGGCGTGGTCAGCGCGCTGGAGTGAACGGAAGAGCTCAGCCTGTACTTTTCCATCCAGCAAGGTTACCCGCGGTCAGGCTGGGACCACATCCCCTTTCAGAGTGTTCCGATCACCAGAGTGAGGCACCTGGGCTGTATTTCCATACAGCTGTCATTCTGGAACCTTCCAGCAGGGTGAGGTATCCGTTCTGGATTGGTTGGAACGGGCACCGTCTCCCTCCAACTCTCCTATAAAAGGAGCTGAGAGCTGGATCTTGGGGCCGGACTGAGAAAAGGAGGACAGAGTGAAGAGAGAAAGAACTAAAGAGAAGAGAAAAAGAACTAAAGAGAAGAGAAAGCCGACTTGTAGAAGCGTAAGCTGTAGCTGACAGCAGCTTTGTTAAAGCGATTATTAAGGCTAAAACAAATACAAAGTTTAGCCTTGAAACCTTGTCTTGCGTCCTTCTTGACAGCGCCACAATATGATCTGATCATTTGGGGGTTAAGGTTATGGTGAAGGATAAGAATACATCTCCATAAAAAATACTGCTGATCTCAAGACTCCATTAGGTGGCGCCCAAATGAAGATTATGGGTATTAACCTCACACTCAGCTACAATGCAGTGATAGAAGTCCCCTTAATGATATTTTATAATAACTGTAAAAACTAAACAGGCCTCCTGGAATGCCTCTAAAAACACCCCTTAGCTAAAATATTCAGTCAGGATATCTGAAGTAGTGTACTGTACCAAGCCTACCCTTTAGGTTGTCTTGATTGGCAGTATGTAAAATTTGTTGAAAGCTGGAGGTTTACCTTCCATCCATTGTTATAAATATGGAAATATGGATTCAGTAGATACGTGGCTTAAGATTAATATAGTTTCACTTGCTAAGAAGCCCTTTTTCTGTATAAAGTAGTTCAATTATTAACCTGTTAATGCCCACTCACTAGCCTGTGCACTAAACAGGACAATCAATGTTTGTCTGTTTTTGTTCAGCATCTTATACAGCAGCTGGTCTGTCAGCCTGACCTGGGAAATAGCTCTTAAATCTCTACATTGAATCCTTTCAGGACCAATAAAGAAAATCTTCTTGTGGTGAGTGGGTCGTTCAATGTCTTGGGTATTGGAATTCATTTATAATTTTAAATGCTTACAAATCATAAATTCTGATTTCAAAGTGTAAGTATGCAAGTAAAATATGTTAAATCAGCACTAGCGCATGTGTGAAGAGAGTGCTATTCTAAATGCCTAGATGTCTGTAATGCACTTCTCTCTGGTATCCTAAAAGGTGAGGTGTCTCGCTTACAGGTCGTTCAGAATACCACCGCTAGAATTGTAACTATAACCAGGAAAAGTGAACAGTACCCCTGTTTTAGCCTCCTTACACTGGCTCCCTGTGTAGTGTATAATTAATTTTAAGATTTTGCTGTTAACCTATAAAGCCCTAAATGGAATAGCACCTAATTATTTTTAGGAGTTACTGACCCTGTATCATCCGAACCGCACTCTTAGATCACAGGATGCGGGGCTACTGGTTATCCCTAGGGTCAACATATTTAACACAGGAGAGCCCCTAAATGATGGAATGCCCTCCCTTCTTTCATCAGGAAAGCTGAGACTGTTACAATGTAACTTTTAAATTGCTTTTTAACATGTTTTTATATATCACAATTCAGTGTTTTCAGTGTCTGAAACAATCCAGACCAGAAGACTTTGGAACACTTCCACAGAATTGTACTGTAAAGCAGATTAGGTCCTGAACCAATCCTTATTTTATAATTTCCATGTGAAAAAAAAGAAGTGGGTTGAACACTTGGTTGTTGCTTTGTTGTTTTTCTCCAGTGTGTTTATTGACTTCTAGTCCACACTAATAGCACAGACCCAAAAAACAATGCAGAACAGGAATTTCACCAGAGCCTAGATTAAATCAAAATCATGGGTCTGCCATAATCATGGGTCTGCCATAACAATTCAAAAGTATAAATATGGCAGGTTCATACATGCTCTGTTTTAACTATTAAAATGCACAAGAATAAATGATGAGTTGTGATGAACAGATAATGAACTGCTAACATTTCAGTCAAAGCAGGGTACTGATTTTCATCCAAAGATCAACAACACAGACAGCATGTCACTTAAAAAAAGTGACTGATATTCATGAAAATTGCTGAAAATCTGGCAAGCAACTCTTGAAATCTATTTATGAGTAGGGATTCTACTTTTTTGGCATCCACCGCACTTCTCTAGGGAGTCTGAAGGCTCAAAATCCCTCTTCACTGCTAAGAGCATTATGGAATGAATTCATCACCCTTTGGCAAAGCACCTGGTGTGGGTGCATTTTTAGGAAGAATTTGATCAAAAACCGAGGTCAGCAGGTGAAGTAGTCATTAATACTCTGGATACGATCAAGAAAGCTGTTAATGGAGACACACTTTATAACTAATCCCTTTTTTTTCTATTCAGTTCCATATCACACTGGATACATGCACTGGATACAATGTACAGTACATACATTCTTAAATAAGGTAACAATATTTTGCTTCAAGCAACACAGCTGCAATATTGTGACATGTCCAGACACACGATTTATAAATGCATATGTATTTACAAAGTACCAATGCTATGAATTACTGTTTCCAAAATTCATTGGTTACAATGCTGTAATTGTATTGTGGATTGCAACACAACATACTCAGTACACTTACTGGTCACTAGACAAAGCTACTACTGTCAACCGTCTATCAAAGACTGTCTGGTGGCTGTCCTACCCATAGTAACTGAAACATACTTGCCTCAGGGAGATGCAGCTTTTATTGTATAATACATGTGAGGCATTCCATTTGCAATAGTCAGTCAAGCAAGGAACAGCGTGAGCAATAGTGAGCTACATATGGTATGTATAATGCTATTTTAGAGAGTGGACTGAAGCAAAGCACTGTGCAAAATGCTTTGTTTTTTTCAATAAGTAAGATACCAGTATAAAATCATCCTGGTGTTCTCAGGACTGTCAATCTTTGCTGTTTTCTGTGATATAATGTATAAACCATGTAAGAGAAACCAACCAATCACCATTATTAATTTGTCAAAATACCAGTATGTCTTATCTTGTGTATAGATGCCACCCCTTCACAGAACAATTCGAAAGGAAATAAAGTAGTAGTTCCTGAGTACAATCTTTGTTTGTGTGACTTAAAATAAGCTAATTGGTTGTGTGTAATGTGTATTGAAATAACAGAAATCCTTTTGCACTGTTTGTGCAGTCAGAAACTGACATCTCCTATCATAACAAGTATGTCAGTAACATACATCACATGCCACAGCTGTCAATTCAGAATTAGAGCTTGCAGTATGGTTAAATAGTTGATGACCATGACTTATATCAACAGTTCATGAGATACTCCACACAGATACAAAATGGAATTGTTACATACAGATGGATGAATGGACAGACATCCATACTCCCGATATCCCCAGAATCTAATATTCTCAATAACTTGAACTAAAAAATATTAATACCAAGTTTCATGACATTGGATAAGTGGTTCTCCAGAAATATGTGTGAAGTGTGACATGTTTCTGAGTGGATCACCTAAATATGAAGCCCTAAGGAACCATGTTTTCTATGACTGTTCTATTTAAACAATCAAATAATATACGTTCCTTTATAATTGGGTACGTACGACCGCCTCCACCATATCCCCTTCGCAGGGGGTTTCATTTCCGGTGGATATAATAAGAGACACCTTACACAATGTATTAACTTATATAGGCCTAACAGATATAAATCGTCAAATATATTAAACTTATAATATTCTTTGTACAAAGCTATTGTTGACTTAAACATCTATGCCGGACCAAGAGTCAGACAGAATTTCTCATTGCATCAGCTTTTATTATGCTTTGTACACAAGGCAAAAACAGAGTTGCTTTTAGATCAAAATTAGGACAACTCTGGCTTTTTGTGGTATCTTTTGTGGTCCAATTTCTTATGGTTTGTACAGAATACAATTGTGACTTCGGTGCATAGTAAAATACATATACAGTATACATATATATATATATATATATATATATATATATATATATATATATATATATATATATATATATATATATATATATATCACACACACACACACATTTATATTTATTGTGTCTCCACACTACTTCCTGTGAAGTAAATCTATTGTGTAATTGTAAAATACATATACAGTATATATATATATATATATATATATATATATATATATGTACACACACACACACACACATTTATATTTATTGTGTCTCCACATTACTTCCTGTGAAGTAAATCTATTGTGTTGTGAAATGATAAATGCATCAATCCAGTTGTAGAACCTATAAGAAAACAAGGTCTAATATTTTCTTAATATCTATTGAGACCTGAGAGTAAAAATGACCAGACATGACATTATACAGAGAAATTCACTATTACTAGAGTTCATGAAATAGCCCTGATACAGAGTAACTGATAAAGTAAAATACGTAGCTTTTAGCTATGGACAGTTGGCACGTGTTAGCCGCTCTCCTGCATTTTCCAACTGTGTTGAGTTTCCCATTGTAAGGAACACATGTTACAAACCAGTAACCATTATTTATTTATTTTTCTTTTTTATTGAAAGGGTGAGTCTGGCATCAATGGACCTCCTGGAAATCATATATATATATATATATATATATATATATATATATATATATATATATATATATATATATATATATATATACTGTATATATCTCTCTTCTCTTGTTTGTCAGATCTGCAGCTACAATGGGGACAATGTATAAATATGAGTCTATTTTACTGACAAAGATCCAGATAGATTATCTTTTATTTTATAACAATCGAATCACTAAAACATATCGTAACCTTATGCACATATTCTGGCATGCTTGTATTTTAAATATCAAATGCAAATGTTCCACTACAGTTTTTTTTTGTGTTTTTTTTAAGCTGTATTCAATAAAGGCTTCAGAATACTCCACTTCCAGTTAATGTCAAGGGATGCAAATTCAGCAGTGTCATTCCATAAATCCTTTCTGGTAAGTCTGTCAAACAGGAGAATGTCTTGTTCGCCGCGGGGGGAAATAATTTGTGCTGTCTGTTGACATTTAACAAATGATCTTCACATATTGGGTTCTAAAACATTTGAATATATCTTAAAGCTGTATGAGCTATAAGGCAAACACCATGACAACCCACACAGGAGTACCAGTCTGCTTGGTTCTCAGCTGAAGAACTGTAACATTACAAAACAAGTATTGCTTGTAAAATGTCCTCTGTTTCATAAATTCTGATTCTACTTTAGTACTTTTTTTTTGTCTGGATAATTTGATTATGAATTACGTGTGAAATTTACACAAGCAAAATGATTATATTTTTAAATTGTGATAATTGTTCAAACATGTACCCACAATTACCATGGACCTAGAATTACACATTGGAGCCATGTCGTATGCAAAGCATACGACATGGTTTATTTAGATTTCCAGAAAGCTTTTGACAAAGTCCTGCATAAAAGATTAATTCTCAAACTGAAAGCAGTAGGGATTCAAGGAAATGCATGGACATGGATTAGGGAGTGGTTAACATGTAGAAAACAGAAAGTAATGATTAGAGGAGAAACCTCAAAATGGAGCGAGGTAACCAGTGGTGTACCACAGGGATCAGTATTAGGTCCTCTGCTATTCCTAATCTACATTAATGATTTAGATTCTGGTATAGTAAGCAAACTTGTTAAATTTGCAGACGACACAAAAATAGGAGGAGTGGCAAACACTGTTGCAGCAGCAAAGGTCATTCAAAATGATCTAGACAGCATTCAGAACTGGGCAGACACATGGCAAATGAAATTTAATAGAGAAAAGTGTAAAGTATTGCACACAGGTAATAAAAATGTGCATTATAAATATCATATGGGAGATGCTGAAATTGAAGAAGGGAACTATGAAAAAGACCTAGGAGTTTATGTTGACTCAGAAATGTCTTCCTCTAGACAATGTGGGGAAGCTATACAAAAGGCCAACAAGATGCTCGGATATATTGTGAGGAGTGTTGAATTTAAATCAAGGGAAGTAATGTTAAAACTTTACAATGCATTAGTAAGACCTCATCTAGAATATTGTGTTCAGTTCTGGTCACCTCGTTACAAAAAGGATATTGCTGCTCTAGAAAGAGTGCAAAGAAGAGCAACCAGAATTATCCCGGGTTTAAAAGGCATGTCATATGCAGACAGGCTAAAAGAATTGAATCTATTCAGTCTTGAAAAGAAGACTACGCGGCGATCTGATTCAAGCATTCAAAATCCTAAAACGTATAGACAATGTCAACCCAGGGGACTTCTTTGAACTGAAAAAAGAAACAAGGACCAGGGGTCACAAATGGAGATTAGATAAAAGGGCATTCAGAACAGAAAATAGGAGTCACTTTTTTACACAGAGAATTGTGAGGGTCTGGAACCAACTGCCCAGTAATGTTGTTGAAGCTGACACCCTGGGATCCTTCAAGAAGCTGCTTGATGAGATTCTGGGATCAATAAGCTACAAACAACCAAACAAGCAAGATGGGCTGAATGGCCTCCTCTCGTTTGTAAACTTTCTTATGTTCTTATGTTCTTAATTAAACGTCAAATGAACCAAATGACGTAACCAATTATCCAACTAATTTACCAGTTGATCAGATCATTAACTATGTGATCAAATAATCAATAAATATTTCAAATAAAGACTACTTGATACATGTGAACAGAATGTCTGATTAATGACCTAAGGAGGCTGTGTAGTCCAGTGGTTAAAGAAAAGGGCTTGTAACCAGGAGATCCCCGGTTCAAATCCCACCTCAGCCACTGACTCATTGTGTGACCCTGAGCAAGTCACTGTGCTGACTGCAACAGCAAGCAAGCATGGCTGGAAAGAGAAAAGCAATGAGCATCAGCACGAAAATTCAGTGTCAATAAAATGTCTCAGTTAGATGCTGTGCGCTTGCTAAAGCATGCCTGGAACTCTGTGAGTCAGCAAACAATGCAACGTAACATTACTTCAAAAAGCTGGGGACAATGTGGGAATGGACCTGATTATGGACAGGGGAAGGGGACGGGAGTACTCTGTAAATAATGTGTGTTTGTAAACTGTGTTATTCTTGTTCAGATCTGTTAGCGTTCTGGTGCTTGTGTGACTAGAGCTGAAAGAAAGCCTGTGCGTGAGTGTCACTGAGTGGGTGGGAGCAGGTCAGACACGAGCAGTCAGAGATAGGGAGTGTTGGACCAGTGAGTGAGGAAGGGGGGGAGGGGGATCACAGTTGCCAAGTGCTCTTCGAATAAGTGGAATTGGGCTTGTTTTTATTGAGAGTCGCGTTAATTCTTTGAGTCAGTTGTTTTTTGTAATAGGTGACGTGACTTCAGCAGTAAAAACTGGTTGTAGGAGTGGTTTTGGTGATTGACTGGTGTCAATGTATATGCACGTCATTAGAAAAAAATATGGAATTTGTAACTTGGCAACACTGGTGGAGATGACAGTTTGAAAGAGAGAAGCCGGGATCTGGCGGCGGGAGCTAATTCTATAGCGACTTTAAAAGCTGACTTGGCGACAATTTTTGTCAAAAGCGACTAGCTACAAATCTAGCGATTTCCACGTCAGTCATCGGAAAATTTCAGAGATATAAAATTGCCAAAACGTTTAGATTATCTTGTATTATAGCAACGTCCTTGAATCATTGTCGGGGTAATTAAAACGAAATCCACTATTGCTCCGCCCTATTTGAATACGCAAGGAAAGTCAATGACTCATGTGCTTATAAACTTTAAATGCGAAGCTGTGCTGTTAACCTGTCCTTCAACTGTACATGCTGTAAATAATTTGTGAAAATCTTGCAATGTAATATTTTAAAGACAGTGCTTCCGTTATTGTTTTATTTTCTATAAATATCAGGCTACCGTTTTTATTTTTGTTAGCTTTTTTGTACACGAGAGACATGGAATAACCTTTAAGAAGGCTAAAAATGTTGTTTGTTGTTGTCGTCGTTCATGTTAAGACTATAAATATATGCTTCAATATTTGACGTAGTTCTGGTATTGCATGAATTTATCCGTGTTTCTGCTGTCGGGATGTTTATTGTGACCCAATAAAGACATTTTCAGCTTGAAGTATTGAGTGTGCGGTAATTTTTGTTTTTGTAGTTACAGATGTGACAATATGCTTAAAATGTAATTTGTCCTGCATATTTTTCATACGCTGATCTATGATTGTTTGGCGACTTTTGCTTTAAAATAGCGACTTTCTGAGGCCGATCTGGCGACTTTCAGATCTGAAAAGTTGGCAACACTGGGCGGAAGAATTGAGCGAGGGACAGAGAGTTAAGAGAGGTTGAGTTTGCAACTAAGAGAAGCGGAATAATCGCATTGTTCACTAAAAGCTAAAAAAATAATAAATACAGTGGTTTCCTACTGCTTTGAACCACAACTGTTGTCTGTCTCATTATATCCTGGAAACCCTGCAACGCTACTTATGTAGATAAATCCTGTTCACCTGCGGGGCGTATCAACCTCAACCTCTGTCTTGATCTCTTGCCTGCCGCTCAGCAGCAGATGCACACATCCACATGTCAGACGGCTGCTCTGTCACAAGCATTAATAGCCTGTATCTTTCTAAACAAGGTATTTAGGGGAGCTCCCTATAAAAGCTGAATTTCAAAACAATAACAATTTAAGGGTGGGGCAGTTGAGCCTGAAGACTCCAGGACCGTGGGGAAGGGTGGGAGTACTCATGTAAATTATAAATGTTACTTTTGTTAATGTGTGTTGATTGGCCTGCATGAATGGAGTGTTCTGTGTTCTAGCAGGTAAAGCTCCACCAGTCGATCACTATCCTGGACCCAAGCCGTGTCGAGAGGAGAGAGAGCATGAGAAAGAGACCAGAGAACTCCCCACTGCTAAGAGCAGAGTGCCAACCAGTGAGAGAGGTCACGAAATGGAGAGGATCTGCTGGCGCTGCAGAGAGCCCGGTCATGTGATGACTGATTGCCACCAGCTAGAAGCAAAACTGACCACATGCCAGCCATCGGGAAATGGAAGCGGGTCCGTGTAGAAAGGGAGACACGGACCTCCTTACCCAATTCCCCCAACACACTGTCCACACCAACGCTTGCCATCGTGTACACCACCATCAAGACTGAAGGAGAACCGTGCCCAGCCCTTATTGGCACCAGCTCGTCCATTACGATCGTCTGCCCTGATGTAATACAACAAGCCAGTTGATGCCTGAAGGTGACAGAGTCATCGCCTATTACAGCCGCTCAGTCATGTCGAACGCTGGTACTACGTTACCAGGAGGGAGCTGCTTGCTGTCGTCGGTGCTTTGCGGCAATCCAAGGCTTACCTCTCCAGATGGCACTTCAACTTGAGAACCGACCACACCTCTCTCCAATGCTGGTCAACTTCAAAGAGCCTGAGGGTTAACTTGCATGCTGGCTGGAGCAGCTGCAAGGGTTCGACTTTGAAATACAGCACAGAGCCGGCAGGAAACATGGAAATGCAGATGCCCTGTCCCATCACCCTTGCACCCCGAAAGGATGCAGTTACTGTCTGCGGAGAAAGCAGCGAGACCAGCAGGAGGAAGATTGCGGTGATTGCCTCATTCCCTCCCCGCTTCGGCAAAATCTCCACTATGTCCCCCGCTGACTGGCGAGTGCAATAAGAACGGGACCCCGACTTGCAGCCCCTGTTTGTGTGGCTCCTTCAAGGCAACCAACTCCGCTGGGAGGACATTTCTGCGTGCTCCCCCCGCCACCAAGGTGCTATGGTCTCACGTCATGACTCTCCCTCCGAGACGGCGTTCTACAACGACGCTGGCTGGAGCTGGCTACACAAGCTGAGAGATGGCAGCTGGTGGTCCCCCGCTCCCTACAGCCCAACGTCCTGGCCGCTGTCCATGGGACCCCTGGCACTGGGCATTTTGGAGTGCACAAGACCCTTTGGCGGTTGCAGCAAAGCTACTACTGGGGACGTAGTAGACGTGGCACTGAAGACTACTGTCTGCGTTGTGATCACTGCGCGGCCCAGAAAGGTCCCCCAGGTCAGTCCCACACCCCCTTGCAACAAGGCCATTGATGTGTTGGGTCCCCTTCCCCTTACTGAGTGTGGGAATAAATATGTGCTGGTGGCAGTAGACTACTTCAGCAAGTGGCCTGAAGCTTATACGCTCCCCAATCAGGATGCCACCACCATCGCCAATGCCCTGCTTGAAGGTTTCTTTACCCGATTTGGAATCTCCCATGAGCTTGAGTGTTCACTGAGGTCTGTCAACGCTTCACCCACAGAGTGACGGCTTAGTGGAGCATTTTAGTCGAACATTGGCTGCCCAACTTGCCATCACCACCAGCACACATCAAAAGGATTGGGACCTCCAGCTGCCCCTCATCCTGCTTGCATACTGGAGCGCAGTCCAGGAGTCGAAGGGCTGCACTCCGGCCCTCCTCATGCTGGGGAGAGAGCTCCAGGCCCCTGCAGACCTACTGTTTGGACGACCCTTTACTCGACCCAGAGTATGCCTGCCAACTGCAAGACCGGCTGGACATGGCTCATCAGTTCGCCCATGGCCAGTTACAGGCGGTAGGCATTAAACAAAAGAGGAACTACGATGTGTGAGAGAAGGGACGACCTTTTGAACCAGGAGAGCAAGTATGGGTCTTTGGACCGAAGAGAAGAAGGGGATGCTCCCCCTAGAGAGCCCGTGGGTGGGTCCTTGTTTAGTGTTGGAGCGAATGGGGGAGGTTGTGTATAGAGTGTAGCTGCCTCCCCCTGGCTGCCGTGTTGTGTTACACCGTGATTGCCTATCTCCCTATCAAGGCTGCCGTCAGACTGGTGAGTTTGGTCCCCCTTGGCCACCCCACCCTGCATCTCCCTCTACCGCTTTCTCTTCCTTATCGGAGCCATCACCGCCACCGACGCCCACGGAATCCTGTGCCTGCTTTTAGTACACCACCAAACCCTCCATCTGGTTCCACCACCAGGAACCGATCTTGCCTCCATCCTGTCGCCTTGCCGGAGAGTTTCCCTGCACCCTTGATCCCTGTTTCCCCTTCACCTATTGCCATGCACCCCATCAACGTAAACGGACCCCGCATTGCGTTGCCCTCACACTCCATACCAATACAACGGGACATCCGACCCAGTTCTACTGGTAGGACTTGTCCACGCCGTCAGCATCAACTGCCACTGCGATTCCAGACTCAGGTCAGTTCTTCCCAGGCCGGGAAGTGTTTAAGAGGGGGGGGCATTGTAATGGCGGGGCAGTTGAGCCTGAAGATTATGGGGCTCTGGACTTTGTGTTGGACTGTGGGGAAGGGTGGGAGTACTCATGTAAATTATAAATGTTTCCTTTGTTAATATGTGTTGATTGGTCTGCATGAATGGAGTATCTCTCTTGAGCGGCATGCTCTGCATAGCTGTGCTGCAAATGCTCTCTCTTTTTAGTGTGTGTGGCGACTTTCCCTGCTAGTTCTCTCTCTCTCATCTCTCTTGATTTACCCGCTCGGTGAGACTGTGTTGTGTTCCGATTGGTTGTTTGATTATTCATATTTGTAACCATAAAAATGGTCCAATCAAGAGTGAGTGAGGGCTATAAAAAGCCACTGTGAGCAGAACGAGAGTGTGAGTGGAGTTTAAGAGTTCCAAGCTAAAAGAGTGTCCAGCAAATAAAACAACGGCAATTTTCATTGCCATTAAAAGAAAGATCCTGTTGTAGCATCTTCATTTCTTCCGCTGCTGAAAACCCTACGCGCCCCATTACAATAATATACTGCAGTAATAGTGTCAGCTGTGTATAATGGTATTTAAAACAGGATTCATTTATCCACCTTTTTAAATATTCACCCTTACTCTGGTCCCACCGCAGTCGGATACGCAACAGATTACTGTACTTTTTACGAGCCATCTTCATCAGATTAACTAGCTCCAAATGCTTTTGTCGAATAATTCACCAACTCCATCTCAGACTGACATTACATTACAAAAAGATTTCTCAAGCAAAACATATTACCTTAATACTGATTCAGATCTGTATGAATGACAAACTGTTTTTTAATCGGGTTTGTAGTGTTGCAACTGACAAAGTAATTTGTGTATATTTAATTTGCGTCCTACAACATATGCAAAATCAATCTCAGGCTGCAGTAGACAAAAGAACTCCCAATAGAGCCATTGTCACATGTGATGCTTAGTGAACCCACGCTGTTTTTCCAAACCACATTCTGGCAGACTTTCAAAATAGTGATAAAGCAAACACAAAATCTGTGTTTCACTACAGTATACATCACACATATATTTCTCTATATATATATATATATATATATATATATATATATATATATATATATATATATATATATATATATATATATATGTGTGTGATGACTGATTGGTTTTATGTACATTATAAATTACATATCTTTTAGTGTTCTGTCACAGAACTGACTAAATATACCCATGTTCATTTTAGATAACATTTCAGCCACATATTTCGAATTGGGTGTTCTTTATGTTTGTCGGAGAATTATATTAGTTCATATGTATTGTATTTAGGAGTACAATGGTGTAAACACCAAACCAGTCAGTTTAACTTTAGGAAAAACAAGCAAACAAATAGCCAGAAGCTTCCTGGCAGCGGCACCTACTGAACAAAGAAACACACTAGAGCCACACCAAATTATATTATTAGAATTTATTTTAACATTTATCTTGTAGTCATAATACCAGCTCCGTAAGACATCAAATAACATCTAGTTTCATTGAACCTGATAAGCACAAATATTGGACATTATAGTCATATTTCTCAAAGCATAAAAAATTATTGTTGGGAGATATAAATTGTTTCCTATATAATTTTGGTAACAAGAAAGGTATGAGAAAATAATGACAGAAAATATATTACAAGGATTGTCTTGCTAAATATTTGTTCAGCTTAATGACTTTTACAAAGGCCTGTGTTGTTTTTGTGCAGACATTATGTAGGTTAACATACTATTGTGTTTTTATCCTAATAGACTTAAAAGTTAAGACATCAGGTGTTCGTTTTTTTTACATCTAGCTGTTAAACATGAATCATTTTTAATAAACATACTACTTTATTTTGGGGGGATTTTTTGGGAATTTAATCGAAAATTATATATAATTTTAATTTTAAATAAAATAAATTGTTGAAATATTCCCCTTCACAGTTTAAATTACCTTATTATTAATTTGTTTATTAATTTGTAGCTAATCTAACGGGATGCATGTTTTTTTTTGACAATGAATATTCAGAGTGCAGTCCACCCCTTTTCTGGGGCGGCACTGATTAGAGCACTCTACAGTACAGTTCCACTTCTTTCAGTACGACAGGAACAAATTTCTTGACACGGAAATCAGAAAACTTTATCCTGATGAAAACAGAAGCATCGGAGTTTGACAGATCTTTTGAATAAATGAAATAAAATCCGGTAAGACTGAATGTATTTATCGATTTATAAAGCTTGTTTTTACTATAATAAGTTTATATAAACATTAATTGTAATTTATTATACAAAGAGCATAACGCTTATTATTATTATTATTATTATTATTATTATTATTATTATTATTATTATTATTATTATTATTATTATTATTATTATTAATTAGTTAATTAAATTACAACACAAGAAAGAAAAACACAAAAACACATAACAGATGGTGTTAAGCTTTATTTTCTATTTATAGTTATTTAAGTTAGTAAGCACTACTGCATTGTTTCCAATAAATAAAATGGGAATTCATTCAGATTCTTAATACGTCTTTGTGGATCATTTACATTACTAAAGCAGTGATGTAACCGAATAATGCTTTACATCGAAAGGAAAGAATTGCCAGTTATTAGCTACCACTTTATTAATAGGCATTTTTAATGTCTTATTTATAACGTGACACCCCATTTATAAAATTATACATATTGGGAACTGCCAAATGCATGGGTGCTTGAGAATCACACATGAAGTAGCAGAAACGAAAGGTTCTGGAAATGATGTTGAGATTATTGTACCGTAATTCAAGTTAACACACAAGCATTTAGTAAAAAATGATCTTTTTTTTTTATAAAACAAAAAGCAAAATGCACAATTTATAGTATTTTAACAAATAATATTTATCAAAAAAAACTTATTTAATTTAAAGTATTTGTTCATGACAAGTATTGGCACCCCTGCTTTAGTATTTCGTGTGTCCTCCTTTTGCTTTTATTAGTGCTTTCAGACGTTGTGCACATTCTGTCTTACATATTTCCTTCAGCTCTTGTCCAATAAAGCAGAGCTTACCAGTAGTATCAGGTGGATACAGTAAAAAAAAAAGCCTCATTCCTTTAACTTTTTGTTCCTATTCAATAGGTTAAAAGGAAGAGACTCTTTCTGAGTGTTGCACCGCAATACTGCAGGTAAGGTCTCACGTGAACTGCTGTCAATTTCACGATTGACCCATCACTAATTAAATGAAAATATTTTATAAAGTACATTTTCATGAAACATTATTATTATTATTATTATTATTATTATTATTATTATTATTATTATTATTATTAATAATTTGTCTTAACCTATACCAGGAAAAATGCTTTAGTATTACATTTTTAGATTGTTGTAAGCCCATTTACCCAAGACACAAAACTACCATATTCTTATGTATCCCCCACTTTAGAAGGACCTCCTATATCTAGAGAACTGCCTGTCCAATTGGGATGAAGCTTTCTTTATTACAAATTATTGAGAGATGAGAATATTTTAGGGATATATTGTGTTTTTGGATGTTACTATAGTATTTTTTAATGGGTTTCAAGGACATTATTTAGCTATTAGGTTATTGAGTCTAGTCCTAATCGTATATGCTCCACCTGTCTGTATGTGAAGCTTACATTTTCACATTCGCATACAGTGGGTGTGGGTCGTCATGGTAATCTTCTTTTTCATGTTGCTGTCACTGCAGCTCTCATTTTGTAATTCCAGGTGTGCTGGGAATGAATGTCACTGGCATGATTGATTACATTTACAGATGTGGTTCTGGCAGTAACAGAGACATTAATGATGACTTTGTTTTTCTTTTTGAAGGGAAATAACTGTTGGATAAAAGAACAACATGTGGAAAAGAGCTGCTGTTCTTTGGCTTTTGCTGTTGGCAGCGAACCCAGATGTAGCCCACAGACAGAACAGAAGAAAGACGGGTCGGAAACCAAGTAACCTTATACTAAGAGATGAAGGAAAGGGTATGGGTCTGTTTGTTACATTTTAAGGAAGTCTAAAACAATTTATTTTATGAATTACAATCTCTAAAACAAATATGTTTCCCATATATGATGGAAGATAGTCACCTCTCGCCATTAACAGTTTTAAACTAGCAGTGTACTACACTTTATGTACAACAGATGTTTATAAAATAAAATCCTTATGCTATTTTGGCTGAAATCCCTAACAAGCTGCTACTTGTCTTTCCCATGACATTTTTTTTTGAGGAAAGAAAAAAATGTGTTAATCAGACAACATATTAAAATGATAAGTGGTCTTTTGTTTACTTTTCTGTTTTGTTCTTTCTGTGTGCTCCTCCTACTCTGATCCTCATGGCCAGCTTCTGTAGGTTTTCCTCACTGGTGATTGAACATGATCTTTACATACAGAAAAGCAACACTAAACAGCAGAGGCATCACTCTTTGTCACAAAAAGGGGCTTGTCTTCTTGGGTATACTGTAGAGTACCCCCCTGGTGGCTAGCTCTGAAAATTGCATGATTGATCTTCACCATCTGCCGCATGGACTGACTTGAAAGCAGTTTAAAGTCAGTTAGTTTACAGATAGGATTACAGGGTGGCAGAACTTGATCTCTCCAACCTGCACTGATACAGGAAGTTACCAACGTGAAGGGATTTAAACCTTGAACTACAGAAATAATTTTAAAAAAACTTGCAGGCAAAAATAGAAGGGTTGTGAATTATTATGAGGGAAATATTTGTATTTGGGGAAATAATTGTCATTATAAACAATGTGAAATGTATGGGTAACATTGCAGATTAGATTGTAAAATGTAGAAAACAGCGGCAGCCCCAATTTGATATTGGAACGAGATGGGGTTTTTACAGACTGGTTTTATGTTACATATTGAAACATAGCACAATGAATTTAATTTTATTTATATAACCTTTAATTATCCAGAAAATCATTTAGTTAAAAAAAAAAAAATCATGTAATTTACCGGTCAAAAACAGTGACAGATGTTTTACACATTCTCACCTTAATAATAAGAACAGATAAATATATCCAAGAATTCAGCTATGGCGTATGGCTGGTTTCAGACCCCGTGGTACTCATTTCAGGATCTGATACCAAGGTCTGTTCTTATCTTTGACTCTTTGAAAGGACGCCTCAAACTGCCTTGTGTGCAAATACATAGGACTGTTTTCATCAACAGGACTTTGAGGACGTTGTCCATTTTATACCAAGTGATGTTCTGTTTTTTAATGTATTTTTTGCCCTGTTTCCAGTGATGTCCTGTCCTTTAGACATTGCCTTCATCATGGATAGCTCTGAAAGTGCCAAAAATATCATGTTTGAGAGGGAGAAGGCTTTTGTGCAGGATTTCAGTGAAAGAGTAATGCAGATGACGCCACCTTCTGGCATAAAATTAAATATCAATTTGGCAGCCCTACAGTACAGCAGCACTGTCAAGAAAGAGCTCCCCTTCCGAGACTGGCAAAACATTGAAGTCTTCAAAAACCGGGTCCGCTCAATGGCTTATATAGGGCATGGTACATATTCATCCTATGCAATCACTAACGCCACTCAGCTCTTTGAAGCGGAAACGAAGCCTGGCGGTGTCAAAGTGGCATTACTGATGACTGATGGAGTGGACCACCCCAGGAACCCAGACATCTTGGGGGCAGCAGCTACTGCTAAGAACTATGGCATCAAGCTCTTTACCATTGGGTTATCAGCCCTTGCTAATGAAAGCACCAATATTATCAAACTTCGCTCCATAGCTAGTGCCCCATCTGAACAATATGTGCATAGCCTGACTGATCCATACCTTCGAGAGAAACTCCTTAATGAATTGGTGAGTAGCAGTTTATGTCAAATGTTTTGTTCCAGATTCACAAAAAGGTAAGTAAGCGGAGGACATATTGGTAAGAATCTGTTCAATACAGAGGGGAAAGTATAAGAAAGAGAAGTAGACAAACATTTTCATTCAGTGCAAGAATTCCTTAAATCTGTTACTGGCACTAATCAAATGTAATTAAGCACACTCAGAACTCCTCTGCACTCTTGCTCTTTTCCATTTTGCTGTCTGAAAGGAGCTACAAAAAACAAGTTGTGTGCCTCAGCTTCACAAACGATTGATAATGCGGCAGGAAAACACAGTGGTTATTTAAATGAGTATTGAGAACAGGCATTTCATCTAGATTTAACTGTGTACAGGCATGCTTTTTTTTGTAAGAATGTCATTAGAGTGATATTTTGCAAAATTATTGTAAACTAAACAATTTACTTAATCATAGGAGTGTTATTTAAAATGAGGAACAAACATCTTCCCAGAACTGCATAAGATTGTAGTAACATATCATACACATAGACTGGAGTTGAGGTGTATAGTGGAAAACTGTTGTCCCTGAGGGGCATATAGTGTCCCATTTTCCCAGATAATTACTTTCTGATTAAAATATCTAGAACATATGCAGGCAAAAACAATTCTAAAGCTTGCATGATACTCATACTAGTACTCATGAATGAACACTTTTTTTTTTTAAAAGAAATGTTTACACAAATTTGATGGCTGTTGAAGCCTACTTTTAGGACTCTTTCAAACATATTTTTGAATCTATCAATACATATGTCACTTATGGTTTGCATCACATATAATCACATACAAGTTCATATACAATACATGTCTGACAATTCATATTTTCATATGTTCATATATTCACGTTATTTCACGTATGATGTTGGGCGAAAAATGTAAAAGCTCCCGAAGGGGGAGAATTGGTTGTTCATAGCCACCCTTATGAGTGAATTGTTTGAGGAGTTTTTTTCCCCAATACGTTTCTTGTCAATTTTTGCTCAGAAGAGAACTGTAAAAGTCACATAATCATAAAAGAAAGAATTTTGAAGAGCTACTGCAGGCATTGTGGATCAGCCAGGTTTAAAAAAATGGTCAGCGATTTACCTGTGGAAAAATATGAGGTTAAACAGTGAAGCTAATGTGGAAAAACATACAATGAAAAAACATGATTTTATAGCAAGTTTTCAACTTACAAAAATGTATCCTCAGCGTGATTTACTGCTGTATGCATATCTGAATAATTCTCATGGATTAGAAAGTATGAGATGTGGATGTGTGCACAATCACTCAGTCGCAGCACCCAATTGAATTATTCTTCCAGTAAATGAACCGTAGTCTGTGCTACCCTAAAGATGAACACATTTCTGAATCCCCAATTGTATTCAGTGTCAAGGCTTTATCAGTGCTTGCATTGCAAATTCCATTGCTTCCCCCCCTAGTTTCCATAATAACCCATCAAAGTCTAGACAGCAGAGGTCAGAGTACTGTAGAAGTACCAGAAAGCCCTAACATAAAATGGAATCGGTTTGTGGAAGTTTGAATGCTTGTACAATCCCTGAATTGTTTTGATGTTTGAGCACTTCTTTATATTCTTGACTTTGAAAGTTATAACTGACATTTCGATAGTATGTGAACTGCCATGAATACTGAAGTTATTGAAATGCTTATATTATTCATGTATAAAAAATAGAGCATAAAAATGCCAAACAGAAAACTCATCATAAAATGTATCCCTCTCCAGTCAGCCAATAGCAAGCCTTTCCCGTGTATTGCTATTAGTCCTGAGATGAAACTTAAAACTTGTTGTTTAACATTAGCGGGTGTTGTTTGTAGCTCCATGTCTAGAACTGCTCAATTGAAGAAATACACCAATATGTTAATATAATAATTAATATAATATTTTTTTCTCTTTCAGAGTAGAATTGCTGCTGACAGGGTAAGTATGTTATTGTACTCATTATTTATCTCTTGAGGTTACATTTCTCTAAAGCATGTACCTTTTATTGGATGTAAAGGTTCTTGGCATGCTTTTAACTTTTTTTTATTCTATTATGACTAATTTCAGTGTCAGCCGCCAAAGCCGCCATGTGTTTGTAAAGCAGGAGAGAGGGGACCTCCAGGAAGTCAGGTAAGAGCAGCACATTGCCTGTCCATCACTTTGAATCACTGGACACTGTAATTTAATGAAGAGGAATGTGTGTATGTGGACTCTTCAGCACCATTACATTACTTTGTTTGTACCCTAAGCAACCCAATGCATTCTGGTACATTTTACTTATCTCAGGTACCATTCTTACCTTTAAGAGAAGCAGGACTTTGCTTACCAGAATGCATTGGGACAGGTGTTGGGGTCTGCTTGTGGTGCTGTTACAAAGAGTTTGCCTGCTTGTAAGGTGGCTTCTGTTTCGGATTTTGTTAATTAAAGTTTACAAATCCTGCTTCCCTGCCTAACCATTGGCAATCTGTCAATGACACCACAATTGCTGCAAATGATTATTAGAATTGAAGTACCGTTATATTCCAAACTTGTCTGTATGCAACCCAAATTGCATGGACATTTAATGAGCCTATTTTGATGCACTTTACTAGCTTAGTTTCAGACCTTACATAGTGTTTAGAGGGTCTAATAAATGTAATATTTGGCAAGCACAGTTACCCAGAAAATCCAGGGGAATCTTCGTCAACTTTTGCTGCAAACAGGGCCCACATGTACTGTAGGTTTTCTGGCTTTGCCTTGGCCACCTGAGACTTCAAGTACTGCCAAAGATTTTCAGTAAGCTTAGAGGTCATCCAAAACTTCCAACAAATACAGGAAGTGTACACAGCAAGTGCTAAACCACTCTCCTGGAAAAGAAAATACACATGTTCACATACTGTTGAGCTACAATAGTTATGCGGTCACAATGTGTGATCATTATATTATCATTTTTTATAGTGCAATGTCTAGTAAGTGAAAGCCTTTCTGGGATCAGACTTCTCAAAGCAAATACACCAGAAATGCCTACATTTTCATTATCAAAATATCAATACAATAGAAAAACAAACAAAAAAAAAACTTTTGATATGTCTTTGCTTTTGGCAGCATGTGAAAACATACAGTTGTACTTTCACCGTATGATTATGTTCGTATTACCCAGAGGGTAGTTAACACACATATTCCACTGCATCTTAAACATCCAACAGTGAATCACTGTGCACCTGCAAAACAGCCTGAGGTCATATCTGGATATCTGGCAATTTGAATCCTATAAGTTTTAGGTAAGTCTGTGAAATGGAAATAGGTCATGACAGATATTAAAGTGATCCCATCTGGTGTTTAGACCTTTCACATAGGAACATAGCCGTTGCTTCCAATTTGGATACAAATTAGCGACGGACATGTGTAAACGTTTATTTGAGTAATCAATTGGATAATTGTTAATAGTTAAAAAAAATTATGAATCGTATACTCTATATAAATGATCTGAACAGACCCATTAACCATGCAAAGCATGCCACTGCAGCTCCATGTATTACTATGAATAAATATCTTTAAAAAAATTAGTATTTCTTACTATGGCTCAAAATGACTCAAGCTCCTGATATAAAATAACAGGCATTCTTTAAGTGCAGAGTGAAACCAATACTATAGCTATGGCTAGCAGAGGTTGTTGGAATGCACCATTGCACGTATTAAAAGTATATTAATGTTATAAAGTACAAAAGTTAGTATGAAAATGTTTCTATAAAAAAAAAAACACATGTGCATCTCAAAACCTAGCCCACAGTACAAATATATTTGTTACAACTCATAAGTGAAAACATAATTCTATGAACACACTAACAAATTAACAGCCCAAAAGCATGTCTTTTTTAAATACTGAATTTTGACCACCCGTTAGTTAAGGCGGAATTTCATGAGGCAGACATATGCGGCACGTTCAGTTTGTTCGATGTGGAGCAGGAACCGTTTTTTGCCTTTTTGCGAAATCATTTAATTCCATGTCTGTTCTAACATCATGGCTGACAGCGATTTGGTGACGCTGTGTGTGCGTTGTGATTATTTTTTTTTGACAGAAAGTTCCAAGCAGTGATTACATCATATGTAACAAACTATAACATTAACATTATGGGTCAAATATATAAAACAATCTCGCTATACAGTACAGATTATCGTAAAATCAAGGCTACGTTTATTGTATTTTGCCAGTATTGCATGTGCAGTTGTAATTTATCTAATAGAATACAGTATATTAGCAGTACAGCTATGGCCAAAGGTTTTGCATCTCCCTATATAATTAAATCATTTTGCTTCACATTGTCGAATGAAGTCTGCTGAATAATGCTACGTTAACATATTGAATTACATACCGCTTTGTAGTTTTCCATACTTAATGGAAAACTGACAACAATTAAAAAATGTGACATTTCGAAATCCTTCTAGTACATCGCTCTGTAGTTTATTTGATTACATGATGTTAAATAAAACATCTAAATTATGTTAATCTATTTTTTTTTAATTATGTCAAAAAAAAAACTGCTCCTCGAGCAAACCGGGATGTTTGACCAAACAAGCAGAACACGTTCCACGGCAGGAAGCTGGAACGGTTTCAACAAATCAGATTGTCCAGTTCTGTTCGGTCTGTTTGTGTCATGAGATTACGCATTTAGTATCACATCTCCCAGCACAGCAATCGCATGATTAACACTGACCTATTGCCAGAGCGCTTGCTGCGTCCCGCCTCCAGATATCTGTCAGCTGTGATTTGTGAATTTGTGTTTTGATTGACAGTCGTCAAATACTACCTTGCTACGTTTTTTTTTCTAACCACAGTGGAGTAGACAGCACCTATATAGTTTTTTTTACGGGTAGTCATTAAAGTGGGTTCAGAAAAAAAAAAAAAAAAAAAAAGAAATGGACTCGGGGCTTGCCCCCCCCCCCAGGTTTGCAGTTGCGTGTTTTTAAGGAGAGGCAACATTTGTATATTCAACGCTTCAATACACTGTTTGTATAATCTTTGTTATGCATGGATTGTTGGAATCTGGATCTCTTTACAAAGACACTAAAAATACATATAGACTTCCCACGCTGCAGGAGATGCACATTACTGACCTAGTATACACTTAACTGTGTGCGTACTGTATACATAGCCTCTATAAGTTAATTAGTTTGTGAGATACTGTAATAAGCATCTTTTCTATCCAACTGTACCAAGTATCTTCTATCTTTTCATTTCAGGGCAACGATGGTCGTGATGGCTCTAAAGGTAACAAAGGATCCAAGGTACAGATCTTCCATTTCAATTTCTGATTTAGAAGTGTTTTACATTGTTTAATTCTACTGGATTTACTATGTTACTTCCACAATTTTATATATATATATATATATATATATATATATATATATATATATATATATATATATATATAAACAGGTTAATATATATGGAATGTGTTTTAAATAATATTCGTTTTCATTATTTGGTAAATTATAAAACTTAGATTTTTAATACTGTTTTAATAAACAAAAATAGTAAAATGTACTGCAAAAGTAAACATCAGGACCCCACTGAGATTACTAACAATGTGCCTGTGTCCAGTCAATGTATATATATCAAACATGAATGTATATATATCAAACATCGATATATCAAAATGATTGTTCAATGTGTGTGTGTATATTTATAAATAAACAGGCTCCAGGGCCAAAACAATCGTTCCACGAAGAAACAAAATAATATCTCTTTGCCAAGCGTAAAGACAACCAGGCTTGGGTCAATCTTACCAAAGGTACAGTCCAGTACAAAAAGTAAACAGAACAAGAAAAAATTTATCAGTTCAGAGTTAGTTAGCCAGGTCCAACCAAACAAAAGAAAAGCATTCTATTTTATATAGGATTTCCTTACCAGCTGCCAACAGGGAACAGGTGCCTGCCAAACTAGGCACTAATTAGCTAATTACTTAAAAATTAACTCTTTCCTAGGCAACTGTTACCTCCCTATTAGCTCCTGGAAATCATGGCAGACTGGTTCCAAGCACACCAATAATCTTCCCAGCGGTTATCCGAATTCCTCCTAAGCTTGGTGCCAGCCTGCCACGATCACCCTCGGCCATTCATTTATGTACATACAACTGATTTCCTGTTTTCCACCCCTTATACAGTACTGTGCAAAAGTTTTAGGCAGGTGTGAAAAAATGCTGTAAAGTAAGAATGCTTTCAAAAATAGACATGTTAATAGATTATATTTATCAATTAACTAAATGCAAAGTGAGTGAACAGAAAAAAAATCTAAATCAAATCCATATTTGGTGCGACAACCCTTTGCCTTCAAAACAGCATCAATTCTTCAATTCAATTCTTCTAGGTACACTTGCACAAAGTCAGGGATTTTGTAGGCATATAGTCAGGTGTATGATTAAACAATTATACCAAACAGGTGCTAATGATCATCAATTCAATATGTAGGTTGAAACACAATCATTAACTGAAACAGAAACAGCTGTGTAGGAGGAATAAAACTGGGTGAGGAACAGCCAAACTCAGCTAACAAGGTGAGGTTGCTGAAGACAGTTTACTGTCAAAAGTCATACACCATGGCAAGACTGAGCACAGCAACAAGACACAAGGTAGTTATACTGCATCAGCAAGGTCTCTCCCAGGCAGAAATTTCAAGGCAGACAGGGGTTTCCAGATGTGCTGTCCAAGCTCTTTTGAAGAAGCACAAAGAAACGGGCAACGTTGAGGACCGTAGACGCAGTGGTCGGCCAAGGAAACTTACTGCAGCAGATGAAAGACACATCATGCTTACTTCTCTTCGCAATCGGAAGATGTCCAGCAGTGCCATCAGCTCAGAACTGGCAGAAAACAGTGGGACCCTGGTACACCCATCTACTGTCAGGAGAAGTCTGGTCAGAAGTGGCCTTCATGGAAGACTTGTGGCCAAAAAGCCATACCTCCGACGTGGAAACAAGGCCAAGCAACTCAACTATGCACGAAAACACAGGAACTGGGGTGCAGAAAAATGGCAGCAGGTGCTCTGGACTGATGAGTCAAAATTTGAAATATTTGGCTGTAGCAGAAGGCAGTTTGTTCGCCGAAGGGCTGGAGAGCGTACACGAATGAGTGTCTGCAGGCAACAGTGAAGCATGGTGGAGGTTCCTTGCAAGTTTGGGGCTGCATTTCTGCAAATGGAGTTGAGGATTTGGTCAGAATTAATGGTCTCCTCAATGCTGAGAAGTACAGGCAGATACTTATCCATCATGCAATACCATCAGGGAGGCATCTGATTGGCCCCAAATTTATTCTGCAGCATGACAACGACCTCAAACATACAGCGAAAGTCATTAAGAACTATCTTCAGCGTAAAGAACAAGAAGGAGTCCTGGAAGTGATGGTATGGCCCCCACAGAGCCCTGATCTCAACATCATCGAGTCTGTCTGGGATTACATGAAGAGAGAAGCAACTGAGGCTGCCTAAATCCACAGAAGAACTGTGGTTAGTTCTCCAAGATGTTTGGGCCAACCTACCTGCCGAGTTCCTTCAAAAACTGTGTGCAAGTGTACCTAGAAGAATTGATGCTTGATGCTGTTTTGAAGGCAAAGGGTGGTCACACCAACTATGGATTTGATTTAGATTTTTCTTCTGTTCACTCACTTTGCATTTAGTTAATTGATAAACATAATCTGTTAACATGTCTATTTTTAAAAGCATTCTTACTTTACAGCATTTTTTCACACCTGCCTAAAACTTTTGCACAGTACTGTATATATTGTGGCAGGCAAGTTATCAGCGAAGCGCGAGAACTGCCAGAGACTCTCTATACAGCAAACTGCCAGACTCTCTATACATGTTTTTAGGGTATTGGCACAGCAAAAGTAAATCAGCCAAAAGCACCATTTCACGTTTAATTTGTAGTTCCCAACACTCTTAGGTGAAATGGCAAAAAAAAAGACAATACCTGTTATACAGTAAGAGAAATAAGTTGCCAAAGTAAGGTTTCTTTGCAGAATTTTGCAGACGCTAGGCACTTTTATCCACCCACATGTATATTATAGGACATCCACGTTTAAAGACAATTAACTTATTTTGCCAACAAGGAAATATACTTAACACATTTATTTTGACGGCCTTATCATTTATGTTAAATTATTTATTGATATTTTATAATGGACTAGTCGCACGCATCGCATGCAAAAAAAAAAAAAAAAAGTTTATCCATCCATATGTATATTACAGGGCATCTGAGTTTAATGACAACTTGTTTTGTCAACATGAAAATATGCTAGGGAACGCACTTATTGTGACATCTATATCATTTATAGTAAATGATTTTATTTCTGTTTTAAAAAAAAGGTTGGGCATGTGTGGGATTTATATATATAAAATCCAGGGCTGGCAATGGAACGTGAAACAAGCAATGTGATTGGTCAAGCAAGGTTCCAGCTGTCCGTATATTGGATGGATATGGACAGTTGGAGCCTTGTCACATAATTGAAATCACTGCACTGCCTCACAGAATTTAAAGTTAATGGTAGCCATCTTGTTTACAGTTACAGGTGTACAGTAAAGCTATAAAATTGAGTGACCAATTACCAGCAAAAAAAAAAATCCCAAGAGTAGTAAGTAGACATGCCATTTGGATGAAGAACAATTAAATGAAATGGAAGATAGCAAAACAGAAAATAATACCAAAAAATAAAAAGAAAATCACTGTCTTTATATATACATATATTTCTTAGTAGACACCCTTATCCAGGGCAACTTACAAGATATCACATTATTTTTACATAGAATTACCCATTTATACAGTTGTGTTTTTACTGGAGCAATCTAGGTAAAGTACCTTGCTCAAGGTTACAGCAGCAGTGTCCCCCATCTGGGATTGAACCCACAACACTCCGGTCAAGAGTCCAGAGCCCTAACCACTACTCCACACTACTTTATACTCACTCACCTCGACTTTGTCACTTAAAATAATGCATTTTCTGTGACAGTGAAAAAAAAAGAACTCAGTGATGTCTCAACTCTACCCTCTGGTGTATCTTTTCAATGGCAATGTACACAATATCAAAAATAAAGATGTACTTTCGTTTACATGTTTTAATGAAATTAATGTACTCAGGTTAACTAAGTGTGTAGTTCAGAGTTAGAAGTAGTTCTACTTTATTGACATACAACGCCTGGAGGTGTCCGTATATATTTAACACCCTGTTGGGCCTTATTACATTTTTTATATACAGTATATATATATATATACACACACACACACATTTATATTTATTGTGTCTCCACACTACTTCCTGTGAAGTAAATCTATTGTGTTGTGAAATGATAAATGGAACCTTTCTGATGCACACAAATCTGTTCTGTGGTTTATTGAACACTAGCATCAATCCAGTTGTAGAACCTATAAGAAAACAAGGTCTAATATTTTCTTAATATCTATTGAGACCTGAGAGTAAAAATGACCAGACATGACATTATACAAAGAAATTCACTATTACTAGAGTTCATGAAATAGCCCTGATACAGAGTAACTGATAAAGTAAAATACGTAGCTTTTAGCTATGGACAGTTGGCACGTGTTAGCGGCTCTCCTGCATTTTCCAACTGTGTTGAGTTTCCCATTGTAAGGAACACATGTTACAAACCAGTAACCATTATTTATTTATTTTTCTTTTTTATTGAAAGGGTGAGTCTGGCATCAATGGACCTCCTGGAAATCAAGGCCCTGAAGTAAATTGCTTCATTTTATCTTAATGTTTTTATATTTTTGTCCAGGTTGTCATTATTAATGAAAATCTATTCTCAATGGAATTTTCTTTTGGCTTATTTTGATTCAAATGTGTTTTGTATTTTTTACACCAATGGAATTGCTCTATTTTATGGAATCAAAAATCCTTGTGATATCGGGCCCGATTCTCAAAATTGTAAGGAATTTTATGAGTGTTGTGCTTTGACTAATGATCTTACCCTCTCTTAAATAGTGGCAGATTTTATGAACCACAACCTTGATTTAATTAATCAAAATGGGCTTTCAAAAAACAGGCCTTAAGAGAAACAGCCCTAATGTTGTCCATGTTTCAGATTTATAATCTCTATAAATATTTGTTGCCCCCAAGTCTTGTCCTGCTCATTAAGAATCTGTATCCATTTGACAAATATTATATTCAAATCAGTTTAAAATATAATGTTTTAATTTCTTACAGGGCAGAACTGGTTTTAAGGGTAATAAGGTAAGTTGCATAGCAGGTGCAGAAAACACACTGTACAATATTTGTAGTTATGTGTAAAAAACATCCAGTTCATACACATATGGTACAGCATGGTGTTTAAAATTATCCTTGATGAATCATCCATTGATAAAGTTCCTTTCTTTAATTGCTTTTTTTTTACCCCCTGGAGGGGGTAGGTCAGTACCAGTTTGGTGCGATTAACATCTTTTCATGGTATTGAATTTTGATTATCACTCCACATTCATCAGTTCTTGCTTCATTAATGAGTTTGTTCACCACTATGCTCTTTAATTACTGATGTGCTGATGAGAGTGACGTGTTGTTTTTTTAGGGTGAAAGAGGTGAATGTGGGGTCCCTGGAACAAAAGGAGATAGGGTAAGTCTATCTTTATTTCTAAAATGTGTTTAAGTTCTACACTATATCATAATGTTCTGAGGCTTAATTTAGGAATAAATATTCACAACACTTCCATATGCTAAATGTTTTGTGGTAATTGGGGTTCAAGTGGTAATAAAAAAAAAATATTGTCCCCCAGGAATGTCTCTCAATTTGGAAAGCCCAATCGCTTCTCCCCTCACGCCAGCAATTCCCCACATGGCTCAGGAGACCCAGTTCAGTGGGTGTCCTCCGATCCCATGACCAGGCCAGCTTCCTTTTTCACCCAGAAACTCTCGAGCGGATCTCAGCTAGTTACCGACCTCTGGAGGACAAAGGCCAGCCCTGCAGGTGTCTGCCTTTGAGCTCACTGGGCACCTGGCCAGCAGGGTTTGCTGTAGCGCGATGCGAAGAAACAGTCCCTGTTGGTTTTGCCTCCCTAAACCATAGGAACGCCAGAGCCAATGCAACGCTCCCTTCAGAGTCCCCAGCGAAGACCGACCTACATTGCTAAGCCAGGACGCGAACCTGCGCTGTATGAGTCACCCTGCGCACCATGCGGCTGTGCTTCTACAAAGTGATCCACTCAGGGACAATTATTTTACTTTTAACCACTGAAATTAGTATCACATATAAATATGATCTCTTAATCAATAAATATTGACTTTATACAGGGGCCTGAAGGACCACCTGCACCAAGGGGACCCAGAGGAGATAAAGTATGTTTTTCATTGCTTAGAAAATATGACAACATTTTACATTCATAGCATGCATTCTAACTATTCCAGCAAAAATGTCCAGGTACGAGATGAACTAATATCACAATGTAGATGAACTGAAGTATGCCTTTAAGTCTGCTTTCCTAAAATCGATGCAAGGATTCAAGTAGCACTTGCCTAGGGTTTTGAGAACCTGCATGGTTGTGGGCGTGTGCGTTCTCCCAGTGGTGCAGGAATATATTGTACACCTCATGACTACACCAGAGCAAAACAAACCCTTTTTATACAATTCTCTGTAGACATGGGGCTTAGCTACTTCAGCTATTTTTTAAAATAATCATACTGTACTTTTTCATAGCTGGGCCTTATGCAGACATAACAATTTATTTTAGTGACTATACAATGTTGTGACATCGTTCACATAAAAAAACTAGCAACTCAAAATGGTGTTTGTTTTTTTTACAACATATTTTTTTTTCTACTGTTTATTTAATATATTCAGTTGCACAATTTTTCAATTCAGTAGTATTGTGAATTAACCATTATTTTTAGTTCAAACTATGAAAGTTTATCAGTCACGTCATGTTTGAGAGCCAATTGTTGCAGTACAATATCTTTATTTTACCAGCTTGTATCTAATCTTGTTCGACCCTAAATAATTATTAAACCTTCGCACCTCAGAACCATCAGGTTTATATGAAAAATGTCACACAAATGTAGGGATAATTCAGCGAAAAGTAATAAGATATGCACAGTAAGTATTCATAACATTACACACAACTTTCAAGCAGACAGCAGAAATAATTAAAAGCTTAATTAAACAGGTAGCTGACCTAATAGAGAGTTTACATTTTAAGTAAGCAGACAAGAAACATCCTGTTAAAATGCATACTGAGTTTGAACAGGGTCACAAAGATGAACTTCTGGAATGTGAAACCAGACTTGTATGTAATTCTTCTCTAATGTGCAGATCAAATGCACTGAATTGAAGCTTGCAATACATGATTCTTTTTTTAAAAGCAGACTTTGTCCTATAGGATTAGTGCTGGAACAGAACTGCTTAATCGTTCTTTACAGTATTTCCTTTTTTTAATGAAAGGGCTATAAATTCAATGAGCATGCTGTGCTATTCACATGCTGCCCTATATATATAAAAAAGAACCATAAGATGACAGTATGCAGAGATTATATTATGTCTTTTTGTATTTGTTACAACCATAAAGTCAATATACTTATTATTATTATTATTTATTTCTTAGCAGACGACCTTATCCAGGGCGACTTACAATTGTTACAAGATATCACATTATTTTTACATACAATTACATTATTTTTTACACATTATTTTTTTTACGTACAATTACCCATTTATACAGTTGGGTTTTTACTGGAGCAATCTAGGTAAAGTACCTTGCTCAAGGGTACAGCAGCATTGTCCCCCACCTGGGATTGAACCAACAACCCTCCGGTCTAGAGCCCTAACCACTACTCCACACTGCTGCTTATATACTGTACAAGAGATTCCTATTCATTGTTTACTATTGTAATACATGTTTTGTTTGGTGTTTCTATTGCCTTAAAAGTCAAATGTATAATACAGACTACTAGACCCACTTCTTATTTAATTATTTTATATGTATCAAAGCATATGCCTCTTAATAACATGCTAGTTGCTGTTGATTTTAGAATTTACTTTCAGTTTAATATTTGTCACAATGATGTATGTCTTATCCTCATTTGAAATGTAATTAAACATGTTTAACTACTTGGGTGTATTCAAATATGTAATATTATGAACTGCCGAACAAGCATAGTATTGGATTTGGTGCTTGAGGGGTATTATAATGCAACTTGTCATGCCAAAGATATGTTCAAAGTAACAATCAAAACATGATATTGCTCTGATTTGAGCTGCTGTTTTGTTCACAGGGTTTAATTGGACCAACAGGGGACCAAGGCCCTCAAGGAAACCCTGGACCTAAAGTAAGGAATAATTATAATTCATTTGCATTCAATAGGAAAATCTATCAATTTATATGCCAATTTGTTGACACTTCTTTACCACGTTGATTTGGGTAGATATACTTATTTATCTATGCCTGTTCTGGGAGCATGGGGACTAAAGGTTTCATTATTACTTCATATTCATTTTCAAAGTAAAACTCATGTAACATTTGTTGTTGTTAGCATTTTTTGTTTTGGATAGTTTGCATCACTTACAAATATTTTGTCATCTTTTTTTATGGAGTCTGTATTTGACTGTTGCCATTGTTTTCTGGATGATTGTGTCTTTGTTATTGTTTTCTGGAGGATTGTGTCTTTGTTGTCATTGTTTTCTGGAGGATTGTGTCTTTGTTGTCATTGTTTTCTGGAGCATTGTGTCTTTGTTATTGTTTTCTGGAGGATTGTGTCTTTGTTGTCATTGTTTTCTGGAGGATTGTGTCTTTGTTGTCATTGTTTTCTGAAGGATTGTGTCTTTGTTGTCATTGTTTTCTGGAGGATTCTGTCTTTGTTGCCATTGTTTTCTGGAGGATTGTGTCTTTGTTGTCATTGTTTTCTGGAGGATTCTGTCTTTGTTGCCATTGTTTTCTGGAGGATTGTGTCTTTGTTGTCATTGTTTTCTGGAGGATTGTGTCTTTGTTGTCATTGTTTTCTGGAGGATTGTGTCTTTGTTGTCATTGTTTTCTGGAGGATTGTGTCTTTGTTGTCATTGTTTTCTGGAGGATTGTGTCTTTGTTGTCATTGTTTTCTGGAGGATTGTGTCTTTGTTGTCATTGTTTTCTGGAGGATTGTGTCTTTGTTGTCATTGTTTTCTGGAGGATTGTGTCTTTGTTGTCATTGTTTTCTGGAGGATTGTGTCTTTGTTGTCATTGTTTTCTGGAGGATTGTGTCTTTGTTGTCATTGTTTTCTGGAGGATTGTGTCTTTGTTGTCATTGTTTTCTGGAGGATTGTGTCTTTGTCGTCATTGTTTTCTGGAGGATTGTGTCTTTGTTGTCATTGTTTTCTGGAGGATTCTGTCTTTGTTGTCATTGTTTTCTGGAGGATTCTGTCTTTGTTGTCATTGTTTTCTGGAGGACTGTGTCTTTGTTGCCATTGTTTTCTGGAAGATTGTGTCTTTGTTCCATTGTTTTCTGGAGGATTTTGTCTTTCTTTTTTTTGCCTTTTTAAATTGTTAAGTGTGTTTGTGGTTTGCACAATGCATAATTTCAACAGAAATAAAACTATATTATTTATTTTTAACTTGGAAATAAGTGATGTAAAGGTGAAATCGTCTTTAAGAGACTTTTCAGTCTTGGTTAGAACTGGGACTTTTCAAAAGCAGAATAATTCTTGATTTATAGCTTGTGGGTTGGCATGCTGTTTGACCTCAATGAACTGCTGCTCCCCCAGCTGTTCTGGACACAAGCCAAATCACTGTAATCAAAATGCAGCATCTCATGTGAGCAGGGCAATCCTGGACTAATATATTTAAATAAGGAACTCCCATGAAAAGGTGACAGATTTATGTGAAATTTTAAAGAGGCTTCTCAAGTATAATTGAGGTTGGGGGAACAAAGAACACTTTATAGCACTATTATAGCATTCCCTCATACAGTACAGTACTACACCATTCATCTATCCATGGCCGAACTAAAAACCTTTTTGTGTCGGTAAGCCTAATAATAAAATAAAAGTATACAGAAAAAAAGACAAAAAGCCTCTTTGTTTTACATACTGTACAGCAAGGCTGTGGATAGTTAGAAAGCCATAATCTCTTCCAGTGTACTGAGTTTTATGACTTCCTGATACATTCAGATCTGTTTCCATAGCCAGAACATTAGAAAGTGCAGACCGTGGGATAATCAACACAAGTAGTATTGTTAAGAACATCATTAACAACACAAGTAGTATTGTTAAGAACATCATCATTAACAACACAAGTAGTATTGTTAAAAGTGCAGGCGAATGCCCAGCCTGATGCTAGAGTGTGTTGGGTTTTTTATTTCACTGCATTTCCAGTCTGAGTCTCTTTCCCACTTCTGAAAGGAGACTGAGAGTCAGGAAGCTGCAGTGAAAGCGCTGGTTGCACATGTTTATTAACAACAAAACACAAACAAACAGGGGCCAAAACAAATGGTTTACACAAACACAAGTCCGACACCAAAAAAAACATATTCTGCCGTCAGGCTGGGCATTCACCTTCACTTACGGTTCTCCTTAACACCACCACTAAACAAAGGACTTAGCATCCTTTATATAGCAGGTGGCTGGGACTTGACTGATTATTTAATCAAGACCCAGCTACATCACCATGTGTATTCTGGCAGGGAGAGTTTTAACCCCCTACCTGCCAACCCGATACTCAAACGCACACACACACACACATATACACACCCACACACACACACACACACTATTTACAGTTTGGGCATTCACCCTACCACAAGGATAATATACTATTGCGTTTCCTTTTAACAGAATGTATAATGAAACAGTAGTTAATTTGTGTGCAAAAAATAGCAGGCTAAAATGCTTATGAGATGTACTGTATATACATTAGAAACCACATCTCACCACCAAACAAAAACACTGAGATACACGATTGTATAACATTTGCCATTCAAATTATCTGCCATGATAATAGCAAAACCCTCACCGTCATAGCGAGTTGTGTTATGGGAATTTGGAAGCACAGAGAATTGGAGCTCTCTTGCTTAAATATGTAAAGAGCATATTTTGCTACTTGTATGATCTCCTGCCAAAAAAGAAATACAAAGATGACTGGAAAACAATTTTAAGATGTTAATTATTCATGCAGAGATGCCAACTTCTGAAAGGAGAAAATAGTAGCTAGTGCGGAGCGAAGCGAGCAAGTGTGAGCGGCTACATTGCAAAGTAAGGTAAACAAGCTTGTTCAACATCATTAGCTAAACCGTGAAAAAAGCGCGGGGAGGGGTTTGGTTAAGGTGGAATTTCAAGTTGTGTTGGGAAAGTTCAAAGTTCAATGTTCTCTATTCAAATCACGGAATTCGTGACCACCGTGACTTAATCCCATTTTACTGACAAGCAACCAAGTAAATCTGCAATTGATAACGATAGCAAGGCGACATTTGCGTAGCAGTTTCTGAAGGACCCCTAAACTGGTTATTAAGCAGCCTGGCTCAGAGCTTTTAGTATGTCAGTTAAAATGCCACAATAAACTGTCAAGAAATACAGTATTATTTAAAAAACATTAATTCATAAAAAAAAAAATTAAAACAGGAAAGCACACACATGGTATTGAAATAATATTTCATGAACATTCAGGGAGTATTCATCATTTATTTATTTATTTAATGAAAATCATAGTATTATACCACTTCGCTGTAGCAAATCCTCCAGAATAGTAGCTGCTACGGCCAAATCGTTGCAGTTGGCATCTCTGTTCATGATGTCTACTTTTTGGTGTGATTATATGAAGCCATGTGAAGTGAGGAGTTGTATTCTAAAGCAATGCTATTGCATGACAGCAAACCCATCTTCAAGATTCACCTTTCTCAAAGTAGTATAATCATTGATACGATTTGGATTTAATTTGGTACTGTCAGGCCATGTAGCTTTCAGGACGTTTTGTGTAGCAGGTGATCTGGTTCTGCACTATAAAGTGCCTGCTTGTAACAAGAATATATAAAAAGCCAAGTTTTTGAAATGCTAAATACTTTATTGTAATTAAAAGAATACCTTGCCACTAACTAAGACTGTGTCTTAGAAATCTACAGATGGTTTCACAAGCCCTGATAAGAACTGATTTTGGACTGCCTTACCTTACCACTCAGGTGAGATAGTCCAAGATTAGTGCTAATGAGGGTCTTGAAACAATACAATGAGTGCATCCTGTTCAGTAACACATATTGAGGTGGAACGATTCCAGTAAGTGGTATTGGAAAACACTGAGAGGTATAAAACGTCTTTTTTCTTTCTAGGGGGATCGTGGTCCAACTGGTGCCTCTGGCCCCCCAGGCGATAATGGTATTGGATTTCCTGGGCCGAAGGTGAATAGTTGAAATACTGTGAAAGCCTGAGACAGCGAGTGAGGGGTTGAACATTTAGGGAGAAACTCATCAGATGTGCTTGACACAATACAACACAATCTTCTGGTGAACTGAACCCCTTTTCAGCCACCTTTGTAGCTGGAAGTAAATGTTGAGGAAACTGACACATTTGTGCAGTAGGAAGCAGAAAGGCTATGCAGTTATCAAAAATACTAGTATCATCCAGTTTTACATCATTTTAAAATAATTTGCAACATTATTATTTGTTGTTCAGCACTGTACTAAAGTACTGGGTCATTTTAGCTTTTCAGAAGGATTATTCTGTAAACTGAGTTTTTACCAAATACAGTATGTTCCATGTTTCTTTCCCCTACTTACTGTATTAACTTTATATTCCTGTTCGGCACTGCTTGTACTTGCAGGGGGACAAAGGTTCACAGGGCAGACCTGGGCCTACTGGTCCAATAGGCATTGGGGAGCCAGGACTACCAGTAAGTATACATCTTGACCCAAGAGGCTCGGAAGACTGCTTCTCTTTGGTACATATGTTCAAGATATCATCCTTAATATTAGGGGATGAAGATGAAGAGATTCCGTTGAATTCGGCCTTTGCCCCTCACTTTTAACAAAAGAAACATGTGGACGGTGGAAAAAAGGCACTTGTATAGCACACATTTTAATAAACAATTATGTAACAAGATTAATCAATTTGATTAATCATAGGCATCAATTGGATTTTTAAAGTACAAAAGGTAGTATGAAATGGTTTCTTAAAAAAAACACTGAGGCCACAGTACAAATAAATTTGTTACAACTCATAAGCGAAAACATAATTCAATTCACACTTCACAAATTAATATCGCAAAACGCATGTAATTTTTTAAAATACCGTTAGTTAAGGCAGAATTTCCTGAGGCGGACAGACTCAGACACGTTCAGCTTTTAGCCTTTTTGCGAAATAATTTAGTTCCATTTCTGTTCTAGTATCATGGCTGACAGTGACAGCAATTTCGGGACAATGTGCATTGTGGTGATTTTTTTTTCTGACAGAAAGTTATAAGCAGTATTTACATCATATGTAATAAACTATAACATTAATATTATGGGTCAAATATTAATTTAAAAATATTTGAATATAATATTTATTGAATCAGATCACTGCATAGTCTTCTTTGTTCAATACTGAATAGATTCAATTTTTTTTAGCCTGTCTGCATACGACATGCCTTTTAAACCCGGGATAATTCTAGTCGCTCTTCTTTGCACTCTTTCTAGAGCAGCAATATCTTTTTTGTAACAAGGTGACCAGAACTGAACACAATATTCTAGGTAAGGTCTTACTAATGCATTGTAAAGTTTTAACATTACTTCCCTTGATTTAAATTCAGCACTTTTCACAATATATCTGAGCATCTTATTGGCCTTTTTTATAGCTTCCCCACATTGTCTAAATGAAGACATTTCTGAGTCAACATAAACTCCTAGGTCTTTTTCATAGATTCCTTCTTCAATTTCAGTATCTCCCATATGATATTTATAATGCACATTTTTATTGCCTGCGTGCAGTACCTTACACTTTTCTCTTTTTGTTATCTCCTCATTAACTGGTCATTTGGGAGTTTGAAGTGATACACAAAAGTTTTAGTTATGTTTAAGGAGACTTTTTTTCCGTAAAAATTTACAGACAGGTCTGGTCTGCCCCAAAAGCATGTTAGCCTAGCCTTCCCCATAGGAACTGGCATTTTGTCAGCGTAAAACATGGATTTCTGCGCTGGTGTTGTGACATGTATAAGTAATGCTGCCACTGCACTACGCAAGCAATGAAATGTCAGACGACATTTGCAAGATATAATTTAAAGGCCACTCATAAATATGTTAAATCTGCCTGACGAGGACATCAAATCATGCAACAATATTAGATTTGTGCGAGATACTAAAAAATGACTTGGAAAGCCTGACAGCCAGAAGCCACACATTACCTGTGCATATGAAAATACGGTATTATGGCATTGGGATTTTATGCAGCAGGGTCTTTTCAACAGGCCATGTGCCGTATACTGAATCATGTAATCGATGCATTAGTTCGTAATGCAGCCAATTATATTGTTTTTCCCACTGACCAACAACAGCTGCGTCAAAACAAATATGCATTTTATAATATAAGTGGAGTTCCATCAGTGCTGGGGGAAATTGACTGCACACATGTGGCATTGCAGACACCATCTGATGAGGCTGCAGTGTTTGTGAACAGAAAGGGATACTGCTCGATAAACACACAGATGGTTTGTGGTGCAAACTACATAATCCTAAATGTGTGTGCTAATTTCCCTAAATGTGTGTGCTAATTTCCCTAAATGTGTGTGCTAATGACTCCTATATCCTCAGAAAATCACATATGTGGCACCTGTTTGAATACAACATCTGTCCACATGTGTGTCATGTTAATGCAATTAATGCATGAAGGAAATGCTGAACCACAGTGATTTAAAAACATCTCCCCTCAAGTATGTACAGTATATGCAGCCTATATTTACATTTACATATATTACATTTATATGTATATTAATAGGGGGCTGTGTGGTCCAGTGGTTAAAAAAAAGGGCTTGTAACCAGGCTTGTAACCAGGAGGTCCCCGGTTCAAATCCCACCTCAGCCACTGACTCACTGTGTGACTCTGAGTAAGTCACTTAACCCCCTTGTGCTCCGACTTTCGGGTGAGACGTAGTTGTAAGTGACTCTGCAGCTGATGCATAGTTCACACACCCTAGTCTCTGTAAGTTGCCTTGGATAAAGGCGTCTACCAAATAAACAAATAATAATATTAATGTATGAATAAAATAGCTGTATTCATAAAATTAAAATAAAATCTTTGCAGAAGTTATGTTGTAAAATGCAAACAAGTTCATTTATCACAGAGGTTATATAACACATGGGATGTGTAAATCAGCAAATTGCTCATTCACATGTGGTGTCTCAGTAGACTAAATAACAAGATTTTTTTTTTTTTTTTGGAAAAAAACACAGTGCATGACATGCTAAGATAAACAACATCTGGAACAAAATGACAACTCTTCCTCTAGAGACTTACAGATTTTGTGAATTATTGCACTAGTGAGGATGGGAGAAAAGGTGCTCAATGAATAATAAGGAATCACAGGAATTGCAGTATATTTTAGAAACATATTTATGCAGGATTAATGGTTAGAAGACATATATACAACTTTGCTTTTTAAATAAATGTTTCCCCAGAGCCTGACGCATGCGAAAAATAGGTGGTTTTCAGCGGGTTCCTGTCATTATTAAAACCCGGCATAAGTTATCTTTTGAAACTGTTGTGAATTTAAAACTCACAGTTCACAGTTCATGATGATAGTCGATCGGTTTTCGTTTGCTTTTCCCTGGGAGGAACATCATCTGCCTGTTCCTCCCTGCCAATTATACATTTTCTTTTCACTGATTGAATCCTAAATTGACTGCTTGTACCGACGGATTTAAGGATGAATGTGTGCTCACCGAATTTCCGTATTTTAGGGGATTTTTTTTGTGTATCGCTTTGATTTTCCGATAAAATGTAAAAAAAAATTGTTCGATAAAATGCTTACCACAACATTGATATAGAGTATATAGGCCAATGTCACCTAACGGTAGCATATATAATGAAAACAGCAAGGGACCTAGAATGGAGCCCTGTGGAACACCACAGACAACTTCCAATAATGCCGATTTACCTCCCCAATAGAGATTAACTGAAACCTATCAGAAAGATAAGATTTGAACCAGGATAGGACAAGGCCAGATGTGCTTTCAAGACGATTCAGTAGGATGGAATGGTCTACAGTATCAAAAGCAGCACTTAGATCAAGAAGAATTAATACTGATGGAAGGCCCGAGTCAAAGCTTATCAGCAGATCATTCACAACTCTGACAAGGGCTGTCTCGGTGCTATGTGCAGCACGAAAATCAGACAAAAACGTCTCGAATATAAGTTTAAATTTGGAATCGGCAATTATTTTTTCCCAATTTGGGATGCCCAATTATTATTTTTTTTATATTTCAACCCGGCTCACCGCTGCCACCCCCACGCTGACTCGGGAGAGACGAAGACGGACACACGCGTCCTCCGAAATGTGTGCCGTCAGCCGTTCGCTTCTTTTCACTCTGCAGGCCCGCCATAGCTGTACCTGGAACGCCCCAAGCAGACCGGACTGTTCGACCAAACAAGCAGAACACGTTCCACGGCAGGAAGGTGGAACTGTTTCGCCAAATCAGATTGTCCAGTTCTGTTCGGTCTGTTGGGGCTCTCAAAATTACGCCTTTAGTATCGCATCTCCCAGCAGAGCAATAACATGACCTTAACACTGACCTATTGCCAGAGCGCTAGGTCTGCGTCCCGCCTCCAGATAGACATTCTGTCATGTGATTTGTGAATTTGTATTTTGACAGTCGCCAATACTACCTTATCCTATACTAATACTTATCCTAACTTTACCTTACCTAATCCCACTGGAGTAGACAGCACCTATATATTTTTTGTACGTCATTAAAGTGGGCTCAGAAAAATAAAAAATGGACTCAGGGCTGGGCCCGGGTGCAGTTGCTTCCCTTGCACCCCCCCTGATGCTGGCCATGATAAGAACCTACCTTACTACCCTGGTGCCAAATGCTACTGCTGAGCGCAGCTTTTTGTGCCTTTGATGGCTGAAAAATACCTACGATCATCCATGACTGAACAGCGTTTAAACTATCTCCTCTTCCTCCATATTCAGAAACATCTGACTGATTCTATAGGTCTTAGAAATGTTTTACGTAACTTTTGTGTTACCAGTGACACACGCTTTTTGTATTTATTTTTTTGGAAAGATTTGAAAATGTACAATCTAGTGTGAACGTTAAATTGTACATAAAGGCTTTATGTACAAGTGGCATTGTCAAAGCCTGTATGCTGCAGTTTACCAATAGCTTGTGCTTCTGTCTGTATCAACCAGTTGTGTCTGTGCCTGTGTCATTTGTTTCAAGAGCAAAGCAACACTCCAAGGTGCTTGCTAGTTTGTCTTTTTTTCTGGACAAAATGATAAGTCTAATATTATGCTATGACTTAAATTTGGAATCTGGTTATTTATTTTACAGTTTTACTTCATGAGATGTTTGGTCGAAGTAAAAGTGCATTGTTAAAATATTGTTGCATGCGTATCTGATTAAATACTGGCTGTATTTTAATGTACACATGTTAATTAGGGTCCTCCAGCTCCTTCAGGGATACAGGGGAGCATAGGACCTCCGGGAGAAGGACTTCCTGGTGCAAAGGTCAGATTTGTTTTATACTATTTGATATAGAACCTGGGCACAAGAGTTACATGATTTTTAAATAAAATAAAAAGTATAATACAAGACTCCCAACACTTGCACAAACCGAACCCTGACAAAAATACACAATGTCCTGGGTTATCTCTAATATGTGGGGGCTAAGTATGTAATTCTAAGAGGATACACTATATCCATACAAACTACCCTTTGCATATATGTTGACTTTATAGAACTGACTTTGTTCTGCATTTGGTGTTTTTATTTTTTTGTTTTTGTTTTCAGGGGGACAGAGGGCACGAAGGACCCAGAGGAACGCGTGGTTTACCAGGTTTGGGGATTAAGGGTGAGAAGGTAAAAATAAAGACTTTTTAAATCCAAAGTTGTGTTTAATTGTTCTTTCTGGTGTCATTACAAGTTGTTTTTCTTTGCTGGTCTGTTTCTCTGCAGGGTGATATTGGACCTTCTGGGCTTCCTGGACCAGTTGGCTTTCCAGGAAGTGGGATTCAGGGAGAGAAGGTGAACTACACTGTGACGTCGGAACCAGTGTTTTGAGCTGTTGATTAGCAAAGTCTGCAAGGGTGCTCATTGACTGACAAGCTTTTCATCAGTTAAAATGATTTGTAATGTTTGGTGTGACGCTTGCTTCTTTCATGATATCCCAACATCTAAACAGTGGCCAATCTAAATGCCACCACAGTTTGAATATTAAACTGGTAATTTGACTTACTTTTAAAGACAAAAATACACTTTATACTCAAACACTGTTAGTTTTGTTTAGTCTGTTTTTTAATTTTTTATTTCCAATGGCAGAATTCACATTTGCTACCATTTAGTTCCATTGAATAGACCCCATTGTCAAAGCAAGTGTTGTGATTTATCAACCCGATTCAAATGGCTTTTTGCTGGGGAACAACATTTCTGGAAAATATTCTAATAAGCACTTAATTGGTCCAATTAATTAATTTAGTCTACAGTTAGAGCAAAAACCAGGAGGGACACCAGCCCTCCAGGACCAGGATCGGAGACCCCTGCTTTAGAAGGACACAGACAGCTCCCCCCCAACCCTGTTCATTCTCAAACTGAATTATCTTAATATACAGGTGGCCAGGTTACATTGGCAATCAATTATCTAATTTAACCTGGACAGGATCTCACATATTTTTGGTTCTCCTTTGAAATAAGAGAACCAAAAATAAAATAACATGTTAAAAGGGACATTTCACAGTATGTTGCTAACGTTTTCTTTTTTTAAAATTTTTTTTAGGGTGACCAAGGTCTGGTAGGCCCAATTGGTCCTAGAGGGCCACCAGGGATAGGATTTAGTGGCCCAAAGGTAAGTTCTGGTACGATACTGTACTTTACTATGCTTGCGTATGCTTTACATTTCATTCACTAAAATGAATTTTGCAATATTTTTAACATGGTATAAATGAAAGGTTTTGTGCATAAGGCATATTTGGTTAAAAAAGTTATAACATTAGTAATATTATCACAGGTCAGTGTAGATAACAGTGTTCTTACATCATCACATGCTTGTTTTTTTCTGTCAAGGAGCGCTTGTCAAAGGCTAAGGTTACTTAGAATTCTGTAAGTACCTCTGTCTGATTGGCTAAATACATTACGTGATTTATAGTAATCTAAGTAGGAGTGGATCCACTTAATAATGTGTTTACATAAAAGCCGCCTTCTGACCTATATGTGCGCAGAGTGTAGTCTCAAAACTAAAGTGTGTGACCTATCTATTTAATATTTAATACAATGCAACATGTTAAAATACAGTTAACCTTGTATTAACAGTATAAAATGTAAGTGCCCCTTAAAGTAAAAAAAAAAACTTTAATTAAAAACAGTGTGCAGAAGTGAAGGTGGTTAATAAATGAAAATCAGAAAAATTAAAACATCTTTAACATTTTTTTTCTGCTGCTTATCCTCATTACAGTGTATTGCCAGTAAAAGTGAAACTTGAGGGTTCAATTGTATTACTTTGGCACTTCCTTGACTTGCAGACAAACAAGGAAGATATTCCTGCTCCCACTGTGTGTGTAAAATGCTTTGCCTCCCTAACACCTCAGGAAGGCAACCAACCATCTGGAATGGGCAGGGTGGGGCACTTCGCAGGGGTCATCAGATGGGCACCTCCCATCTCCAGTGTTTCATCGACAAGCCTGCAACACCTGGGGAAGGCTCAACAGTGATGCTGGAATCCTAGCCCCACTCTCTTCTATCCCCCACCCAACCCAGCCCAGTTTACTTACTTTTTATTGATGGCAAATTCCATCACGTGCCTAAGCCATCCATTCCATTCCTCTATTGAGGTCCCCAATTGGCTTCTTTCTTCCTCACCCAGAGTCAGTTGCTACTTCTCTCTGCCTCCTCAGATACAGCCTTCAGTATACGCCATAATTCCTGTCCACTGAATCCAGTATCTCTGAGAAGCCAGGTCATGTAGTGTTTGCGACGAGTCCCCGACAACCCACCTCTACTGGATAAACCCGGACTTCTCACCCTGCGGCTAACAGCATACTGGACTCGCCATTAATATAGATAGGGCTTCTGTTTTTCAGTTTTTATTAATTTCATTTTTCGGTACTTATTTTTAGCTATTTTCGAGTTATAGGTAAATGTTTTTTTTTTTCAGGGCTTTTTATATATTGTATGAAGTTATTGTTTTCGCTTACTTTTGTTTTTTTCTGCCACAATATGTATAGTAACTCGACAGTACTTGCACACTTCAATTGTACCTTCTTTCCTTTGCTGTCTTCCACAACAAAATCCTTATGACCACGGGAACATTCTTTGGGGTTTTTTGTGTGCTTAGTCATTGTTTTACATTTCGCCACAATTTGCAATTCAGTTTTAAATTCTAGGAGCGTGATTTTCATTACATGAGAGTATGTGTTAAAACTTCATGCTTGACAGTGATTCTGGCGTCCCAGCATCACCCCCCTCCGTCCCCCACTCAGCTAAGCATAGCTTACTTACCTTCCTTTACATCAACGTTGCTTTCTTTCTATGATGCTTGAGGTCCCCAAACAGAATCTTTTAATCTGAACCGGAGCCAGTTGCTGCCCCTCTCTTCAGATAAATTCTTCACTATGCGTCGCAACTCTTGACCACTGACTGCGATATCTCTGAGAAACCGGGTTGTGGAGTGTGCCACAAATCCTCGATAACCCACCTCCACTGGGTAAACCTGCACTCTCCATCCTCGCTGTTCCGCTTCAGCAGTCAGTTGAGTGTACCGAATACTCCCCATCGAATTGTCCTCCATTTATTTACTGTCTTGTTTTAAATCTCGCAAGTGTGTTACAATCCTCCAATAGAAATGTAGGAATTTGTTGCCACTCAGTAGTTGGGGTGGGTTTAAAGTGTTCAGAACGAATCAATGTGAGATACAAATCAGGAAAGAGGGACATTGCCAACTGCACTTTTTATTTATTTTTATAATAATTGTCAAAGAATGGTCTACAAAATTAATCTTTGATAAAAAAAGGTAACTACTGCTAATATTATGTTCAACCACAGAGAACGTGCACACACTATTTGCATCAATAAAAAATCCAAGAACATGAAATAAAGCCATTTAAAAGGCAAATGAGGAAACAGATCAATACATTTAAACAAAGTCATTGAAAACATGAATAAAAGTCATTTATTTAAAAATAGACATTTAAGAATCACATATTGACTAACTTTGTAAATACAGTAGAAGCCAAACAGCTTGGAGGACCTAAATAAATCCCTGAATAAAACAGAATTCCTTTTTAACCACAGAGTGATTATTATTATTATTATTATTATTATTTTTTTTTTTTTTTTTTGGCAGACACCTTTATCCAAGGGAAGTACATGGTTACAATGCAAAATCAATATTTAAATACAGTATAGTTATTATGCTTATAGAATTATGCTTAAAAAATGTCTGTATGCTGTCAACTAAAAATAATTAAAATGTTGTAAGATATACATACAGTACACAGATCTCAGTGGCAGTGAAGGTCAAAAGTGAAAGCTGGGCGGTAGGTGGTTGCTAAAACAAGCGCTTGGAAGTCTTGTTGAAATAGGAAATGTAAAAACTGCAACAAACCCGCTCGCTAACTTTAGAGTTTTATGCACATTTCTGGAAAATTAACAGTGAATGTAATTCCACAGGGAGACCAGGGTTTTCCTGGAGAACCTGGGTTGCCAGGTGACAGGGGAGTTGGTGAAACAGGATCTAAAGTAAGCAAGCTTTCTCTAATTGTATTCCAGTTCACTGCCAGTATACAGTATACCTTTGTCATGTTGTCTAATTGTGAAATTATTTTAATGCCGGCAAAGGATAAGCCTTCGACTATTTCAGTCTCTGGTTTTGGACTTTATTTTAGATGCGCTGTTTAAAAGTATTTTTTTTCACAGTAAAACAGGTTTAAAAGGCACTGCATATCAACAGGACACTCAGTACTGCATCTCCAGCCCTGCCCCACCCCTTGTTCGCTGTATTTTTCACATACCTCTTCAGTCGTGCATACCGATAAATCATCTCCTGATCACTCATTTTATCACCAAACTCCTCAATAATGTGATCCAAGTCATTACTTTATTACTATAACATCTCAAAAAGCTCTGCAAATGTCTGTGATATTCTTTGAGCGTCGGATGCAGAAGCAGCTATCTTGTTTGTTTTTGTCTGTGTTATCTCTGAGGTGCCGGGGCTATGTGTATTGCTCAGATCCGCCCCTTTTTTTTTTTTTTTTGGCTTCTCTCGGATCCTATCGGGTCTCACTCGGCCATTGAATGGTTTTCTTGGCTTTTTCCAGAGAAAAAACGACTAGAGACCTGTGTTTTACGTCTTTTTGATGATGTCGGACAGGGTCCAACATCGGACCAGAAAGGGAAAATTGTAATGTCGGACCTGGTCCGACATAGGACCGCAAAGGGTTAATAATGTCCTAAACACTAACCATGTGCCTTTGTGTTGTAGGGGGATGCAGGGCCATCAGGGCTGCCTGGAATTCAGGGTATTTCAGGGGAAGACGGGGCTGTGGGACCAAAGGTAAAGGGGAGACTGTGCACCTGAAACAGGGAAGAGGCTGGGTGTGAACTGGTAACATCAAAACAGCCAGGCTTGTCTGCATAGAGCATCTTTTAACCTCCCTTCCCAGAGAGGGGACAGAACCCATAATGGCAGTTCATAAAACAACATTGCCCATTGCACACCGCAAGAGCCAGATTGACTTGCAAAGACATACACGTGTCTCTTCAGGTGTAATGGAGTGTCCTTTATATTGTTGCATTTCTATTTTTAGGATTTTTTTATTGGGAGCATTTGCCATTCAGGACTGTTGGGCAATTTTCAGAATGGTGCACACTGTATGATTAGGGCTGCTGCAATTAACAGATTAATCGGACCGATTAATCAACTAAAGAGTTGAATGCAGATCATTTTTTTTACATTGTATATAAAATAAAATCAACCAATAAAAGATCTGCATTTTCTCCGCGGCAGTCCAGTCA